>JAKSZP010011830.1:0-398847 GCA_022478985.1 Massospora cicadina | reverse complement strand
GGATACTGCATGGACCCTTGGTTTGGCCCTACAGCTAACCGCATAATGACCTGGTTGGCCACATGAAAAACAAACTTTTGGGACCAGCACTCGTCTTGGAATCACCCCAGAAGATCTAGGTCTACTATTGAACCATGGTTTATTATGGGCCCAAGGATGAGCAGTTTGATCATAATAGGGACGTAGAGGACCCGCCCATGAGTTAAGAGGCTGAGGAGTGACCCACCAATTACCCCATATTGGTGGGATCAACATATAGCGAAATATCTGTGGCAGGTACAGGATCCTTCCAATCCACATTGGGAGCACTATAAGTGGCGGATAACCGGCGTAGATGATGGATGATTTTGAGTAACCCTGCATCCTCCTGAGGAGTGTACGCCATAGCATTATGCAATTCGCGGTAGGGCTTGAGAGCTGCCGTCACTGTTATGCCCACCTCCTCATTAGATAAGACATTGGCACCCAACAACACATGATCCTCATTAGTGAATCGCTCCGCAAAATGTGTTAAAGACTCATTTTTTTAAAAAGATATTGTTAAAAAGTCTGCCTTGCGTTGAGCCATTTTCACTTTGCCCCAAACAGGCGAATTACAGTCTCCTTCACCTCTTGGTACTCTACAGTACTGTCTTTAAGATAACAAGTAACTTGATCAGCACTTGAAACTTCCAACGCAGATAACAATAGTTTAGCTTTTCGTTTATCAGAAGCCCCCTGAAGGCAAACTCAAACTGCTTGAAAAACCCATGTATGTTACCATCGTGGTTAAATGAGGGCAGCCTATCGCTGTAGATTTCATTTTCCTTAACAACATTATCTAATTTACACTCAGCACAGTCTAGATGCTCCGTCATGCAGCTCAAAAGGTTGGCAAGTTGGTTAGTGTGGTCACCTACCAAAAGCAGTTGTTGAAAGCATGGTTGAGCTGCTCAGTAATATTCTTATTCTCCTGGAACAGCACTTTTTGCGCCTGAAGTAAGGTATCCAAAGCAAGATTCAGTTCCCCATAGTGAGTTATATCAACCACCGGGGTAGTACCTCATCAAAGCGAGCTGGTTGCGCCATAAGTACCATTGATGAAGCTGTAATTAGTTGATCAATGGGCCCCCTGAAGTGAGCACCACTGTTAACTTTTTTTTGGATATGGTCTATTTCCGCCAAAGGAATTGCGCAGGGTTTAACCCACTGAGCAACGGCCAAACAATATGGAGATTGTTGACCTCAATTAAACATAATAATTTGGTATATAAAAACAGGAGGCAATTGCCCCAACTACACTACCTTTTATTTAATATTAGACAACAGATCTTCTCTGCTCACGCTTGCTCTTCTTCTTCCAAAAAAACCTCCACCTCCTTGTTCATCTCATCCTGCTTATATTGTAACATTTTTGGATGATATTACTTATACGGCTTAGTAACTCAATTTGCCATATCTCATTGGTTTCGTCAAATCTTCATTCAGTAATCTCACGACGCCCAATTTGAGGCAATTTAACAACAATCCAATATCATCTCACTTCGAAGCACTTATATTACCATTACCAGTTCAATTCCAGCAGATTACATTCATTTTGCCGGATGACCTCAGGCTTTATCGTCCAGTCATATCAAAATCACAACAGGTGACATTAGAAGATTTACTTTGAAAGGATTACCTAGAACCCTATTTTAGTTTGTAACATCACTGGGTGTCAATTCTATGTAAAACATAGTCATAGTTTATCAAATTGGTCACCCCAGTTTAGCAAGAAGACCCTGAGGAAGTGACTCTGTTACTCACTAAAGGTTTGACACCATCAGACTAGATGAACAAAGATTAGAAAATTTAGGAATTGATTAAAATTGAGAATATGGAGGCTTACCATGGTGGAGATTTGTCTATCACCTAGTGAGGGAGGAGGAAACCATCAAGGCAAGCTCTGAAAGTTAAAGGTGGAAGTTTCAGATTTCTGAACACAATTTGAGCGCATTAAGAAAACTTCTAGAAAAAGAACACATTGCCAACAATCCAGAAAAGGTTGAAACTTCTACCGCGAAGAAAATTGAGTCCACCAAAAAAGAGATTGAAGCCATATTTTTAAACTTTTTGAATTATATAAAATGAATATCTACATTTTAAGCATTATGAGACCAATTAGATCAACATGATTTCGTGTTGCACACTTTTGATAATAATTTAGAGGTATTAAAGTCTCAACTGCAGCTCAAGACATGGCCAGAACTTACTTTATACTGAGATGAGACCCTAACTGAAAACGCTGATACTAGTCACTACTTGATTGGAACTCCAATGCGCATGTTGCGCTCCAAACACATTTCTGAGGTCTAAGTTATAAGCCCTGCTTCAAGACTATGTTTACACCTGGTGAAGGGACAATTGCAGGTTCTTGTAAATGTATGAGAATATCATAGATGGCATGAGTTATTACAAGTAGTAATGTTTCATTTAAGGCCAAATGAGCCACAAGGCGTAATAAACTCTCAGTGAAAGATTACACCACTAGGTTAGCTTATCTGAAGTGATAAACATCCTCTTATCTGAGCTTGGAAGCAATCATGGTTTTTAGAACATAATACAAAACTTCACTGCTTATGAAGATAGTAATAATAAATCATCTGCTAACTATGCAGCACATTTGTAAGCTTTTTAATTTTCTTGCACACGTTAAGCTGTCTAATTTCATAAATAAACTGAGATTGATGGTTATATGAAGACAGCTATCCAGTTGAGTTTCTTCTCTGCAAGTAGTTTTAATCCTACTTAGATATCCACCTACAGGAACTGAAGGCCTTAATTCTGGTAACTTATTAATAACTAAGATAAGGGAAACTATCCTTCAAATCTTACACAAGAGAACTAGAGGAAAAAATAAGGGAAATTATGCTTTAACTCTTACAGAAGAGAACGATATATAAATTGCACTACAATATATAAAATAATGACTGTTTTATATAATAAAGCAAAGGGTATAAAAAGGTAAGTTTGGAGCTTATCTCTTTGGTTGGCACCCCAATAAAAAAGCATTCATCACCAATGAACTTAACACAAAGAGCCCCAAACCCGCTTCTGTCTGCCCTCTTATGTGTCCTTCAATTCACGCTGTAGAAGGTTCTCCCAACCTCCATTCCTCATCTTATATGGCGTCTTAGGCTATTAGTCTGGGTGCCATATTGGAAGTTTTTTAACTAAAGTAATCCCTTTGTTTGGCTTACCATAGTTAAGATGCGTGGATGTCCCCTTTTTTGGGTTGGGCCCTACTAGTGCTAAAAAAAGAACATAACTCATAGAGCCTTACCAAAATGATGAAAACTTCATTCACCTGATCAGTATCCACCACAGAATAAATTATAACCTTTCATGGATTGGATTCCTAAATAGCGCTTCCCAACGCCTTTATACAACACTTGGAGATTAACCTTTATAAGATAGCAGCCTGCTTAGGTAATGAACAATTCACCCATTTGCATCAGGTCACTTTACTCAGGATAATCTGTAAGTTACTTCCATGAAAAGTGTTGTCAATACTTCAGTAACTCCAAAAACATCCTTATCAATTGTTGATATTCCTTATTAATCCGCATAAGAAGGTTAATTTTTGATAATTAAATTAACAATTTAAGATCTACACACAATTTAGGGATGATCCCTGAAAAGCCATTCTTAATAAATCCTTGGAAATAAATCCTGAAAAACTAAAATAATGATTAATATGAGAATATCCCTACAATAGTTATCAAACATCAATAATTTCAACATCACTTAAGGTTACTTATTAGAAAGTAAACTAAGAGTGAAATAAAGATAAGCATCATTATTTATCACAGCTAAATAATGTAGACATTCCAGTCTCCCACGCCATTAATACAAGTTTTATCTGCTGTATAAACAGTAGTACTAACCTTGACGACTGTTAATGGTGCACAGGGTTGTTAAAGATGTACCAGGCTTGAAGATGCACATGATCCTAAGTCATCAATGCCGCGATGTCAATGATGGCCATCAAAGAGGCTCTACTTAGTGTAAAAGGAAGTTAAGATCAGACTTCAAGGCAACTTAACAACTTTTATCTTAGAGTAAAAAAGCTGTCTATGTTTCCCACAATAAGAATGAGAAACCCAAAGATAAAACTAAAGGAATTAGAACGTCAATCTTGAAGAAACTACCTGTAACAAGTGTCCTAGTCCTGGAAACTCCTGGTGCTACTGTCCAACAAAAACACCAAAAAGAAGGATGTACAATCTGAAAAAATTATTTCTGGTTCCTTAGACTTGGTAGCTCTTTAAACCAAAGGTGAAGATGATCATAACGATGAGTATGTAGCTAATGTAGAATACCAATTGCTAGGGAAACCTATGGCTGTGGCTGTGCTTGCTCAAGTATGAGTAATCAGAATTGATGGAACCACATTGAAATACATCTACTTGGCACAGGAGACTCAGCCTACCAGGATACAACACTTTTAGAGAAGAAAAGCATCTTGTTAAGTCTACCTACAAGAAAATAGAGCCACCTATAAAGGACACAGCCAGCTTGGTCACATGGAAGATAAATGCTCTGAAGCAATTTTAATAATATGCCACCGACATTTTAACATCAGAAATCAGTCTGGAGCTAGCTTTAAAAAGTTTGAAGTTATTATCCAGAGAGTTTGCATTTTATCCATATGTGACACTGGAGTTCCAGTCAATAAAATGTCCTCCAATATAATGAAAAACTGAAGTTTATGCCAGACATCAATTACAACTTCAATTATAGAGCCTCTTGTCCAAACATCACCCAGTCTTATGTTCATACTCTGAATTGCCGTTACATTTTAAATGCATGATTCTGACAGCTCCATCAGTGATTTTGGACAGTGACCACTATTATTTTATAATTGGCACTCAGTTACTTATTTCAGTTTGGTGCAAAGACAAATTTCACTATCAGCACTATATGTATGATCAATTATCAATTGCCTCAGGCATTCAAAGAGAAAGACGCCAAGCCACAAAAACAGAGGGAATGCTTGGTAAAAACTGAACAAATGATCTACCCAAATATTACATTACAAAGGAGAAGGTTTTTAAACAACTACCAACACTATCAACAAATAGAAAAAACTACTATTGAGCGCTGTGAGTCTATAGAAATACAAACTGGAGAATAACGACAGTTGTTACTATCAGTAATTGTATTGATACCTCTGAATACTATAATTAAATTACAGTAAGGATTGGACTAGAGAGCAGTTGTAAAGGTTTCTACCTGGGGTTCTTTGATTTAACTATACAGGAGACTTGACTGTCATACTGGGGAACGTCATCAATCAGCTTATCAAAGTAGTGAAGGCAGGTCATTTATTAAGCCAGATTAACAAGTTGCAATGCCGTTGATTCAGTACATGCTGTCAGAGATTTTGATGAGCCTGAATATATGTGATGTAACGGCCAAGGAGAAGAAAAAGTGAACGAGCTCCTAGATGACTTTGAAGACATATTATTAGCACTGGACCAAAAGATTATGGTCTTTTAAAGGAGAAGTTCACATAAAACAAAGGTTCAGGCATATATTTAGTCTAAGCTATTTTTACTCAAAAAAGTTAAAGTTACAGTTATTTCCAAAAGTTGAATCAGTTATCTAAACTAGCTCACTAAGACCCTCCAAAAGCCCATGGGCTTCACCGTTGTTACTAGTATGCAAGAAGTACAGGACACACCAAGTGGTTGTTAATTACCGTTAGTTGAATGAGGATACTAAGAAAGATTCATACTTGATCCCTAGATTGCCATTTTAACTGTAGCTGTTGGGAGAATCAAGTACGATTCTGCCATGGATTTGGCCAGTGACTACTAGCAGATGAAATTATCCTTAAAAGACCAGAAGTAGTGTGCCCTGATCTGAAGTCAGTGGTTGTTTAGCCTACAAAGATATCGCAGGGCTGTGCTATGTCCTATTACTTTTATAAAGAGTGATGGACCGGATCTTTTTTGAAATCTCAAAATGCCAAGTGTGTTAATCTATATGGTATCAATGTGCTTAGTCAAAATTTCTAAGAACATCTCCAACACTTAAAAAGAAGTGTTACTTAATTCTAAGAGTAAACTCTAAAATATGAACTAAGGAATTGTACCTTCCTGAAGAAGCAGTTGGAATTCATAGGACATGAGATTAACACCAAAGGGAGCAAAGCCACAGGAAGGGAAGGTAAGAGCTATAGTTGCCAATGAGCAAACACTCAAAGCGTGTGCAACCTGTAGACTTCCTGTAATGGTAAATACTATAAGGAAAACATCCAACACTTTTCAGACTTGGATGACACGCTTACCTACCAGTTGACTAAGGGAACCAAGTCAAATGATGCCTGGAGCAAGATAAGGCTTTCCAAGTTTTTGCGATCTAGATTGGTAATAGCACTATATAAGCATACCTGGTTTATAATATGACATTTTTTATTGATGGCAGTGACATTTTACTTAGAGATATACTCACACAACTAAATAGAGATAATAAACCTAAATAAAATACTACTATAAAGTCTTTAGAAGGGCAGAGAAGAACTATACAGTGACCAAAAGGGAGTGATTGGCAGTGCTTCTAGCAGTTAAGCACATTTGACCCTAGTTGTTTGAAGTTCACTTGAAAGTTGTGATGGAGCACACGTTGCACCAATGGCTACTCAACATCAAGGATCCTGAAAGAAGACTTTTCAGATGGGCGGCACAATTTCAAGGGTATTACTCTAAAAGTGATACATAGAGCAGGCAGTCACATCTCAATGCTGACATAATGTCTTAATTACCTCTTTCCA
Source organism: Massospora cicadina (assembly GCA_022478985.1). Classification (NCBI taxonomy): domain Eukaryota; kingdom Fungi; phylum Entomophthoromycota; class Entomophthoromycetes; order Entomophthorales; family Entomophthoraceae; genus Massospora; species Massospora cicadina. Next base: position 392,051 of record JAKSZP010011830.1, on the reverse strand, counting down.
CCTAAAGACACATGAAAGTGATTGACTGTATGGCTTGATTGGATTAACAGAAGAAGTTAGTAATATGAGAATGATGAAATCAAAACTTTCCCAAGAATATGCTCCAAAGATACTTGGCTTATACTGATGAGAGCCTTTAAAAGATTTATAAGAAATGGTAGTCTTGCATTTGAACCAGTCACTAGATGGAACTTGTGATTGAAGCATAAAAGCATGTTGGATATGGGTTTTCTTAACGGGCATTGGCTTACCTGAAAGACTAGTCATTTCAAAATAAAGTTCAGATGAAGTATATAAAACATTAGAAATTTTATGTATAAATCACATGTTTCAGAACCTTAATTTGTTCTTTAAGTTTCAACTAATTCCACCTACAGCTCAGTTCTTTAAGAATTCATTGTGTTATAGAACCGTTTTCTACCGCTTCAAGTAGAAAAAAATTAATATTATGACAATTGACCATTTCACCAAATGGATGAAGCGGCAGCATTCTGGTCTTACGCTTCAGGATCAATCTTCTTATAGCTATATATAACTAAGTGATAACAAGCCACGGTTGCCTTCAATAACTGCTATCAGAGAAAATAAATAACTTTAACTAAGATGTGGGGAGAAGAATTTTGGGTATGGTAGAGCTGAGAAAAGAAATCATTACTGCTAATACTCATTCCTCCATGATAACGTTAAATGTGTAAAAGTAAAACAAAAAATACTTATGAATATGGCACTGAGACACAAGTAAAAGTGGGACCAACATTTACCATCTGAGCTATCTGCTTACAGGCTCTGTCATCACTAGGTAATTAGTATATCTCAATTAACGCACTGCACAGAAGAGAAGCATCATCACCAAACGTTTTAGCCTCAGGCATAAATGTGGATTGCAAGAACTTACCTTTTGAAAAATATCAATAAGAGTTATACAATGAGATGATTGAAATCCAAATGGAAGCATGCAGGAAAATTAAGACTACTATTATAAAGAGACAACTTGAGTGTCAGAGATGGACCAGACTACCCAAATTCATTTATAATAATAAGGTTCTATTCTACCATGTACAAGTAAGCCAACATAATAGATTGCATACACATTTGGACAGGCCCTGCAACTATTTAAGACAAAAGAGAAATTGTTTACCCTATAAGAGATGGTGACACTGACTTAGTATCTGATAATTAAATGATTGACATCTTTTGTCCTTCCTCCATTCTTGTCTTGAAGTGGAAGTTTTATGTAAAGTAAAGCACTAATATACCTTGATAAAAACTTTGAACACTGGAAGGAACCTTGTCCATATACAATACCAACCAATTTCTTTCTAATCAAAATCAAAGCGCGTGGAGGAGAGATAAACATCCTTTTATAGACTGCAAATTTTAACTTATCCACCACTAAGGATGATGTCAACAAAAAAATTTGATATCTGAAAATATAAACAATATTATACTCAGTGACAACAACAATGTAGATGACACCAAAGACTATGAGAATCAGCATTGGTTTATACTTTTGGGTGGGCAAATAACTTTCAGGCACTAGATACCAGAGTAATCTCAATCAACACTGCCAATGATGAAAGAATCTCTAAAGACCCATCTATATTTAGTTACCCAATAGAAAAAATTCTTAATTACACTAAATTACAAAACATTAAACAGCCAACCAATTTCAAGACCGTTCAAGATCCTAAAGATAGAAGAAACGGAATGGCACAATTGACCAAATCTCCATTAATCAGAAGAATACTAAACTAGTTTTTTGAAGTAATTTACAGAAACAGTGTTGCCAGCCTAACCCAGAAGTGTGGATTACACTAGGGATTATTAGATATCCTGGTTCAGATATGTCCACCGCGAGATAGACCCCTTGAATTAAGCAACAAAGTCAGATGGATGCCGTTACTAAAGCGGAGATTAAGAAGAAATTGAATGGAAGTTCCTGAGAACTTACAAAATCTCAATACCTCATTCCCAGTTAATTTGAAATGAATATTCTGATTTATTTCTCAGGCATAAAAATACTTTTTATTAAGCAAGAAGACTTAAATACAGATTATCAACGTTACCCTTTGTTTTCCACTTATATTAAGTTATTTAAAGATCTCCTTATCCAGTCTGCATAAAAAAATACACCCTTGAGATTGATACCATAAATATTGATAACGCCAAAAGGAGAGGTTATTTAGGATTTCGTTGTGTCTTGGCTCAACACATCAAAGATATTTATATAAGACAATAGAGCGTCAATGAAGATATCAACAGAAGGTCAAAGAAAATATATCTCAGATACGCTTGCTAAAGAGGATGGAAATAGAAGTGTCACTCAGTGAGGATTGCCTAGCACCCTCTTTTAATTTGGAACGTCTCTTAGTATCTAATTTATGTGCAAAAACCCCCAATAGTCAGATTGACCACCCTAATCTAGCAATTAGAGGCCAAAAAGAAGTCTTCTGGTATATCCACTCTGATGGTGACATGATTTTCTTTTGAACTTCAAGCTGAAGATACATTACTTTTGCTGGCCTACAAGTGAAGGCCTAACTCAGCTATAACAATGTGACACTAAAGTTTGGCTCCCTTAGTCTTCAATGTTTTTTACTTTGTAAATTGAATTTCTGTTGAAAATGTCTTATGTATTTGCCTTGATATGTTGAATCAATACTTTGATAATAGGATATCAATATAGATATTGCTACCTTTATGGATGATACAGAAAGAATGGCCTTTTTTCTCAGGGGTGCTAATTGATAAGGTTTGTCCAGTTGCAATAAGTTTATTTGTTCAAAGGGTGATTCAATAATAAATTAGGAGAGCCTTGTTCTATATTACGTGAGACTTTTACTCATGATTTTAAGCGCTTTTAACAACGTTGAACTTTAGTTTAATCACTATGATGTCTGTTTCTAAGCTCAATGGAGCTCCTTAAACATCTTCTATTACAATCAAGCTAAGTCTTCAACTTATAAATAAATCTTCAATATTTAAGATAAATTCCTTTAAGACAAAAAAAGACCTGTAAAAGATGTGTATTATTTGAAAAACATAAGAAAGTATATATGGAATCGATAATTCAGGTTATGTAAATTGGGACTTAAGGAATAGATTCTCGGAATATTTGTAGAACACAACTCTGAATTTTCAACTTCATTTCAGGGTTGCAAGAGTCCTACCCCTTATTCTTACTTGATCTTCTAGGTTTTCTCTGTAAGTTATACTTCAGATCTTACTTTTTTAGTACTAGATGGTTTCAGATCTTACTTTCATTTATCTTACAAATATGTTTTTTAAGCTTTTTCTTAGTCTTTGGCTCATGTGACTGACCTGGTGGTATGTTTTTGCCACCTGTTGCTGGTTTAAAATAAATTGAATTCTTGATTTAAAAAGTATTTTATTAAACAGAGTATATCATATAGAAAACCTCTATTAGATGGATTAATTGTAATTTGCTTTTCATCAGCGGGAGACCCAAAGGTTTGAAAAAGGGCTTCTCCATGAGGCGCCTTTTTCTGATGTTAAAGCATGATAATTTCAGCTAAGATTTTACTGGGAGGTCCTCAGACATAATTACTAACGGTCTGAAAATTAATTTGGAGGTTGAGGGCTACAAAAGAGCCTTTGATGGTAGAAAATTTAGAAATATCAAAGCCTTTAAGGGGCGTTTAAATTTCTTAATTTGTTGTGATCAACAGCTGTGTTATGAGGAACTTCATTGTTGTCCTGGCCAACTATATGATTAGCACCAATACTGGTATTGATATGATTATGGGCTTTGGAAGAAGTCATTCCATGAGTAAGGAATCAACCCTTCATTTGAGTTTTTCTCAACATTAAACTTTTAAGATGAGATCCAGAGATAGATTTTAAGCACCACACATGGATTTGGCTATATGCGATGTGGTTGTCATCCTTAATAGATTACTTGGCCCCTATTGCATAATAACAGTTGCAGGTCCCGTCCAGAAATCCTGTAACTTTTCAAGTTGCCCTCTACACACATGGTGAACATAACTTTCTGTCTTAATTCATATATAAAGAACTTAAGCTTCTGTCACTTTTTTTGATATTCTTTTAGCAATTACATAATATGGCTGCTGGCATCAAGGAGAATATTGACTAATTCCTCTACAATTTAATCTTAATTTCTTCTAGAAGTGTCCTTCCTATCCACATATTTTACTGAGGCTAAAATGCTCAGTTATTCAGCTTCTTTTGCATATAACTCTTTGAATGGTTAGTCCAATAGTTTTATGTAGCTCAACCAGTAAGCAACCAGGGTTGATGCATCGAAAATCCCATTTTAGTCCCTTGGTTAATTATAGTCTTCTTTGAATTAAAATGGTGTTTCAGTTCACTTTTTCCACACTGCCATTGCTTAAGGGTGTGTTTTGCGTGGTTGACTTTAGTTGACTACCACTAAACCCATAAAGTTACTCACAACATTTTGTAATAAAGTTTCGTCCTTTATCAGAAAGAAGTATAATTGGTCATCCATAGCGAGTGATAACCTTTTTGCACAAAAAGATTATGGTATCTCTTGAGATAAAGGCCTTTACTGAAATAGCTTCTACACACTTGGTTAATTATCAACTTAAACGCTTATGGCTGATTTTACTAGATGACTTTAATGCGGTGTTAAAACGTCAATAGATATTCTTTAAAAGGGTGCGCTTGAAGTGGCAGGTTAGATTTCAGATTTATTTGGGAGTGTCATATATTAAGTAATTCAACACAGAGCTCCAGAGCCTGACTGATATCGTTTGACATTGCCTTTTTTATGGATCTTTCTTTTAGATGCTTTTATCTCTTATTTAATCTTATGTGGCATACTTGACGGTGTCCTCCCATTATTCTTGCTTTCTGGTTTATACGCTTCACATATGATATCCACTCTATATATAAAAGCTTCTGTAACTATACTTCTTAAACCCAATGCTACTCTTAGAAAATTCTTAATGATTTTTCTTACTTCTTCGCCTATTCTTCCCATTTGACCTCTGGCCTTCCAATTTGCAAATAAATCATATCTACTTAAGGGTACAAAGTGGAAAATGAGTAATTTTGACAAACCATCCATGCTCAGATGATTCTCTCAAGACTGATGAAGGTTCTTAAAGTCATAAGCTTGAAGCTGAATGCCCATCATTAAAGTTTTCCAACTAGGCCTTTAATATTTGTTAACAAAATCTTAGAGCTATAATCCTTTTTAACTCTAAGTATACACTGTACATAAGGTCAGAAGTGGCACTCTTCTCTGATTACTAGTAAGCATCCAGATCTGTAACTCTATAAATGCGTTCAGCTCATGTAAATGTCATTAAAGATTATACTATAGGTTGATCAACCCCATTTACATCCAACTGAGCTAAGATGGCACATATAACCACGTTGCTGGCGTTGGTATAAATTTAAAAAGTCTTATATAAGTCCAGACATAACAAAATCGAGGCCATCTTCATCACTATTTAAGCTAGGTGAAGACCTCTTCCTGTTATTATTCTAAAGTAAACAAAACTACTTTGTTCAGCAGGTGTGAAAGTGGCTCAGAAATGTCTGAAAGTTTGGTATAAATTGGAGATAGTTGTTTTCATGCCAAAATCCACTTGGAGATCTTACATGCATTTAGTGAAACTCATGTGGTAATGGTCATAACCTTCCCTTGTAGGAGCTTTATTACTTTTTGATTTACTTAGTGACCAAGGAAATCTAATTTAATTTCTTTTAAACTATTTATTTTAAATGTTATAGTTGTTCTCTTATAGGCGGTTAAAGGCTTCCTTAAGGGGTGCTAGATGATCCTTGTGTGTTTTTATTAACACCGTTATGAACTTAGATAAAATTGTACACTTTACATATTCATACTCTTAAAATATGATTTATTACTCACGGAAAATATAGATGGGAGTTGCACAAGCACTGTGACACACTTGTGCTGGTTCATATAAATCATGCTGGTTAAATAAACACACTTCTACAGGTTTTATATAGAAAATTCCATCTTCCAGTATTCAAGAACAGGTCCATTGCAGAGAAGTAGCGCAAACCTCTAAGTTGTTACAAAGCAATTTCAATGCATGGTGACAGGTATGAATCTTTTTTAGTCAGGTCATGAGTCTCTATGATTCATGAAAATCCTGTGGGTCCCATTTTTTCACACTATTAGAAGGGGCGACGCCAAGGAATCTTGGAGGGGAGTACCAGCCCTTCATCCATAATTATCTGTAATTCTGTAGATATGATCTATATATTTGCTCTTGGATCTCAGTAAGGCTATGATTATAATGGTATGGCACTCTAGTTCGAATCTTATGAACTCCTCCTTTGCATAAATCATAATAGTGGGTCACTGTTATAATTTTTCTGAATCTTTTCAAGGATTATATTAAGTATTATTTTTTACATTGTTGTTTCTAGCAGCCTGTCATGTCTCATGACATGATTAATGGTGTAAATTTGTAGTAGCAAGGAGGGAGTTAAAGAGGTTAAAGGTATTATGCTGACTCCCTCCTTGATCTCAGACATATTTTGTACCACCATGGGTAAAAGCTAAGCATGACAGGTTGGTTACAAGAAGATTTGTGATTAGGTTATAAATCTTATCAACAGCATCAAAAATTTTAAAGTATTACTTATTGAAAAGGGTCATTGCGCTTGAGTTCTAAACAGGGATTTTTTTATACAATATTACCAAATAGGAAAGACTTCCTCTAATCTAAGATTTGTGTTCAGGCATACTCAAGCTATGAGACTAAAATCAATTATATTTCTTATTAGATAAAATGGGCATTGTGACACGGCATAGTGCCATGACCCATCACTCATTCACAAATTATAGTCACTTTCATTTAGCCAACCCCTTTTTTATGCTTTTTCTTTTATCATTGATAAAATCTATATTGATATTTATCAGATGAGTCTTTTAGTGGCTTGGCTGCAGACCTCCTTGAGGAGGTATTCATCTTTATAGTTCAATTTATAACTTTATAAAATTAATGCAATCTAATTCTACCATTGGTAAATTCTGGAGCGCCTAAAATCAAAGCACTGCAAGGTCTATATCCCTATTTAGGTTGCCTCATGAACTCCGCCTTGGAGTTTAACTAAATTGTTGACATCTCAGTCATCCTGGTGTTTTGTACCACTTTAACTATATAATATCTTTTGTCATCTTGGCATAAAAAACGTGCGCAGTGTACTGGTACTTGTAAGATGATAGAAAACCCTGGTGATCTGGGTTTGGTATCCATCACCTCACTAGGAATATGAAGTTACAGAAACTCTTCTTAGACAACCCAGTTTTTTTAATGCAAGTGATAATATGAAGTGATTCAACATTAGCATATTGATACATATTTTTTGTCTATGATTTTACCCTTCTTGATCTAAGTAGGATGCTTTACAATGTTCCCAAGTAGGACTATAATCTCTCCTTAGTATGTTAAATCGTAGATTCCAGGCATCAATATGGATTTCTGATTTTTAATTCCTTTAGTACAATAGATTTTAACATATTTGTTCTAATATTGGTACAGATGTTGATTGCTATAAACTTCTGTTCCCCAGGTAGTAAGCCATCTTTTCACTGGCTTACAAAGGAAAACAAGAAGCAGATTCTAATGTTGTTGGTATCAGTTTTTTATCCTTTGTCTTCAACTGTTTAAATGACTGGGTAAATTGATTAATTGATTTAAATTAGGATACTTGTCGTGAGAGTGTCTGTAACTCTTTAATTCTCATAGGGGTGATGTAAAAGCAAAACAATACACCCAGGAAACAAACCAATAGTTCAAGAGAGAATAGAGATTTTGTAGTAAAATGACCTATATATAAATTGGTAACTCCTTTAGGAGGTCTGCAGAAAGGCCAAGCAAAAGATGAATTTGATATATGTGTATCTTAGTTTGATTAAGCGGAATTGTTCAGCAAGGATGTTGGTCTAGTGAAAGATAACACAAGAAGATTGAGGAGCTAGGCCACCGTCAATTCGCTGTGGTACTAATATAAACTTGGCCAATGTGATTAAATTACCATTTAAAGTATTAGTGTACCTCAACGTAATCCCAAGCTTAAGCTTTAAACTTAATATGAAAATTATCATAATTATGTTATATATCTGAATTGAGACTAATACCCCATTTTGTAATTAAACTGCAATATCCTATTTATGTTACCCAATTAACTGGCTAACTTCAATACTTTTAATATAACAATGGCAACACCATCTTGTATTATCTTAGGTCAACTGGGATATCTGGCCCTTACTCAATGTTTTCCTAAAGTATGTTTTAAATTTGGAAGTCAGCTAACTATATCCCTTTGCATGTTGAGATCCTTCTTTTATTGCAATAAAAACCTGCAATAATTTCAAGGACATGACATTACCCTCCAGTTTTTGGGGGTATAGCCCTCCTGCAGGGGCGTCAGCCAGAGAGAAGTTTTGTGTGTTGGATCAAGTTGTATACCGGCAATTTTGGGGTTGCCTTAGACCTGCCTTATAATTAAAACGTTTGTAATTTATATCTATGAGGTCTCATGCATGAGCACAATCACGAGCTATAAAACAGCTGTTTTCCATGAGATTGATCTTTTGTCATGATATCAGGTACTTGAGTCATCTTCTTACAAACCAGGCGCTGCAATTACCTCCATTTCCCTCTCAGGTGCCCCATCTACAAGCTATGACTCTGAGGTCTCAGGAGGGGTCCCTCAAACAGGGTCAGTTTATTTTTGTGAAATGTGGCAAACACTTGTTTTTTAGCAGAAGGCCCAGCTTGTAGGGTCATGGCCCTCTTTTCAATTAACGTGGTAAGGTACTATCCTTTTTTAGCCCCAGCTTATGCATGATTGTTTAATTTAATATTCTAGCTATCAATTACCACAAGATCTTCTTTCTCATATTCAGGCCCTTTCCTTATCTTAACATCTGCATTCTCCTTAAAGACCTTCATAGAAGCCCCAAATTTGTGTTTACCCCCTAGTTGGTATTCTTGCCCATATTCTAAGCTGACTAGATTATCAGAGGTTACTAGGGGACAATTCCCTATATTAAAGTGAATTGGATTTTGGTTGACCATGATTTTAGGGTAGCAATGTTTGGGGTATTTTAGGTTATTCATTTGGGTCAGATCCATTGAGGATCAATCCGGATGAATAATTAAGATCTCGTCAGGCAGAGTTGCTGATAAAATAGGGGCATCTGATATTTGATTAAATATTAACTATCAGGTGTACCAAATTGGGGTCAGTCAGGTTTCATCACCAACCAATTGGGAATTTAAGGATCAAATTGAGAGTCTAGTGATGCCACCTACAACTAGAAAATCAAACATTTGGTTCACAACCTGCCTTAATGGGTAACAAGTCCCATTACCTAAGCAGGTCGCTTGCCAAATATGGTCAATTCACTGGGATCAAGAGTAAAATGTTAGGGACACGTTTTCCAACTCTTTCCATTTTGGTCTTGAGGATGTCCAATGACATAATTCTAGCCAGGATTGGGAAGGCCATCGCTGATGAGACGATGATGGGTAACTCAATGGAAAAGGCTGCTATTTCATTGATGATGTAACTAAGGGTTGCGCATCAAATTCTCAATATAAATAGCCCTAAGATTTACTTAATAGATATACTAAAATGGCTATTGATTTAATAAAACCACACATATTATATCTAGAACTTAGACCAAATCTTAAAAAAACTGCTTGAATTATATCTATACCCTTCCGTGTTTATTCCTTAATATACTAAAATATGAATACATTGAAATACTTTACAATTTACTAGTATTTAGTATCATACCAGAATCCACTTTGAGTTCTATTCTTTATCAAGGAAATTATTGCTATGTGCTTTAATTGGGAGACTCTTTAGGCAAAGAGTAAGGATCTGAGCGTGGATCCAGAGAAGAGAAGCTGAACTGAATCAGGGATTGCTGCTGACTGCATGTCATCAGAGAGAAGCTGTAAACGAGGTTCTGAGCATGGATCAAGTTAGGCGGTACAAGGGAATGAATCCCTACTAAGGACATCCTAAGTAATTTGAGGGTAAATACTGGTCAAGCGTTAGACCCAACACTAGTACTCTATTCAACTATGGATAAAAGTCACCATACTTTATAATTAAATGAATACATCTTACTATCAGACAACGCAGAGCATTGCACAACAACAAACATGTGCAGTTAATTAATTTAGGGGTTATCAGGTGAGAATAATCAAGAACCTATAAATTTTAACACCCCTGATGTTTTTCTTATGAGCTTAGCAAAGTCCACCATATTGCTTCCATTTTTGGACCCACAAAATGGATTTTATGTTTCATGTAGGGTGAAGGCACTTTTTAAAGAAGGGATAATACCCAATAGGTATGCTGGGGGTTGTTGTAGCTAAATTGCGCTAATGAAAGTCAAGAGGCCCAATCTTTCAGATCATCTACCGTGTAACATCACAAAAATTGCACTACTCATTAATTAACTCATTCTTTTTGTCCATCTTGTGGGTGGAAGCCAGTATAATGGCAAGGAAGAATTTGATGAATCTTGCAAAACATTTGTAAAATATGAACAAATACTGAGGTTTATGGTCACTATTAATATGCTGAGGTTCACCATGGGTGGATAAAAATGTAGGAATAAAATAATTTGGCCATCAGTGCCGCTTTAATATGGTGTGATATGGTATAAAATGGGGGTAAAACACAGTGACTGGTATACACCATTTTGGTGGCATAATATCCATCAGAAAAGGATAAAAATACAATAATATGAACTGAGAGGAAAATCCAGGGACCCTATGCTTTTTGGATGGGTACTGAAAAGCCAGAAAGGGGCTGACAGTTTGGTTTAATACTGATGCAAATAAGGCGCTAATTTTTATACCATGAAACTTTTCACAAATTCCCTTCCAAAATATACATATGGCAGATATGCTCCAGGGATTGCCTTTCTAGGATGCCCTATGGTTATATCATAACAGTGTCCTTAATATCCTTTTGATAAGTGGTCTTTTGGGAACACATAAGCATCCTTGGAATCATCACATATCATCCTTAATATGGTATCCCTTTGTTAAACCCTCTCGATCTAAATTTTTTTGTGATAATTAAGATATATTAAAAAATAGAGACTTAGAAAGGACGACCTACTGAAATATTATATTCGTTACTTTCTGTAGTGATGCAAGAACCAGAATTTATAAAAATGGTAGAAAGTTGCTTTAAAAATATAATATTGCCTGAAGGAATCACCAGGTGGCTCATATGAAGCTCCACTTTTTATGGGATTAGGAGATAAAGCAGGGTTACGGCTCAGAGCATTAGCCAAACTTTTTCTTTACCTTTTTTGAACTCATAAATGTACACAAATTGTGCAAGGATATCATGCCAGTGGGTTTGCTACAGGTTCAGGACATGAGGGCCCTGTATTACAGCAAAGCCTGATGGTCATTGAAAATGAAGAATGGCAAAGAAGAACTATAAAGATGATTGCATCAATAGGTTAATGCTTCCACTAACGCAAAACTCTTGCCATAAACAGCTTAAATTTACTCAGGTAAGAATATCTTGAAGGAAAGAATCCTAAAGGATGCTCAACTACGTCTTTGCTCCAATGTAACATAGCAGTGTCAATGGAAAATTTAGAAGCGTAACTTTCCACTATAAACTCTATAACTGATCTACGGTGTGAAGAACTGATGTGGAGTATAAATTGTACTTCTCGGCCTGAAAGGCATCTTACAATGAAGAAGACTATTGAAGAGTTTTTGCTCTACTGGTTTTATAAATGGGTTCCTGCAACATCTGAAAGTTTGGTAGGAATCTTCTTGATGAAGGTCAAATCTTTTAGATAACTTCTAAGTTATTTAACTGTGGTTTATGTGGACCAGTCATGAATTGACTTAACCTTAAGTAGAGTGATCATATGAAATTTCCCAAAAACGATGTTGCCCCAGAAGGTGGTATGTGACTTAAAAGTTTCACACTTACTAATCTACAGCCTCAAGCTTACGGCTCTCAGATGCTTAAACATTTGCCACAGGTGAATTCATGGGATGCTAGATCAGGGTATAAGACCAGGATGTCGTCCACCTAGGTCACAGAACATAAAACCAACAACTTTCCATACATCACATCAAAATAACATTTAAAATTTGCATACACATTATTAAGAAAAAATTGCATAAACTTTAATTTGAAACCACTTACTGAATTTAGTGCAGTAAGCAAATTCTGCCATTTTTTGACATGATCTGATAAAAGAGATGCAAGCAATCTAGAATGGAGAAAACATTTTTGCCTCAACGTTATAATTTGTGCCCACAAAGGAATGGGATGCAAATAGTTAGTGACATTAACCAAGCTATCATAATCTACATAAGTGCGTAGAGTACCATCTGCTTCTTCACAAAGAGGAATGGTGAGCATAGTGAAGAGGTACGCTGAAAGATAGATCCTATACCAATATGATCTGTAACCCTAACATCTAATGCTGCCTCTTGCCCAGAAATATAAAGGTTATATTGAGGAAATGCAAACCAGGTCAACTAGGAGTTAAAATCACAATTAAACTCAAATTATTTTCATGTAAAACATGCAGAAGACGCACAAATGAGGACTACACTTACAAACAAAAAGGTACAGAAACTTATGAAGTGTCTCTTATCAGAGGCGCAAGGCAGAGTTTATGGCCATTGGGCTTTGAGGCAAATCGCTCAGAGTGTCTATATAAAGCAAGGAGATTTCAAGTTACTTTTTAAAATTTTCAAGGTAAAGTTAAGGTATTAGCTTTCAAAATTGGGTTTGAGATTAAGTTTTTGCCACCATTCCACTCTCTCAAGATACATTGGGTGCAGCAAATTTTTACTTATAATAAGTAATCAACCATGGTGCACTCACTTATTTGATAATCAAGTAGCCCCTGCACTTTCAGTGTGGAAATGCCCTGGTAAGCACCTGCCTTAACCATACCATCAGGTAAATAGTGTAACTCAAGGTAGTTGGCTAAGTTTTGAACTATAAACTTCTCAGAATTACCGGTATCCATAAATTTGTTGTACTAAACTTCAATTTGGGGGAAAGAGTAGCATAAAGCAAAAATAACTAAGGTGTTCTTTATTCATAATTGATAGTGCAAAAATCTAATTGTAGGATCTGCTTCAGGCATGGTAATGCCACCTGGATATTCTGAAAACAAAGGATGGAGTGGATAGTTCACCACTATTTCAACTGATTTGACTAATACAACAGAATTTTCTATAATAGCTTACCTACCACCATATTTCTAATATTGTTTTTTCATATCATGTGAACTGCAAATTATAGTTTTATTCAAGTACGGGTTATCAGGGGTTATATGATATACAGAAAATTGATTAGGCTAGACCCACATGAGCTTATGAAAGACACTTGTTTAGGACAGTTACCATTAAAAAGTCGTTATCAGGTTTTGAAGGCAGAACATCCAAAATAATATCAGGCAGGACGTCACTAATCATCACCATACTGGTGAGACTCTCTTCTGAATAGCTTCAAAGTGTTATGAAGTAAGAGTACTGGAGCATAATTAGTATTATTTAGATCATCAGTAATGAGCTGAGGCTAGATGCCAGACCTCAAATTCCCCCAAGGGTAAAAGTGAAACAATTAAAGATTCTGTCATCTCCAAAAGGGAATTTTTGTCTTTATATGCGGTATTTATAGGGGTCTCCAAATGTGAAACCATCATAGTTAAATTCTTCTATTATGCATGATCAAAGTCATTAGGTGAATCCCTAGACACATGAGCATTCATTGCTGGGTATCTAAAGCCAATCAGAGAAATGGTAATATAACTATATCAAACAAAAAAGAGTCTGTATAAATGCAGAATTTATATAAATAAGACACCAAAGGCAATCCCACTTGATGAAATTCAAAGAACTTGTCGCAGGTTTGGAAAGAAGACAATTATAGGCAACTGGCTTACAGAAAGTCTTCCAAACCTTCTATTAACTTTTTATAAGTGTAACATGCTCTGAAAGCTGTATAAGCTTAGTCAGCTACACTAGGGGAAAGTCAGCACAATAAGCCAACTCTGTAAAAGGGTAAATTAAAGTTTTAATTATAGATACTAAAGGAAGCTTCAGAAGCAATAGAAGATATTTTCTGCTTTATTTAGAAAAATTTTCTGATGTAAGTTTTTTAACACACACACACACACACACACACACACAAAAAAAAAAAAAAAAAAAAAAAAAAAAAAAGATAAATTACAGCAAGGCCTAGAATGGTTCAAATTACCAAACATATGCATGAAGTACAGGAACCCTCCAGGTGAAAGTAAGAAAGTAAACGCAAAGTTGTGAGTTAATAAAGATATATGATAAAGCCATGATGAGAGGAGCAGTAACTGTGACAAAAGCCCAATGCACAATGCTACATTTAAGAAGAGAACTGCATGGAAAAATACCAATCAGTATAATGAAATGGTTGGTTGACTGGTGTAGGAGAGTGTCTAAACACTTCCTGTTCTAGGAGGGTGATGGGGAAAGTACATCATACTCTAGTGTACAGACCACTAGCACGAAAGGAAAATAATAAATTTTGTTAAAATAAAATGACTCATTTGAATTTAGAACTCCTCAAGCAGGTCATCAGCAAGGCCATTTAATATATTTACTATATAAAGTAGGGACTGATAAGCGGAGTTACCTAACAGGACGTTAGTCTAGTGAAAAGAACTACTAGAATTTTGAGGAGGTGGGCCATTGTCAATTTGCTGTGGTGCAGAGCCAGATGTAGCCAATAGGATCAGCTAACCATCCACATTAGCACTTTGTCTTGATTAAGCCTGAACTCAATTTTATATTTCAAAAGATTTTTGTTAGATTGGGTTATATTATATCTATAATATGACTCAAAACCCATATTGCTGTAATTAAATGGTATGATCCATTTTCATTAACCAGTTATCTTGTTAAAATTTTGATGCAATTAGGAAACACTATCAACTTCATTTTAAAAACACTTAGAACCAACTTGGCCATACTTAGACCTTATTAAAAGTTAGTTTAGGGTATGTTTAATTATAGAATGATGGCCAACTTGATCATTTTGCTATTGAAATCACTAACCATAATCATGTCAAAGAACGTGACAAAACTTGTTTCTTTTACACCTTCTTCTCCTCATTTTAAACATAGATAGCGTGTGGTATTTTAGTAGAGCTGACTGAACTCTAAATAAAGTCAATGATTACTCTAAATTCAACTAGGAATTGCGTCTGTTATGATGAACATAGTGAACATTCTCAAATATCACAGCTGGAGCAAAAATAAGACTATGCGTCCAAATTACAAGGTAACGTTAATATGCTCCTAGTGCTTTGGAAAATAGCCCATAAGTTCAAAGCTTTCCATAGATTGATGTATAGAAAAAGAAATTTTTTAATGAGCTTGTTAGACATAGTATTGACTGGTGCGCTAGTATCCAGAGCTGATAAAATTTGACACTATATGGTAACATACACTTTCATAATACTCTTTTTAATAGTCATTCTTGTGGTAAGTAAATTTACTTAAAATTCAAACGTAATTCTCCTAACTCTTCAGGAAGTTTACACTTTAAAAAAGTCATGTTATTTACAATCTTCTATCACATTTTTCTCAAATTGTAGTTTTCACTAAATTCTCACCATCCAAATATGGTCTGTTTTTGTGTGTACTTGGAAGCTTAAGACAAGTAAGGCTGTTCTTTAGATTCTTTATTCTCTTGGTTATTCCTGAGGTAGGCGAGAACATTCACTTTTCTTGGGGGCTCCAATGTCATAGTATAATAGTTCAACTCTTAAATCTAGATCATCAAATTTAATTCCATTAGAAAGATTTGTGACCTAACTGATTGATCCAGTGATCTCATCTTTGGGTTCTTCCTTCTTTTTCATTATCTTGAACAATTCTTCTAAGAAGTGCCTTTCTTATTGACAGTTGTTACTTTTGAACTTAGTAATCTTTGCTGATCTTGTTTATCTAGTTAGTAAGCCTATCTTTACGCTTATCGCAGCCCTGAACAAAGTGTATTATCTTTCAGTCAGGGTGATGCTTCTAATGATTCTGAGGTCTTGACTATCTTTTATAAGCGGCTAAAATGTAATTTATGGTCTCCTTGATGGACTTAAGGTAATTGACATTCTTTATTGCCAAGTACATATGAATCTGCAAGCACAAGTTTTATTTGAGAAGATATGAAAAAATGGTCTATATGCTGTCTTGTACAAGGATTCAGTTGTCCAAAGCTAATGGGCTTTGAGGTAATATCTGTTTGCATAATTTAAAACAAACATAGACTTTATCATTCATATAGTGAGTAACACTTGCTTCCTGTTCTGAACATCCTGTGAACTTCAAAACTTGGCAATGAGAACTTTCTTGTCTTTGTCCTAGGTGTGATGGGGTCTAAGAGTGGCACAAACACCTCCTGTGCTTATCTACTCATGCTTTATCTAACATGGTGAGCTTTAACCCTCTCGCTGGCTCTATCCATCTATTCTCTTATGTTTAAATAAATGTTACTATAATTCATGTATTGTTTTGACCAACCATCAGTTATGTGCTGATATTTGCTATTTTTTTTGTACTTTAGCTAATGAATAGATAAAGGGTTTAATTGCTTATATAATTTATCACACCTCACAGCCTGAAACCAAGTAGTTGTTAAGGTTGTTTTAGATTATTTTAGTAAATTCTCCATGGTTATCATTCACTAGGTATTACAACAGTGGATAAAATCCTCAATCCCCTCTAGTGCAACTCTTGCTTCATTAATCTACATGATCACAGAAGCCCATGCCCTCAACTATCATACCACCCTTAATATTATTCTAATGTTAATATCCTACCTTGCCCTGTGCTGGCATAATATAATTGGTAATAGGGTATCTATATATATTATAGCTGTCTACCAATATCTCAATCACAATTGACATATTTCTAGTTCTATGCAATTACCATGGGCACTAGGCAATTTTTTAGCCTAATATAGATATACGCCTCTAATATACCATTATAAAGTGGCTCTTTGTAGCCAAAAACGCACCAATGAGAACTCCAGAAAGGAGTGGAGCATGTTTGGGAAGGATTGTATTTAGAGTAGATCATTTTATGACATAGATGAACCCAGTCTACACTAAAGTTTATTTTACTGAGCCCTAAACCACTGGCAGTATTAGATACTACAGTTTGCTCCTTGATTTTTATTGTAAAAACCTTTTGCTGCAAATAAGGGTTTCTTTTGTCCTTTTTTATCCCAGTTACTGTCCTTAGGCAGTACTTAGTTGTTCTATAGTGTATATACATGTGCACATGAAATATAACGCCCAAGTACCAATTATTAATATTTGGTGCTCACTACAGGGGGCTACACCTTGTTTTCATGTGCACCACTGTAATTAAGTATGGATAACGGTACCCCACTGATGACTACCTTCAGGTAGAAGAAGCACAACCCTCTGCAGATAAAATGAATAACCCCCGAAGCCCAGCAAAGCACATTTGACAATATTTAGCAATTTTGAGCTGATATAAGCTAACGTTGGACAACTTTCTGGAGTTATAATTTGTTATGATCAACAAGTAAAATCATTAATAAAAATATAGAAGATCATCAAAGCTTCCCTGATGGCTTTGATATTAATATAGATGGCTTGTTCACTCCAACACTAAATTTTATCAGGAACTCAATATTTTAAATTTGGAACTTCAAACTCAGGGACAAATAGTATTGTCTATGGTGAGTAAACATTATTTTATAAGTATAATTTCTATCTGCTACTAAAACGATTGTTATAATTAAAACCATATTGTAGGTGAAACGCCTTTTTTCTGATATGTTAAAATAATATAAAAGAGAGATGCATAATGGTTCTGTAAGTGCTGACAAGATCCAGTTGCTCTAGACCCTTCAAACATAACCTGATAGCGAGGACAATGAAGCACTGGCTACTTGTAACTTTCCTTCAGTTTACATCCTTCCTGGGCGGTGGAGCCTGTGAAATCCTGATGCTAAGGCGGCATAAAGCCGTTTGTCCCACTCCTTATCTTAGTAACCTGGTAAATTATACAGGGACACTGCATGTCCTTTGTCCTTGAGAACATAAAACTTTATTCAGGTTAACCCTGCTAATTTACCAAAGATCAACAAGAAGGCGAATGTGGATAATTTTTATTTGATCTCTTAGAAATTAGCATTAGCGAGATAACAAAGACTGATAAGTTAGTGTTGATAAAGTAATTGTGGACGCTAAAAGTCACAAGTTAGTTATGCTAAAGAATAAATAAGGTCAGCGTGAAATACCTTAACGCTAAAAGTCCTCTTATCAAAGGGCTCAGCGGAGCAGAAAAGATGACTAATTGGAAGATGAAGTTTTCTCAATATCTCCTTTAATAGAGATTGTTGTTATACAAGCATTTTCTGAACGTTTCTATTTGAAGGCGCAGATGCTATTTTAGGATAATGTTATAAATGATTTATACACTTAGATTTCTCTTTATCATGCCTGCGAGCCCTACAAGGAATTATATTGTATTCTAATACCAGTACTGAACAAGGAACGTTACATAACCATCTAGTGAATTATCTCGCAGATGCACTATCATTTTTAAGGCACCAAACAAAAGTCCTTTAGAGCCTCGCAACCCACACAACAGGGCCATCTCACCCACTTAATGAATTTACTCAGCCTTACAGTCCTCGTTCTGCCAGAATTGATATTAATCAGATCACACACTATTTTTGTAAAACACAGATGCATTTAGTAAATTGAGGCCTTTGAGCTATAAACCTAGGGCACATTAAGTGAACCACATGAACATAAGACTTGGGAAAAGTCTTAGCAGAGTAGAACTTGGATTTTCTTCTTCTGCCTTCTCCAAAAAACCCTAGTAAGAAGAAATCTTTGGAACCTTCTTTATTAAACCAAGGGGCGCTGAGGACACCCCTCCTCTGCCAGTCCAACAAGTGATAGTAGATGTTACAGTAGCACTTACCACCCACTCACAGAAGGACTCTAAGGCTGATTTGGTAAATGGTGTAGCATTGAAGCCTTACATTCTACAACTATAACAACAAGAGCTTCCAATTTTATCTGTAAATATCCTCAAATTGGCCGAGGTCCAAGTGGTGATACCCATTGAGATGTTGAAGTAATCCAGACCTCAAATAGGTTAAGAGAATCAAGAATTCTCAAGTCAAGTGGACATTTGATTTTCCACATTTAAATTTCTGTAGATGCTTTTTTCTCTGAATGAACCTACTTTGATATTACAGTGAATAAGCTCAAGATCAGAGAAATTGCTAAAGTAGGCCACCAGTTTCTATTGCTTCAAAAGAATATGTAAAAAAACTGGCCTTGCCCAGACATAGTTCATTAAAAATATATGGTACTATGGGACTTGAATTACTTAATCTGAGGGAGCCTGCAGTGCTTTTCTGCTGCAGTTTAGCTCCTTGCAAATACTCCCCTGCCATCGTGCTCCCTAATAGACATCATGATTTTTATTGGGACCTTATATATAAGAACTAAGGGTCAAATCCCGAATTTAAAGAGAACTTATTAGAAATTATTTGACAAACACTTCTGCTATTTTACAATCAAAAGGATGAGGCACTCGCCTCTTATTCAGGTGTTTTTACACTTTTATTTAAAGATGGCATATTTCCAACTGGTTATCAGCAGCTGGGAGGCTGTACCAAGTATATCTAATCATATGTGGAATCTAAGGTATTCTGCCACATGATAATTGTATATTAATCATTCTGGTGAGCATCAACTTTTTGTGGGGACCAAAATTAATTTTGAAAATATCCTGAAGTTGATAAGGAACTATTAGCGCCGTTTTGTTGTTCCAATTTGGAACATGATTCCACACTTGGGATTATTTTATTCTAACCAGGAGAAGTATCAGATAATATCAGCTTATATATATGCATACCCTATTTAAAGTAAAGTGACATCAGATTGTTGCTTATATACAAATGATACCAGTCAAAGGACTTATAATATCTACGATTTATGTCACTATGATAAATTAAGCCTTAGCGTTGATAAAGATTTATCTGTTTGTTCTTTAGAACCTTAGGAAATCCTCTTGGGTTTAACAGAGAAGAAAAAGGACTAAGCCTTGCCCTTTATAAAAATATAGTGTTATCTTAGCAATAAACAACTGTTATTTGGCTGTGTACATGATGTGGTACACTAATAAATATACTGGTGATCATCTTTCATTCCGCCCTTATGCTTTTAGATGTTTAATGGCAGCAGATGAAGTCATTATAAATGAAATTAAACAACTGATGCAGTAAGGATGTTAGTAACCTCTAAGAGTCCTTAGGCTTCCCAGGTGTTGATTATTAAAAATGAAGGTTCAATTTAAATGGTAATCAGCTGTAGGAAGCCTAACAATATTATCAAAAAAGAATCTTATCCTTTATATAAAATTAACATTGGACTAAACTGCTTGTTTGTCAAACAGTAACTATCAGCCGTGGATTTAATTTCTGTCTCTTTTCAGATTAAGCTTCCCAAAGATGAGCAAGAAAATGTGCTATGATATGGCCCAGGGCCTCAACCAACCTACTAGAATGTCACAAGGATTATGTTGTGCCCCTTCAATATTTCATCGTGCTATAGATAAATCCTTGATGATTTTATATTTTCCTGCGCTTTAGTTTATTTAGACAATATCAAAGAATTTTAGATTGTTTACTCACCTGAATCGCGAAGAATAAATCTTCTGTCACCTCGCCAAGGAGAATTTCATGATTAAACTACAAAAGTGTAAATTTTTATGATCAGTTGGAATACTCTGATTTTTATCATAAAAAACATGGCTTGTGGCTCCAGTTGGCAAAGGTTGACACCATGGAATATATATCATGGCCAAGTAGCAGGGCAACGTCCAAGTGTTTTAGGGGCTGATTAGCTATTATATCAAGTTTGTAGAAAAATTTTGCAAGATTGGTCAACCACAAATTCACTTCATCAAAATTGGGATACCATTTGAGTGGACAAGGAACTGACAGCTGGCCTTTGATGAACTAAGCCTTTACCTCGCCTAGGAGCACCTAAGTAACCTTAATTATAAAAAAATCTTTACTATCCAAATGCTTGATTATCTTATGACATCAGTGCAGCGTTATCTCAACTTGACAAGAAGGGATTAAGCATCTTGTGGCTTACTGCAGCCAAACTTTTGTTTTTAATGAATAGAATTAAAAGAGTCTGAGAATTAGTGCCTGGGTGTTCTTTACGCATGTAAACAGTTCTGGGCTTACATCCATGGAGTGCATTTCAATTTAGTAATTAACCATGCCTCCCATCTCTGATTACAGAAACTAAAAGATCCAGGAGGGTTAATGCCCTAAAAGGGGTTTAAAATTGAAGGCTTACATCTATAAAATAAAATTTCTCCGGTGTAAAAGCATCAAAACGCTGATGAATTATCTTGACTGCTCACTGTGGCCTAAGTGGCTGATGTGGCAAATGATCTATTGGATAAAATTCCAACCCAAAACTATTACAACAAATCAGCGGAAGTTCAGTACTCTTTAGAGAAGTTAGGGAATTATAATATTGTCAAAAAAGTGATAAGCGTTATAAAATCATCTACAATCAACAATTTTGGATATCCTAACCAATGGAGCAAACCAATATATCATTGGTCCACAAGGCGGCGGGCATGGGGCTTTAGGAAGACATTGAGCTGTTAAAAAAGGACAACTATAGGAGATCAATAATTTTGATATTCATGAAACCCTCCGCTGTTTTAAGGGATGTCAAATGGACGTCCCTTACCATAAAGCCACCTTTGATTAATTGGTTAAACCAGACTTTGCCTGGAACACCATCTTTTTTGAAGATTGTGTGCCATTTGCCAACAGTTTTAGTCAATTTATATACTTATATTATCATTGATCACCTCACCTAATGGTTAGAGACCAAAAAGATTAGAGACCCTGGCGCCATGACTGTGGACAAGTTCATTTTTAAAATAACATTGGCATGAATGCCTTCAGTTCCTTTTGGCAGATAAGGGACAAACTTCACATCTCAGGCTTTTTCTAAGCTCAAAGACTTCTTGGAGTATGAGAGGCATTGTTTACACCCTAACACCCTGAGACTAACAACATATAATGGGTAGATGGTACCCTTAAGGGAATTTTACATAAGATAATCATGGTCAAGGCATCTAGCTGTAATCCTTTCTTACTTCCAACATTTACGCCTATAATATCGCTTTTCATCAGCCATGGGGCACTCCACATTTGCTTTACTTTATAGGAAGATACTTGCATTTACCTTTTTTATATTATTGTGTCAATCAAAAAATGTTACCTAACTATTTGTAGTAACTAACGCAGACTTGATTAAAAAACAGATTGGAGCATATTAATGTGCTGACTCAGAAAGTAAGGTCTTTCAAATGTAAGTGCAATAACAAAGACAGATGGCCCAAATCTCATTTTGTAGCAGTGGAGTTATTTAATACTATATTAAGCATGAGTCTGTTGGACAAGCAAACAGAAGCGTATATAGAAAATACTTTTTGAGATCATTGAGAAGATATCTACAGATTCCTACACTCTAAAGGATCCTTTAAGTGGGCATTTTATTAACTGGGTGCATGCTAAATTCCTGAAGTAGTATCACCAGCATACCAGCTATTAGCTTCTAGCTCTCAATCAATTAGTAGCCCCCCAAAATACTTGTTCCCTAATGTTTATTCAAGTGAAGGGGTACTTTGTAATTGGGTTAATTAAGCATCAGCTATACATTATCTTTTTATTAAATTATTTAAAGTGGGTTAACCTTGGTACAAATATACCACACTGAAAATGTTTTCTAGCCAGTACAGTTTTTGAACTAAAAACCTGCACTAGGGGTGGAAGCAGTTTTACCTGCTCAGCTAACCACCCTTAGTTAAACATTATCTTTAGCTACTTAAACCTTGTATTTAAGCTAATTATTAGATAAGAAAGAATATTTGTGAGTATAATTGTCTCACATCATGGCCCCCAACTACAAGTAGCAAAAAAGATCTATTGAATTACTTTGGGCAAATCTTACAAGAGCCATGTTCTACTAGGCATTATGATAATGGATCAAATCCTTAATCCCTGCTGGTGCAATTCTTAATCTCTTAATCTACACAATCACTGAATCCTGTAGCCTCAACAGTCATAATATTTTTTATATTATTCTAATCTTAATATCCTACCTTGTCCCATGTTGATGAATTAAGTGGTAATAGGGTGTCTATTTAAAGATGGCCATCTGCCAGAGTCAATAGCAATCAGCATATTGCCACTGTTATAGAATTACTTAATCCTTAGGCAATTGGTTCCTTAGTATAAATTATAGATACGCCTATATTTCACACTAGCATCCATTACCCGTGCTTTGCTATGGAGTCTATAAAAAATTCCAGATAATTTGAATCATTATTTTAGATTTTTTAGTATAGATAACCACCAACTACTTGGCCAAACCTATTGAACTTTATCAAATTAATCAAAAAACCAAAACCACTCAGCCAAAACCAATTGCCCATCAAATCAACCAAAACTACCAACCATTCAATTAAAACCAAATGAAACTATTATATCAACCAAATAAAGTGACGTTAATTGAAGTTGATCAGGTTTATTAAACAAAACAATTTAAAAATGATTAAATTAGATTTTATATCATGTTGATACCCTATTTTACCCAGCATTATTTGTGGGTATAATTCAACAGATAATATTAATTTATATAGTTATTATAAATTGGTAGATGCCACTTGATAAGCTAAAGTTTAAACAAACCTATTGAATCAGTCAAAATCTACTAACTATTCACCAAAATTATAATTAAACCTTTTGAATCAACCTAAACCTACCAACCACTTTGCAAAACCATTTAAACTATTGAATCAGCCAATCACTTACTACATACTAAAACGATTAACCTAATTATTACACAAATAACCACCAACCACTTGCCAAAACTATTTAGAATATTGAATCAACCAGATATAAAACTGCTCAGCTATAACAATATACTGACTTCCATTAAAAATGTAGAAATTTCTCTTTTTACATATAAAACTTTTTATTTTATTATAAAAACTAAAAATCTGGCTTTGAGGTTCACATGGACCCCCTCCCATACACTTATAGCCAGTTTTCAAAAATCTACATGCTGTATTTTTGGCTGGGCATTGTGCACACACATACACATTTGCTTTAATTATCTTAGATTAATAAGTGCTGCTTGGTAGCTATATAATGCACCACTAAGAATTCCAGAATTAAGAAGAGAATATCTAAGTAGAATTGTCATCTAGAGGGTTTTTTTATACATTGCTGAGCCTAGTATACACTGAATATTATTTTAACAAGTCCCTGAGCCACTGGAAGTATTAGGTATATGGTATACTCTTTAATTCTCTTGTTAAGAAAACCTATTTCTGGTATTAAAGGTTATTGTCCTTTTTTCCTGTTTTTGTCCTTATACAGTACCTTGTTGTTTTGTGTTGACAATCTGTGCGCCTGAAATATAACCCCCCCAGCACAATTATCAGTTCACTCAATGTAGTGACCTTAGTATTGAAGTATGGGAAGAAATTAAAATCTTACTCAAAATTAATTTTTTAAGAATGACTTAAAACCATTTGAGGTGTTGATTCTGGTAGTGTTTTCTTCAATAGTAGGATCAGTTATGAGAGGAAGAAAGCGACTAGCTTGCTTTTTCTTTATAGTATGTTTTAAGTAATTTTTAGTTCACCATTACTTTCCAGCTTAGTAAAAATAAGTTTCAATATATACAGTTTTGTTAGTCTCTTTATTTAGAAATTTAACCCTGTCTTTGAACTGATTCAAGGCTATCTCTCTGATAATTCTATGTGATGAATTCAGTCTGACTCTTGCTATCTCACATATTGAAATAATACTTGCTGCTTCAACTCAATAAGCAACATAAACATATCTTGAGGATTTCTCTCTTTCATATGTTTTTCTCTAAGGTACACTTCATGGTTTTGTCATAGAATATTCACTTTTGGTTGGTGGTTCCCCCTGTAGTAAGCACCAGCTATTTCTGAACTGGCTCGCTAATTTTAAGTTTCTGTTTACTAAGTCTGGTCCAGTTGCAATATTTTTTGTCTATGAGGTGAGTCACAGGAATTTGGAGAGTCTTATTCTCTTGTTTATAAGATTTTTCTCATAAATTCAAACTTGTAAACTGTGTTAGATTCTGTAATACTTTATAATGGTTGTTCTTAATCTCACTGTACTCACTTTAGCCTCTTTTGTAATAATCAGGGTAAGTTAAAACTTCTATAATTATTTTTCCTTGAGATAGACAAGTACATTTTTCTATTAGAACAACAAAAAGATTAGGTTAAAAAAGTTCTTATATAAACATAAGAAACTAATATAGTAACTGAAATTTCAGGGTGAGTAAAACAGGACTTTGAAGATATTCTCTAAATCTAATTGTATGATACAATTCTGCAACTTCAACTTGGTTGTAAGGTTAGCAGAGTCCAAGTTCTTATTCTGGCTGACCTTCTGGGTTGTCTCCATAATTTAAACTGTAAAGCTCTTACTTGTTTGTAATTGTGTGGTTGTGGTTAGAGACTGGTTTTGGCTTCTGTGTCTCATGTGGCTCATGAGGCTGTTCTGGTGGCCTTTTCTGTGTAACCATATGTTGTTTTAACATTTTTTTGATTTCACAATATGCTAACTCTCTCATTAAATATGTCAATTAAATGGAAAATTCACTTTAGCTGGATTAATTGTAATACATTTGTTTTTGTCGGGGTGCCCAAAAGATATAGAATGCCCTCTAAAGGTGTCATTTGCAACGTCAGATTTTTGTTCATCTTGGGTGATATTTATACTGGGTTATACATTGACTGTCAGAATTTTTGATGACAAACGAGTTGGGATCCATGCTTCCATATTGAGCCTTGACAGATTGACTCTAAAACTAGCTCAAATGGAACCTTGCCCTAAAGGCACCAAAAATATATTTGATTAGATAGAATTGCGCATACAAGAATCGATAAAAACACCTTCAAATATCCTGCCCCCACTTCCAGAATCATGAGAGGCGAGGTCCCACAGCTTCAGTCATGGAGATGACGCAGTAAAATGAGGTTCTAAACCAGGCAGCTGATTCAGAATGCAGTGAAAGATTCTGATCAATCAGGGCCATTTTGGCCCTTTTATCACCGTTTCCCTACATGCCTTATAAATATCAACGCTTTCTAGCTCAATAAAGTAGTCTATATTCTCCACAACATTTCAATTTTTGATCTCTTCACTAATTTTCAGCTTCATGCCTATTTTTGAACTTTGGTGACATTCAAAAGAGCTGTTACGCTGAGAGAAGTGGTGCTCACTTGGGGGCTCAAAGCTGTCCTAGTGAACTTGTCTATCATGAACAATGGAGAATACTAGCAGTCTTAAAAGTCAACCTTCTGATCAGTTGAGAAGCGTCACTTGAGAAATAGTACCTCACGTTATGAAGTAAAACCCACGCAGCCTGAAAGTTTAAAATTTGGGCCATGTTCCATTCACTCTAGTTTCAGTTTATGGTGATCAGTATTAACTTCAGTATGAGACCCTTAACGAAATTATTTAACATTTACTATATGGTATTTATTCTAATAACACGAAAACCTTACCCATGATGTAACCAGAAAAATCTGAGTCCTGATCTGGAAGTGGAAAACTTTCATTGATGGAGTTGATCCTGCTCAAGTTTTATGTTGATACTTTCTTTCTATTTTTTGGTAATGTCCATCCCCTGGTCAGCTTGCCTCAAATGAATATAATATAAATGGCAATTATTTGTGAGGCCCACTCAAGTCGCTCCTACACTTCTTCAGTGCCTTCTACCATGTGGAATCTTTATACCTCAGCCAAGCTACCAGCGGGAGAACTGACCTTGGGGACCAAGCACTACCTTTTAATTTCTGTTCATTAGGCTATTCATCACCTCCATTTGTTATTTCTTTGCACCATATTGAAGTCTCAAACAACTAGGGCTTACCCAAAGTTTACACTCCCATATTATCAATTTCTATATCGCGGCCTCCTCCTTCATCCATGACATCCAAGAGGCCACTAATAAATGATTAATCAATGAATCATGAACCTAAATTGCGGTGTTGGATAACAGAATCTCTGGCTACCTCAAGGATCAACTTCATTAAAGCGTCCAACTCTTTGAGGCTGCTTGTAGTCAGCGCAGCACCAAGTCATAGATTAGGTATGGACCCTCCAGACTCACTATCAGGAGATGGGCTCTCGCAACTATACCTCTAGGGTTGAAGGACTTGAACGGCCTAAGGGGCTAGAACTTCCCTGTGGGCCTCGAGGGCCCTCTTTCTCATGGTACCTACTCCCAGTGACCCTAACGACCCTTGGAGAAAGGACGTCTTGGCAGCCCAAATCGCTCCTTGGATCATATCCAGAACGAAGCCCAAGGATAGAAACTCCAAGTAGATGTTGTCTACTTTGACCCTAGGGTCTTGATTGAGGCACAGTAGGATGAAATGGATAATATTAGCTCTTTCACCAAGTCTACCAATAGTTACATTTTTTAGCTTAAATAAGCCTGTCAAGGCTTCAAGACCCATTTGAACAACATAGAAATTCAGATACTTCTTCAGAGCGCCTATAGTCAAGCCAGGAAATAACAGGTTGCTCATAAGGCTTCTATTCCTCCCTCAACTGAAACTGGGATAATATTCAAGAGAACCTCAAGGGCCTAAGATGACAGTTGGACTAGCAGGCCCTCCGTAACTAACCTGAAAATCAAGATCTCCAAGCCTGCACCAATTCCTGATGTAAATACCCTCTCCAGTCTTCTTGTAACTAATTTTAACTGTAGTTTAAAGGAGAAGTTCATCATCAGTCAGGAATGCATCACCTACTCCCTATATGCATATGAGATTTCCAAGGAAGAGGCTACAGACCAGAGAACAGTGAAGCATATCCACTCCTGCTTATATACATTGCTCAGGCTAACATGACTTCCCACATAAAAGAATATAACACATGGGAGCAGGTCCAGATTGCTACAGCCTGATTCAGAAGCAATTAAACCCTGGCCAATCAAAAACAAGAATTCATAAGTATTCGCCTAAACAAAGGGAGAGCCCTGTGGAGTTCGCCAGCCATTTCTATGCCCAAGCGAAACTCTTGGTTACCACAAATGTATTACCATGGTTGATGTCATTACCACTTTGATCTCTGCATTGGGGTCTTATACTGAGCTTCAAATTCATTGGATCGCAATTGAACAGTTTTACATGCATTTATGAAACTAAGGAAGCGCTTAACAAAATCCCTGCAACAACCCTACATCTTAAGTCTACCACTTCTGCCCCTTAACCATCCTTAGGTCCATGTGGTCAAAACTAGAAGAAGGATTGACCCCAATACATGTACTACAATGGCTTCTGACACAGTGCCAAGACATACTGGAAACAACTTTTTTTGATGAGGAGTAAAATGGCCGTCAGCATGAAGGATGTGACGCTCCATGCTGACATCTCTACCACGCCTAAAGAATCATTTATCTCTATGAACCTGGAGCTAATGTACTTTACGAAAAAATTTTGGTACTCGTTGATATAAAAGAAATTGATACTACTTACACTTTTTCTGATGACTCTCCCTTGTTTCTCACGATGCCTTCACAGTTCAAAAGTCTGTTCACCCACGTTGCTGTTTAAGTCCATAAGATTCTGGTTTTCGCAATAGTTGATAGTGGTTCCCCATAAAAATTTCTTCCAATTTGATGAAATGTATAAAGATCGCCCCAGACTTGCCACATTATATGGAGTAAGGCACTTCTGGACCACAGTGTACATGATCTATAGGGGCCTATTCTTCCCTACCTATCTGACATGGGAAACTTTCTGTAAATACCCCCTTTGTTGTGCTAGATAACCTGAGCTATGAACTTCATTTCAAAACTAAGTTCCTCTGAGTTTACTCCATGGTGATATATTATGATGATGGAATTATATCACTACTGGGACATCAGGTTCCCCTGAACTTTAAAGCTTCCTGTGACTACAAAGTGGAGGTTAAGGCTCAGGCTTGCCTACTAGGGTGTGATAGCCTAATCAATCAACTGAAGTATCACATAAGGGGCTCTAGATCCTGTTACCACCACCTGCCATTGATGGCAATGAAGGCATGCCGATCTTTTTACCCTAGGGCAACCACTATAACTCCAAAGTCCCAGGTTATTTTAATACTCATATCCATGTTAACATCCACTTCAGATACTGGCTGGAGATCTGAGGTCTAGATAACCCATCTGACAAGGAGGTTCTAACCTGTCTGGGGATCCTTGATCCTTCTTATGCAGATCTAAATTTCTGCTGAAGGCTAACCTTACTGACAAAACTAGGGTAGTAGGCACAAATAATCTCACTGCATATGTCCGCCTTATACCAGTAGAGGCTGCCAATGATGTATGCAGTTTTGGGAGCCTGAAAAGTATGGCTTGGAGACGCCCCCATCAATGGCTTTTATCAACACCAGTATTGGGAAAGATCTCACTGGGGAACAACAGTTCAAGTTCAAGAATTATTAAATATGTATTAGGACCTTTTTTAGCCTCAACCTACGACTTTGGAAAGATGAGTGGGGTTCTAAATTATTTTGGATACTGAGGACGCTCTCACCTTTTGAACCCCTGATCTTACCAAAAAGTAAGGTTGAAGAGGCCCAGGTGGCAGTAACTTGAACAACTACTTGAAGATGGATTATTAATGCCTTTGCGCACCCTTGGGATCTCCTCTATCATTGGTATTAAGGAATTATGCCAGTCTTCAAGTGGTGATGGTCTATTAATAACTTAACTCCATCACCATTAAAGACAGTTATCCTCTGCTTTATATCAATGACTCTCACCACCTGCTTGTCAGGTTAAGATACTTTTCTGCGATGGACCTTGAAAGTGGTTAATGGCAAGTTGAGCTCATCCTGAATATTGAGCTAATTGCATGATCATATCCAACAAAGGGCTATATAAACCCATTAGGATGCCCAGAGCCTTTGTAATTCGCCGGCCACCTTCCAACGCGCCATTGACAGGACCCTCAGGAATGTAAAGTTATCATGTGTCCTAATATACCTCGACAACATCACTGTCTTCTTGAGAACTTTTAGTGGTCACGTGGAGCACCTTCAGGAAGTTTACATTCGGTTTAGAAAGGCTATGATAAAGCTCAAACCTTTAAATTGATCCTTCTTCCAATCAGAAATGGAGTTTTTTTGGACATAAGGTGTCAAAAGATGGCATTCAGCCCATACCAGACAAAGTTGGCGCCATTCTAAAGATGTCGCGCCCCAGAGCCTAAGGGATATCTAAGTGTTCCTTGGCATGGTGGGTTTTTATATTCAGTTTATCCCTCAGTTTGCCATCCGGTCTGAGCCTCTATTTTACTCCTGCAGAAGAACGTCCCTTTTGAGTGGTGACCAAAAAAGAAGAGGCTTTTAATGCATTGTGGACCGCTTTTTGTGAAAACCCATTAAAATCCATCTGCGTTTTGACCAACTTTTCTTGTTATTCATGGATGTGAGCGATGTCAATGTTATACCCTCCTATTTAAGCACAAGTAAAATCAGATCAACCATCTAGTGGCTATTTCAGCAAAACCTTGAGTAAGAATAGAAGGAACTATAGCATTTCTGAGCGGGACCTCTTGGCTGTCTTGTTAGTGATCAACCATTTTTCAGCCCTATCTCTATGGCACCCATTTCACCATCATCAATTAAAATTCCTCGCTATGGTGGCTACAGCAGATGACGGACCCAGATGGTCGTTTAGCCAGATGGGCCTTAAGACTGCAGAGCTATGATCTACTACTTTTTATCCTGCGGGAGAAATTCACCGGAACTCCAATTATCTCTCTAGAATTCCAGTAAAGGCTGCCTTAACCCCCAAGGAAGACTGACTGTACAATTTAATCTGTTGACCAGAACGCTGGGAGTTTTAAACTCCTGAGATCTAACCTGATCTCTTAAAGATGACTCAATACACTCAGATCAAGTACAGGCTACTATATAAGAGGGTCAATAAGAAATGTCTCCCTATATCCACCCTTCTTCCTGAACTGATGTTATCCTTGAGTGTCATATGACTGTGGGAAAGGGGGCAGTTAATAAAACTCACATGTGCCTAAAGAAATGATGTTACTGGGACAAAATTATGGAAACCAGCCAAGTGTTACTGGAAGCTTGTATGATTTGTCAATCCCAAGATCAGGCCAGTCCTTTATATCAACACTCAGTTGTTGCCCAATATGGTCCCTTCTTTATTATTAGCATTGATATAGTAGGCTCTCTTACCACCGGATTGAATGGCCATAACTATATCCTCTTAGCCATGGACCATTTGACCAAATGGGTTGAAGCAATTTTGGTCCCTGCTACCACTGCAAAAGACATGGCTCTCTTTCTTATTAATCTGTTTTCACCCATCATGTATTTCCACAAACTAAAATCTCGGATAATGGTTAATCTCACCTCTCAGGTATTCCAAGATTTTCTTTTGCTTTTTGGTACTAAGCGGAGTTTTGCTGCCTTGTATAACCCATCAACCAGATGGGGAAGAGGAAAGCGCTAATGGAACCCTTTTCTCTGTTTTGAAAAAGATAGCCACCTCTGATACTGATCTTTGGAAGCATTATCTGACCTGATCTTTGCTTTCTCATAGAATAAACTCCCACTGGGATTAATATATCCCATTTTGAAGCTCCATATTGGCGTGATCCCTGGCTTCAAAGTAGCATTCAGCCATTGCTAAAGTCCTCCACTCCCAAGAACTCTGATAAAACCATGAGGGCCTTAGCCAATGAACTTCTTTGGCATCAAGCCCTAGCCTAGCAAGTCCTTGTCACCACCACCGGAAGGGAGACATCCATGTTTAGTTTTGGCCAACCCTCTTTACCAATTTCTCTAGTTAGGTGACCTCATCCTCTTGTCACCACCAATTCAGAGGTTGAAAAATATGCTTGACATTCTTTGGTCTGGACCTTATAAGGTAAATAATAGGGTGAGCTCAGAGAACTTTATTGCGGATGTCAATCAGGGTTAGTGGTGAACTGAGTGCATGGCCAGTTCCTCAGACCCTATAATCCTCTTTGACAGGATCTTGATGGGGGTTGTTGGGATTTGAGATGATGAATGAGTCAAAATTCCTGCTTCCAAATTGATCCTTAACAGATCGTTTCTCAAACCAGAGCAAACCTAACCCTGAAGGTTCTGTAACTATAATTGATCAAGAAGCATCACATCTATGTGATTTCTGAAAACATTTTTAGTAATCCTGTCCTAGATTCCCAATTCATGAGAGGCGCAGCCTTAGTGCTGCAGTCATGAAGACAATGTAGTATAACGAGGTTTCAACCAGGTGTTTGATCCAGAAGGCAGTAAAAGGTCCTGATCATACTGGGCCATTTTGATCCTTGAGGCACCATTTCTCTACACGCCTTATAAGTATCAGCACTTTCTAACTCAATACAGTAGTCTATATTCGTCCCATTTTTCATTTTTGAACTCTCCACTAATTTTCAGCTTCAAGCCCATTTTTGAACTTAAGCGACAGGCAAGAGAATAGTTATAACAAGATTGACATCATCTCTACCAGCTGGTAAATTATCTCAGAAGTCATGGGTTTAAGAAAGGCTTCTGGTGTTAATTATCTAAATTGTTTAATGCTTGTAAAAGAGGTCTCCTGATCACAAAAAATTTTGATCTACGGGGATGAGGAGGGACTTATTGTTTTCCTGACCATATATATAATTAGTAACAATATTAGTATTAATAAAATTGGGGTTTCTAAAGAATCTTTCTATGAGGTGAGCAATCAAACACTGTAGTTGAGCTTTTTTCTAACAGTAAGTAAGTATAAGAGAAATGTAAATATATATAGGAAAATATCTTTATTAACTTGGCGTAACTTAGTAAACTTAATGACAATATAAAAAAAAATTGACTTCCGTTGATCTTTCTGCTAACGTTCCTTATAACATAACCATCTCTCTAGTGGGATGTTCAAAAGTTTTACGTCAATGTTCCATCAGTGCTGGTGCAGCTATTCCCTTACGTTGTATTAAGATACCTGAACAATAGCTTTAATATTTCTAGGCACTTGTAGAGCATTTATTATTGATCCATAATATAAATTCCCTGTTTTACAAAAAATAAAGATGAATTACGAAATTCTTTTGAAGTTTTAGTGGGCCTCTGAGCAGAATCATCGTTTTTCCTGGTATAAACCATATATCTGCTACCTCAATTGGTTGGTGACTTAGTAATGTTTTGATTAGCATGATAATAAGGTTTTAGCAGAGAGTCAGGCTTAGGATCTTAGATTAAAAATTAAAGAATGAGCAAGATGTTTGGTTTTCTATTAGCCCAATATTTTATCTATAGCGCAAGGTCCCTTTACTTGCTAAAATGAACAAGTCAACATCTGGAAAGTCCATATTTCAGCTTAAAAATAGAAAGACAATCAGTAAACTAACTATCTTTTGTATAAATATAATTCATATAAAATTCTACTAATCTCTTCTACAAGATCATGGTAAAGAAAAACTTCGCCTCTGGAAATGAACGACCTTTATTATGTGAAACAGGGAGTAAGAATAATTAGAAAACAAGTTTTTTTTTGATGAACTATTCAAAGTACCAGGGGAGAATCAAGATTATGATGGTGAGAGCCGCATACCACGCTTGAGGGTAGAAGTAGTTTTGGAAATGTAAGAGGTGATGGCACAGTCCTGATTTTGAATTACATTAAATCAGGATTCATTATTGAAGGCTTGACTGAGATTGTAATGCTAACACAGCTAAGTGGTTTCATTATCTGCCATTAGTAAGCCAATAAATTACTGTAACTTAATATGTTTCTTAAGGTTACTAGTAGGGCGTAAAATGAGTTAACACTGATCAAAACCTTAAGCTTAACATCAAGATAATATCAAGTTGATTTTGGCATTCTTCTCTATCTTATCAGCCAATGAAGCACTAATGGGCAATTCAACCAAAATTTGTTTAAACAGACTCATCATTATCATAAGAAATATCAGTGCATTAGAGATATAGTATTATTGATGATTTAGGGCCTTATTCCTAATTAACCAACATTAACAATTATAATAATAATAAGTTAGGCCTTAGGGTCAATAAAGCGTAAGTATAATTGATAATAGTTATCTTGATCCCTAAAGTTAAGGCTTCACCTAAACTAGAGCAATTCTTAGCACCCTCCTTAGCTGATTAAAAAAAGAGTCTGGTTACATCTCTCACGCATACTTTAAGCGTGGGGATTGGCGGCTTGCTTAATGTAGGTTTAAAATCAAGAGAGTATTGCTCTATTATGGGATAGCTTGGCAAGAGTGAAGAGGCAAGTGTTGCTTTGTAGGTTATAGCAGAAGTGCCATAAGGATTGAGCAGATGAGATGCGCAGCGGAGATTACCTGCAATGAAGTTAACAAAGTAACAAAAATTTGAATAAAAATAAATAAATAAAAGTCTATACATGAAAATTACGCTTTTTATTTTTTGTTTTCTTCAGCATAATTATAGGGTAAAAAGAACTTTGCATGGACCCTGGTGATGATGCGCCCATCTCACATGTTTCAAGGTTCATCACTAATGTATATCTTCTCTATCGACTCAAAAAGCCTACCCATGCATTTTTGAGATTTACTCTTCACCCAAAGCCGCAGTTGCTGTAAAACAACAATTAATCGCCAACTTTAAATTTTGGAAGCTCAGTGAGTTGTTGTAAATCATATTATGATCCTTGATCGACTATGTTAGAATGGTGGAATAAAATTCGGTTTGTAGCTTTATTTATGTAGAGAACAGGTTTAACTAATAATGTTTGGGGTAAAGAACAGAGGTGCTTTACATCAAGAATATAGAAAGGGCATCAGCGCTATGTGTCTCCCATAAAGATTTGAATGGCTTTTCTTTAATGTCAATAGATAGCCAATACTGTACGTTAATATATTAGTAGGAAAGAGTGTGCTACCAATCTGACTTGCAGGCTGTTGCAATAAGATATAGTTATACACATAAGAGTGTTTTTTAACACTCAGAGGTACCGTTGTATTTGAAAATTAAGGGTCTTTACTAAAACATCGATGTATCCCCCCCTTGGGTTGGGACCATCTAGTACTAAAAAAAGGGTCTTTACTAAACTTGGAATGCACACAAGTTCCACAAGTTGTGTATGACATTTAAGGTGAAGTGGTGCTGTTGTAATTAAAAAAGAACTGGGGGAACCCGAAATTCTAGTTAAATTTTTTGATAAACATTTTTATGATTATGGTGCCCAAATATCATATATCTTTTGCCTTTAACCTTTTTGTCAGGTGGTCTATGGCCACCATGATGTTCTTGGTGCAGTTTGAAACAGTTTCCGTGGGTCAAAGTTGTCAATAGATACAGTGCTAAGCAAAATATTATACTATCAGTTGGTAAAACAATTATCTATAAATGCCTTCTACTTGGCACTGTGTGCAAGGCTTACCGTTACAATTATGTTCAAAAGCATACTTTCCCAATAATAGCAAGTTTAAATAAATTGTCATCCATAGTGGTTCATATTATATTGCCTTGTTCACATAAATTATGATGGTTGTCCTTTTCTAATGGTATTAGGAAGTTCAAAAAATCTGATTTATTTTATATAAGTTGCCATATTTCTGAAAGGTGTAGGTCTAAGTTAATCCCTAGCTCTTACCATCTGTGGTGTTTTGGCATTGTAGATTCCAGAAATCATTTTTATACTTAAGGTCTGCAAAATCCACTGTTATAAATAATTTAAATACTTAAAAGAGGTAGTATATATTTTGGTGCTTCGCCCTAGCCCAATTTAGTATCTCAAAATTTTATGCTTGCAAATTATGGGCCCAACACACTATTCGCCTTTCCATCTCACAAAGCTCTGTAATTAAAGAATTCACCCATGGTCAGTAACAATCTTTATTTTGTATTCTGTTAAAATAAAACCAGAACTGTTTGTAGGCGTAATAGACAACAAGGCACACTCATCTAGTGATTTGTAGTCTCATTCATAGCAGTTCAAACACAGATTTCAGTAGATTATGGAATGCTTTATCTCCATCTCATCCTACTGAGAGAGCGCCGCCCTGAAGGTAACCAATAGGTTTCATTTGCACTATAAGCACTTTACATTTTCTTATATTATAGATCTGGGCATTGGTATAAGTTGTCATGATTTATTAAAGCTGCACCAATACTTTTTTGTCAAAAATGAAGTACACGTTCTTTGAAAAAAAGCTGAGAAGCAGTTTGCCCAAAAAACAAAATAAGGCAAAAACTGTTAATAATACCATACCATCTCCTAAAAAACAATCTGTGCTTGTGGATGAAGGTGGTGTTAAAACTGGCTCTTAGGCGTCAGGTTTCCTCTGCACAATTTGAATCACACCTAAATTAAGTTACTGCATAAAGACAATGACCTTGAAAAACCCAATAATCACATTTATTGATAAGGCTTTAGTCTAAAAAAGAGCACACCTTATCATTAAGTAAGACAGTAAATCTTGAGCTTAAAGCGGATAATCTTGATAGTAGGTTACAACCCTATAATAAAAAGGATCTCTTCGCAATGACAGTCTCTTTCTAATATGCTCATTTAGCTACTATATTCTCATTATGCAATTATTTGATAACTTACTATTATTGATGAATTTTTTCAAAATTAATTTCTAATTGGTAAAGATAGGGCACCAAGGAATTATTATTAGAATAAATTAGATTATATAAGCATTAATATAATATAATCAATACACTGACAAACATCTGAAACAAATAGCTATAAAGCAATTAACAAAGATTTGGTGTGGAACAGAGCACAATAATAGATAATAGTATAATTTAATTAAATGAAATAAAACCAAGTTTGCTGGAAAATTGATTAGAGATTTTGGGAATAGAGTGTTGCACCAAAGGGAATTAAGGTTATAAAAGTCAGAATACAAGATTTCAACTGAGGACCATCTAGTACTAAAAAAAGATTTCAACTGAATTGAGTTCCCCACTTCTGGATTGGGCCATGCCAAATCAGTTCCCAAACTGACCAAGCTAAACTAATATCAGGATCCTCCTCCCCTATCTCTGAGTCACGTAGGGCGGCTTTTCCACACATTCAGTCAGGTGGGCGACACAATCCATTGAGGATGCCCATGAGGAGGCCATTCTAGTAAAATCAATAAAGATCCTGAATGGATGAGGCCCCAAAAATACCTGAGTCACCAAGTCCCAATGCACCTATAAATATCAAAACCTTTTGAATTAATAAAGTACTTGGTAGTCTAGCCCAATTTTCCATTTCTTTCTTGGCGCTCTTTCCAAATTTCCAGCTTTGAGCCACCTACAAACCTCAGTGCCAGTCTAGTAAACTGTAGCACTGACAAAAGTGGTGCTCACTACAGGTGCTCCAAGCTCGCCTAAGTGAAACCTTCTATCACAAAAAATGGAGAATACTAGCAGCCCTGAAGACCAATTGACTGGTCAGTTGAGAAGCGTTACTTGATGGGTTAGTACCTTGTGATATGAAACACCACCCTTGCAGCCTGAGAGGCTAGAATCTCTGGGCTGCCTTCTGTCTCTCACTGCCCTCCCTTGATGGGAGCCAATACCAACTCTAGTATGAAGACCTTAACGATGTCATCCAACAATTGATAAAATGGCATCTACTCCATGGGCGCCCGCTCCAGTTTCTCCCGTGCCTCTTCCATGACTTCTACCATGTGGGACCTCTATGACTTGGCCATAATACTGGCAGGGGAACTTGCCCTGGGGCCTGAATGCTACCCTCATAAATCTGTCCAAAAAGCTATCCATCACTTGCTCCAGATAATTGGGTTACACCATCAGGAGGTCTCCCAGCAACTGGGACTCACCCAGAATTTACACTCATACATCATCAACTTCTATGATGCTGCCTCCTCCTTTGTGAATGACAACCGCAAAGCCATTATTGATAACTGGCGATTGATCAATGAGATCTGGGATCAAATTTAGTATTAGAAAGCGGAATCTCTGGCTACCTTGAGGATCAGCTTAGTCAAAACGCTCAGCTACTTGAGGCGACTTGGAATCGGCATCTCCTCCAAGTCTAAGAACTGGTACAATCCCTGCAACAGCACTACTGAGAGCTGGCCTCTCATGACTACCCCTCCATGAGTGCAGGACCAGAAGGACCTAGGGGGCCTGAAGGCCCCAAAGGGCGTCCAGAGCCAACAGGACCAGAAGGACCCTGAGGACCTCAAGGACCCCCAGGCCCTATAACATCTGGGGATCCTGAAGACCCTGGCGGAGGGATGTGATTACAGCCCTGGCTGCCCTACGTGATCAAATCCAAAATGTGGCGCTGGGGTGCAAACTCTGTTTGGATGGAGTCCCCCTCAACCCTAGGTCTCTATAGAGGCATTGTCAGATGAAATGGATAACTTCAGTGCCTTTACTAAGCTTACAGACGCTCATATCTCCCAGCAAGACAAACTTGTCGAAGGTTTGAAACCCATTTGACCACCCTTGAAGGCCAGTTTCACTTTCAGAGCACTGAGATCCAATCCCTAAAAGAAGCAGGTTACAAATAAGGCTTTTGCTTCCACCCTCAGCCAAAATTAGGACTACATCCAGGAGGACTTAGAAGGCTTGCAGTGATGGCTGGATCAGCAGGATCCCTGATATTATACAGAAACTGAGATCTTGGAGCTGGTGCCCATCCCCGGCGTTAACACCCTTTCCACTCCTATTGTAACTAACTTTAGACCTAGTTTTAAGGAAAGATTCACCCCTGGATGTGCAAGTATTGCCTCTTTCCTGTACACCTATGAGAGTTCCATGGAAGAGGCCACCAATCGGCAGAAGGTGAAAATATCCACCCCTGCCTAGACAGCGCCGCTCAGGAG
Organism: Massospora cicadina; assembly: GCA_022478985.1. Classification (NCBI taxonomy): domain Eukaryota; kingdom Fungi; phylum Entomophthoromycota; class Entomophthoromycetes; order Entomophthorales; family Entomophthoraceae; genus Massospora; species Massospora cicadina. The sequence goes on along the minus strand of JAKSZP010011830.1, from coordinate 353,052 downwards.
ATCAAGCCCCCATTTGAAAGAGTGTAACACCTGGGAACAGGTCCGTACAGCCTTTATCCATGAGTTTGGCAGCAATCAAACTCTGGCCAACCAAAAGCAAGCATTAATGGGCATCCAACTGAATAAAGGAGAAAACTCCATGGAGTTTGCCAACCATTTTTATGCCCAAGCACAACCCTTGGTAACAAAGTTTTATATCACCCTGGACGACGCTATCACCGCTGTCATTTCTGCCTTAGGATCCTATCCTGAGGTTCAAATGCATATGATTGGGCAGAAGAATGGGTTTACCTGTATTTGGGAGATCAAGGAAGCACTCAACGAGATCCCTACCTAGACACTACACTTTAAGGCTATGTTTAAAGGCCCCTCTAACCGCCCTAGGGTCCATGTGGTTGAAAACCAGAAGAATCCACAACCTTGATGCACCTACCGTAATGGTTTCAGACATAGTGCCAAGGTCTGCAGGAAACAACTTGCTGAGGAGGCAGGAAAAGGGCCATCAGCATGAAGGATGAGGCGCTTCATGCTGACATCCCTACCCAGCCTCAAGTATCCTCCTTGAATGAACCTGAAACTGTCATACCAGAAGAAGGAATTTAGGTATCTGATGAAAATAAAGAAGTTGATACTGCTTACTCTTCTTCTGATGATTCTCCCATGTTCTAACATTACTGCCCCAATTTGGAAGTCTGGTTACCCGAGTTGCCATCTGGATACACAAGATTCCAGTCCTCTCCATAGTTGACAGTGGCTCCCCCGTGAACATCATAACTTCTAAGTTGATGTAATGGGTCAAGATTGTTCCAGACCTGCCACACTACATGGAATATGGCACGGCTGGCCCACAGTGTACCCAATCTATAGGAGCTTATTTCTCTCTGCTGTTACGGTTTGAAAAGCTTGCTGTGAACATCCCCATGGTCACACTAGACAACTCCAGTTATGACCTGCTCCTTGGGACTCAGTTACTTTGAGACTATTTGGCAGTGCTCCATTACGATGACAGCTTCCTCTCCCTACTAGGGCATCAGGTCCCTCTGATCTTTAAAACTTCTCGTGACTCTAAGACAGATGTCAAAGCCCAGGCCTGTTTACTGGAGAATGAGGACCAAATTGATCAGCTCAAGTATCATATCAGGGGCTCTAGTTTTTGGCTACCCCTCCTGCTGCTGATGGACAAGAAGGCATGCCGATCTACTTACCCAGGGCGACTACAGTACCCCAAAGTCCCAAGTCATTGCCAACACCCAGGTCCATTTCAACATCCCCTTAGGATACCTATTGGAAATCTGAGGCCTAGACAGCCCATTCCTAAGGAAGTGCTGACATGCCCCAGGATCCTTGATCCAGCGTATGCCAGATCTATATCAGTGTTGCTAGCCAACCTTACTAACAAACCCAAAGTTGTAGGTCCAAACAGTCCCACCACTTATGTCCGCCTTTTACCAATAGGGGCTGTTGCCAATGTTTGAAGCTTTGGGGACTTGAGGTATTTTCACTGGAGTCACCACCCTTAGTTAGTCTGGTCAATGCCAATATTGGGAAAAACCTCTCAGACAAGCAGAGACACAAGGTACAGGAGTTTTTGGAGGAATACTTGGACCTATTCTCAACCTCGACCTATGAATTCAGAAGAATGAGTGGAGTCCTACACCACGTGGAAACCAGGGACGCTCCCCCTTTTTGATCCCAGCCTTACCAAAAAAGCAATGTTGAAGAGGCCCAGGTGACGGTGGAACTCAAAAAGCTACTCAACACTGAACTCCTGGTACCATTGAATAGCCCTTGGGCCTCCCCTCTTCTTCTGGTTCAAAAGAAAGATGGCAGGCACCAGGTGGTGATGGATTATTGACGACTTAACTCCATCAAAAAGAAGGACAGTTATCCTCTGCCCTGAATTGACAATTCTCTCTATCTGCTTGCTGGTTCCCAGTACTTTTCAGCCATGGACCTCACCAGCGGATATTGGCAGGTCAAGCTCACCCCCAAAGACTGAGCCAAGTGTGCTCTCATCACCAACAAGGGGCTATTTGAGACCACCTGGATGCCCTAAGGCCTTTGTAACGCCCTGGCCACTTTCCAGCGTGCCATGGATGGGATCCTTGGGGACTTGAGGTTCTCATGCATCCTCGTCTACCTGGATGACATTACCATTTTCTGAGGACCTTTAATGGACATGTGGAGCATCTTGGGGAAGTTTTTGAATGGCTTAGGAAGGCCTCTGTCAAGCTCAATTTTTCAAAGTGCTCCTCTTCCAGTCTGAGTTAGAATTTCTAGGACACAAAGTCTCCAAGCGTGGCATCCAACCTATACCCAACAAAGTTAACGCCATAGGGAAGATGTCACGCCCCCAAAGCTTAAGAGATATCCAAGTTTTTCTGTCATGGTGGGCTATTACAATGAGTTTATCCCACGGTTTGCTGACCTAGCCAAGCCATTGTATACCTCCTACAGAAGAATGTACCATTCAAGTGGCGACCTGAACAGGAGTAGGCTTTTAACGCCTTATGTATGGCTCTATGTACTAAACCCATTCTAGTTCACCCTTGCTTCGAAAAAACCCTTTTTGTTGTTCATAGATGTGAGTGACATCACCATCGGGCTATCCTAGCCCAACATGATGAAAACCAGGTCAACCATCCCATGGCCTATTTTAGTAAGATGCTAAGTAAAGCTGAGCGGAAATACAGCGTTACTGAGAGGGAGTGCCTGGATGTCTTGCTAGCCATCAAACATATCTGGCCTTATCTCTACAATACTCATTTTACTATAGTTACAGACCATTCTTCGCTCTGGTGGCTCCAACAAATGAAAGACCCAGATGGTCAGCTAGCCAGGTGGGCCTTATGACTACAAAGCTATTTTTTCACCATCATCCATCGTGCAGGCGCAATTCACCAGAATGCTGACAGACTCTCTCAGATGCTGGTGCTAGCAGTCTTACCCTGAGGAAGATCATCTGTATGACCTGATAGGTGGCCTGAGCAATGGGAATTGGAAACTCCTGAGGTCCAGGCCAAACTCTAGTAAATGACTTGAGACATGCAAATCAAGGATGGGCTACTCTACAAGAAGGTCAACAAGAAGTGGCTCTATAAGGAGATTGTCTATAACTCTCCTGTTTCCAGCGTGGTGGTTCATGGTGCTCAAAGCCAACGCAAGGAAACTAGCCATTAATATTAAAGCTACTAGTGCCCAGCAGAGGGTGTTGGATAAATAATAACTCAAGCAAAGAAATGCAATAGGTAACTAGTTAAAAATGTCGCGGTGCACACAGAGAGAAGGGGTAAATGTCCCAGGTTGGAGGGTACCTGGGCGAAACAATGGTGCATGAGGTGATAATCTTACTGTTTCCAAAATGAAAGGTTAACAGAGTGCAAGACCTCCTCAAAGAGGTTCGCGCACAGGATCATTAGAAAAATCATAAATGAAATGGTAAAGCGGGGAAATTTTTTATTGCAAAGTTGACTAACAAGGAATGTTAGTCGGGGGAAAACATAATCAAACTTCGATGGGGGAATAAGGGGTTTGCTGAAGTGGGCCCAAGCACTGACCCACCAATAAGCACACACTACCATCCCAACTGGTAGAATATCTGAAACCAACTTCACTCATGTAATCAATTGAAGTTGGATTTGACCTGAACGTGTGATTTTATAAATGGAATGGGTTTCAAAAACCCGTTTCTCAACTAAACAAACCAAACTATCTGTATTTGAAACATAAACCGTTCATTTCAACACCTGGGTCAACGTAAGGGGTTAGGCATTTGGCTCCCCACTAGCACTAACCTGGGCATATATTGCCCATACCCAGCGTTGGTCTAGGGTATGCCTAAGGTCAGGGAGGGCCTGTAACTTCACCTTCTGGGCCTCCTGGCGCCCAGCCTTGTCCTTGGGGTTGGTCCCCACTATGATGTCATGTGACCATGACAGGCTCCCTTATATCCGCCCCTCCTCTTGAACAGATGTCATCCTGGAGGGCCATTCAACTGTGGGACACGGGGCAGTTAAGAAGACTCACGAATGGCTGAAGTCACAATGCTACTGGGACCAAATGGTAGAAACCATCCAAGAGGTCTTGGAGGCTTGTATGACATGCTTATCCCATAATCGATCCAAACCTCAATTTCAACACTCAGTTGTTGCCCTGACCAGGCCCTCCAATGTTGTTAGCATTGACATGGTGGGTCCCCTTCCCACAGGACTGCATGGCCACAAGTATATTATCTTGGTGGTGGACCATTTAACTAAGTAGGTCGAGACTATTTGGGTTCCCACTGTCACTGCCAAGGCCACAGCTCTTTTCCTTGTATGATCCATTTTCACCAAGCACAGGTGCCCCCAGACCTTACTTTCAGACAATGGATTGAACTTCACCTCCCAGGTAATACAAGAACTAACTTCATTATTTGGCACTTTTCAGAGTTTTGCTGCCCCTTACCACCCATCTACTAATGGGGCGGTAGAATGCGCTAATGGAACTCTTATTTCATCCTATGAAAGCTGGCCGCCTTGGATCCTGCCCGTTGGAACCATTATCTACCAAGCGCCTTGCTTTCCTACAGGGTGAGCTATCACTGAGTCATCAAGATGTCCCCATTTGAAGCCATATATGAGCGGGCACCTCAGCTACCAAGTAGCGTCCAGCCACTGCTTGAAGCCTCCACACCTGAGAATTCCAAATTAATATGAGGGTTTTAGCTGATAAAATTGTCCAGATTAAAGCCCAAGTCACTCAAGTCATTGTCACCACCACTGGAAGAGAGACATCCTGATTTAACCTTGGACGACCCTCCTTACCAATTTTTCAATTAGGTGACCTTGTTCTCTTTTATCACCATCACCTGGAGGCTGACAATATAAGCTAGACGTACTTTGGTCTGGACCCTATAAAGTCATCAATAGGGTGAAGTCCAAGTACTCCATTACCGATGTCAACCAAGGGACCATAGTAAACTGGGTTCATGGTCAGTTCCTGCAGCTGTATTCCCTCCTCTGACAGGATCTTGAGGGGGTATTGTCAGAATTCAAGATATTGACAAAATCAACTTCCCCACTTCCAGATTGGGCATTGCTGAATTGGTTCCTGAACCTAACCAAGCTAAACTAATTTCAGGATCCTCATCCCTTATTCCTGAGTCATGTGGGGTGGCGTTTTCACCCATTTGGTCAGGTGGGCAACATAATCCATTGAGGATGCCCATGAGGAGGCCATTCTGGAAGATCAGTAAAGATCTGGAATGGATGAGGCCCTGATGATCCCTGAGGCACCAAGTCCCAAAGCACCCTATAAATATCAAAACCTTTTGACTTAATAGTGTATTCAGTATTCTATCCCAATTTTCTGTTTCCTTCTCGGCACTCTTTCAAAATTTCCAGCTTTGAGCCACCTACAAACCTTGGCGCCAGTATAGAGAACTGTAGCGCTAACAATAATCTTTATTTAAATTTCTCATTAGTTGAAGGCTCTAAGACGAGTTAACCATTCTTAAGTTATTACTATCAATTAGCAACTACATATACTAATCTATTGCACAGGGAGAGGTAATCCATAGTAAATCAATTTTATAGATTTACATTGGAGTAGTATAAATAAATAAAACCCTCGGTCTAAACGCTAGTTAAATAAAATAATAAACTAACTTAATTGTTATAAGGTTGGTATGACTAGATTGCAACATTTCCCTACTAGGCCGAACATCAGTAAAAAATATAGAAGGTCAATTTATTTATTGAAGGATTTGGCCAGTTAACCAGAGTGCTGGTGTTAATTCTTCAGGAACTTATAATGATTCCTATTAATAAGGTAGCTTTAATGGGATATTTCAGAGCGTAGAATTCAGTGGATGTCTTTTTGATGATATTAAAAGACCCTTTCACCATATGTTTTAATTTTCTATTTTTTCCAAAACCTCACCCTCAAAATTATTTGTTTCCCTACACCAAAGGTAGGTATAATATAACTTTCTTTGCTATCACGCTTTCAAGATTTTATTTATCTAAGGCAGCACGTTAGATTAAGCTTCAATTTAAGCTTACTTAATATCTTTTCACTTTATCAAGGTATCTAGCAGCAGGGGGTGGAAGGCGAGTCGGTAAGGGCGTACGGCTACCAACCTGAAGGTTGCGGGTTCGATTCCCGCCCTTTGCACATTGATCGGGGTGCCAGCCAAAGGAAGCTATTGGTGGTTAGTAGGTCTAATAACACGAAAACCTTACCCATGACGTAACCAGAAAAATTTGAGTCCCGATCCGGAGGTAGAAAAACTTTGACGGAGTTGACCCTGTTCAGGTTTCATGTTGTTTCTTTCTTTCGGTAATGCCTGTCCCCTGGTTGGCTTGCCTCGGTTAAATAAAAGGTATCTAGCAGAACTCACTACTTCTCCATTGACACACAAGTATATAATTTAGGGTAGCAAGTGATACTTACCATATAATAATTAAAAGAGTAATTGTCCCATCACTGAGTGATAGCAATATTATATGGGGAATATAAAGGTAAGATATAGATTTTACAGGATACCTTTCCAGTGATTAACATTTTATTGTATTAACAAAATACCGTTTAATCATTCATAAGTGTCATTATTCCCAGGGTGATAACTGTAGACAATAACCCTCTTAAACAGCATCAAATCGTTGAGTTTTGAAAACAAATGAGTTGTAAAGTTACTCTCATTTATGTTCAAATGATCTGTTGACAGTCATTCCAATAAATTATGATTTCTAGAATTCACTTTGCTGTCATCATAAAACCCAAGTCTCTAACTGCTTTGGCATTACTGATTTAGTAGGTGGTTAAGGCTAAGATTAATATTTGAGTTGGCTAAAACTAGAGGAAAATGGGCCCACAACGTCAATTATGACAATGTGCTAAACAAAATTCAGTTTTTTCTAAATAATAGAGGTGGCCTTTTAATAAAAAAACTACTTGACATTTTTTACAACATAGAAAATTTTAACTATAACAAAAAACATTATTTCCCAATAAAACTGTTTTTAGAAGTTTAAGCGATTTTACCCATGCCCTGACACCTTATAAGCTACAATAATCAGGTCCATCCATTCTGCTGGCCTTGGAAAATAGTTTTTTCCCACATATATTTCAAAGTTTTTCTTGATAACACATTTTTTACAGCTTTTTTGAAGTGGATTCACCCCTCTGTTTCATTGCCATTTTATAAAGCTTTTAAATAACTGAGGCAAGCTGACTAGGGGGCAGACAATACTGAAACAGAAACTCCAAAAACTAAATCAACCAAAAACATGAACTGATTGCTCTAAATGAGCAGTGGGAAACACAAAAGTAACAAAAAAGACGTACCAGGTGGCACAGCAGCAAGCCGTTTATCCCACCATGGTGGAGGGGGAGGGGGGATCAGGTGAATCAAAATATTTATCCTCAGGATTAGCATTGAAAAAGGGGATCAATGCTGATAGTAAGGGGTTGGGGAATTTTCAGGATGAGGGCCGAGGTGAGATAGATAGTTGTTGAGATTTTCAATTTGGGCCTGAATAAAGGATCTATGAGGTTGGACACATGATGTTCAGCTTAGATGCAGGCGTTGAGAAGTTGAATTAATTTCGCAATGTTTGCTCTGGTGACATGTGTGGATGGGGAGAATTCTACCAGAGTAACAATATGCTTGACAGCAGTGGTGGCAGTTTCATAGAAACATTGGTTTTCCTCTTTTGCAGCAGGAGGAAAATAAGAGAGGAATAAGGGGATGTGCAGCCCTTTTTTTATTCATTGACAATTTACCATGGCTTCACAAAGGTGGTGATTTTTGGGCAAGGCCACTGCAGCCTCCGCAAGCTTTTGGTCACTTTGATATTGAATAGCATCAGGTTTGGGGACATATTGTTTGGGCGGGAATGTGGCATCAAAGTCTTAATTCTAAAAGGTTCTATATCAATTGGTTTAGCTGGAGGTGGGACAATTTAACTATCTTTGGTCACTTCATCCAGTAAGCCCAGGGATTTTTATTTGACTTGGATTGGTTTGGTGATAGGTGGCTGTTGTTGGGTAAGTTTTGAGGTGGAGGATTTTTTGGATTGAACATTGGTTCAAGCCTGCACCTGATTGGATGGCATGGGTGTGAATTGGCCAGCTTGGGTTTGAGGTGCTAGATTTTGCTTTTGATTTGAGCGCATGGCTTGTGGGGTGGAGCAGCCAAAATCCCACTTGAATGCTTTTGGTGTGGGCTCATGGGTATAGTTGGCCATGTTCGCAGGGTGTGAATTATATTGACATGCTTATTTCATATGGTCCTAATCATAGAAGAGGGTCCAAATTGTGTGACCAATGTTGGTGCAGGCCCAAATGAAATGGTCAGGTATGGATGGGATATAGGCATGCAGTGGGATGTGCTGGGCCATGTTTAATGGTGGGGGGTAATGGCGGCCATTGCCTGAGGTGCTGCTAGTCTCTCAGCACCACTTGGGACAATAAATTGGAAGATGGGGTCTGCGCCATAAGTGGACAGCCCAGACATCAACTCCTCATAGAGTGTTTGAAGGGGAAGGTGTGAGGGGAGGTTTGCAAAAATCACCATGAGTGTGGTATTAAAGGAATGCAGGTACGGGGTGGTGGTAATGAGTGTGTTTTTATAAATTAAGGGCGTTGCTGCTTCAGCGTCCACATCCTCTTCAGTAGGAAATCCAATATCAAAGTAGACCTTATAGGGGCAGAAGTTGATAAACCCTGTTGTACAAAGGCGGCTATTGCCTGCTCAATTATTGCTTTGTTGTATGGGAAGAGACATTTGTACTTGATGCAGAGGCAAAAGCGAATATTTGATTGTGGTAGGGCTAGGGGGTGGGGGCAGGTTGGATGGACTTATGTGAGGTTCAGTGCTAGGTCCCTTGGAGGGACATAGTGGCTGGATGTATTGGCAGACTGGATGAGCCAGTCTTCATGCGTTTGCCTGCTGGGCGGTAAATGCTAGTGTGTGGAGCACCGCTGTCCCATACTGGGACAGCAGGTGGTGGACCTGAGGACATAAATTTGGAAATTGGAGCGGTGAGGCGTTATGGAAAATTGACTTGTCAAAAATTTCTCTATGTCAATGTCAAGCGGCATGAAAAAAAGGCTTTATCTTAAAGCTGTTACTTAAAAGACATTTTAATAGCCAGACCATCCGATAAGGCCACAATGGGAAATTAAGGGGAGCCATCAGCATTTAATGTTTAATTCTGAGACTGTTTTAGATTTAAAGTTATAGGCTTATAAGTTATAATGCCAATTACCCAACCTACCTTCTAGCTCCCTAAGCTGGTGTAACCAGAAAAGTTAATTGTAACCAGTTAATATTATTAAGTGCACTATGTGTACATATACCTGGATTTGCATAGATGCATAGATAGCAACCATGCATTCCACCTCAGTTAACATATAACTTTGTTTGTGCAGATCCAGAGTTTGGCTATAGTAAACCATAGGGTGCTCTATTACAGCATTGTCAGCTTGTGATAACATCGACCAAACTACATTAATCTAGGCGTCCATTTTGAATAAAATTAAGACTTAAAAAATTAAGATAGATGAGTATTAGCACTTTAGAGGCAAAGCTACAACTTGTACAAGAGCTAATCAGCAATTTTCTGTTAACTCGATTTGTAATTTGTTCTTTGGAAGTGGCCAAAGGAGCACCTCTTTTTACTAATTTTTAACAGACAGGCAATAATGGAAAAGGATTCTGAATAATACCTGTAGTCTCACTTACTTGCTGGCTGTTGTTTTTTAAGTTTTAATCTTTGCTTAAAGAGTTTTGAGATTTTGATATGCTCACAAACACAGCTTAATTTAATATAATACATCTGCTTGTCCACTAAGTATTCATCCTAATAGTAGATGTGAAGTGATTAATTATATGATAAATTCTTTTTAGAGTATAATCCTGGACGAATATTTAGCAATTTGCCAGACTTTGATCCTCCAGATAATCAATGTTTGTCAAGGGGTGATCCCTGAGAATAACCAAGTGATTAGGGTGTTGATTTACTTTTATTACCTAATTAAAATGTAGGGGTCAATCAGGTTTAGTTGCCAATTGATTTAGAAGTTTATGTTTTACTGGGCGAGCAATGGCATCTAAGATAAAACTTTTTTTAATGTAACCCCTTAGGGATCACAGCCAGATGTTAATTAGTAAGAGTCTCATTACCTAAGCAGGTTGTTACCTAATAAAGGGTAATTTTGATGAGGGTTGAGTGAAAGCGTTAGACATGCTATTTGTTTCACTCAAAAGAGTCTCATTGAGAGTTGGTAGGAATCCAATAGAAACAAAAGAGGAAGATTATTGTTTCATGAAAACATGGAGGGTAAGTCATTAATGACAACCACTGTATCTAAAATGGGGCGCCAACAGAAGTTGGGCTCCAAATTCCTTAATATATTATTTGGGGTTTTCTTATTAAAGAAGATTAAGATAATTATATAGAAAGATAAAAAACTCAGATATTTTTATAAATTACTCCGTTTTGCTCTTGTGATTTGAGTTTTAAAAGGATAAGAGATCATTTGTCTATCTTATTGCTATCTCCACAGACTCTGAATGATGAGAAGGAAGAAGAACCTCTGAACCTAATCCTAGGTTAATTAGTACAGAAGTGATGAGAAAAACCTCTAACTCTGATCATAGGTTAAGTTCTACCAATGAGGGAAGACGTCCCTATCAATATTTCAGACAATTAAAGATTAGGACATGTATCAGATTTTCGTTGGACCTAATAACTATCTAGGCTAAAATAATATTAACTAGAGTGATAGTCATCATACTATTACTTCCTAATACTATCTATTAACACATTTCAAATAACGCACATACACGGAACCTGTGAGTTTAACAAAAAAGCTGAAGTGAGTTTTTACCAAAAAGAATAAACAAATTTTGAAATCTAACATTTGATGCTCACTACAGGAGTAGTTGAGTAGCCACCAGTTCCAAGTTTTAATATTTGGTGCTCACTAAAGGAGTAATTGAGTAGCCATTAGTTCCCAAATTAACATTTGGTCTCACTATAGTGGGTAGCTTGAGTAATTTAACCATAATTATAAAAGCTCATATCAAATATTTATAAAAAAATGAACTACAAAAGCTTTGGACGAAATGGAAACTGTCAACTGAACGTGATCCACACTGTGTCATAGGCTGAATTCACTACATTAAAAGAATGGGTGACAAAGGGCGAGGAAGAGCTCAAGAAAGTTTTGAAAACCAACAATGACCTCCGTAGAAAAGTCAACTCCTTGAAACGCAAGGAGGGTGAACTAATAGATAAGTATTATTGTAGAAGGCCGAGTGAGAAGAAGATTGAGAATGCTTATGCCATACTAATGAATAGTTAGCATAATTATTGAACGCATAGATGAACTTGAGAATCACCAATGTAATTGCACGCAAATGGATGCGGAAGAAGCTGACAATAACACACATGAAACTACAGTCAGGAAAGATTCTGCCCCCAGAAATATGCCTGGGTCATTTAGAGCAATTTTGGAAATAATCCCTCAAGTTACTCCTATGTCAATTAAGTCATCAGGCAGGAATCCCCTGCCATTGGAGCCACAGGTGAATTTCAGAACATACCAAAACTATCTATGTTCAGTCAGGATAATGCCACTGCATTTTTCTGCTTATTTGATATGTGATGTTCAGAGTCAGTTACTGACCAAAGGCAGTGACCATCATGTTCTGCCTGAAAAACAATTGTCAGAATCAGGTGCTATCCCATCTAAATGGGGAAATTGGTCTCATAATGAGGCCAAGGAAGCCATTATAATAGAATTTGAAAACCCTATGCGGATGTCTAATTTTCAAGCAGTAATTTATGGGTATTTAATTCTGAAAAAATGAGACTGGCAGCTTTCAAGTACCAATTCTACCAGGAATGACAAGTCCTGGCTGCAGCAAAAATGCTAACATATTTTAAAGCATAAATCGTGATGTAAGTAGCACTTTGGCCCTATCATGATTTGCATCAAAAGAATGGTTTCAGCACTAGTGACTCAAATTTTCACATCTTAGATGGTGGATCATCTAAAAATGCTAGGAGTAACCTTTGAATTAGTGAACTGAGCCTTCAAAGTTATACATACTTGAGCCCAAAATATTGCAAAAATTGCTGAGGCAAATTGGAACAGAAAATTGAGTCATGACAGGAAACAATCCCAAATACAAAAACAAGCAAACAAGACATAAATCTGGTGCTAATAATGTGAGTTAGATGGACATTTAGCTGCTCAATGTAGGAGCATGAGCTTAAGGAGCAAGTTGCTCTAGTCCATGAGAAGGAAAGGAAAAGAGCTATGATTTGGGAAAAGGACCTGTGGTTTAGACAAGGAACAATCTGGAAACGCTGACAAACATTTTCCTATTAATATATTGAAAAATGTTAAAATATTTCTGACCTATTCATTGATGTTAAAACAACTAACCTGCTTTATCAGGTTGATAATTCGAATATGAATGTCATAAGCCCAAGACTAAGAAAAAGACTGCCCCTGAAATCATGAAGCAAGTGGCTTGGCTGTACGCTTGTCACCTAGCGGACAAGATTAGATCTGCTGAGAATCCAAAGTAATTACTCAAGATGATATTAGTTGAGGCGAACGTATATGTCCCAATTAGTGTGATTAAGAAATCCATCCCTGATATAAAAGCACAATATAATTACATTTTTGACTTGGCGTATAATGCCACTATCCACTTAGTAAACACCTTTGTACAATACTTTGTCTGTACCTAAACAGATTCATATTCAACCAAAAGAGAGTGTGGGCGAAAATTGACAGTGGAGCGCATCAACATGGTTTGATAAAATTGGTGAAACAAATGAAGATTTGGTCAGATCTAGAACAACGGAAGGAATATGAAACAGCCAGACCAGATATTACAATAACATGTGTAGCCTATGGTGCACTTTCACTCTGGTTCATATCACTTGTAGTACAGCTCCCACCATTTTGTGGCTAATTAAAAAGATATAATTATTGGACAGAATTCCTAAGAAAATATGGAGTAAAATGGATTTTGAGGAGAATACCCTGACCATTTTGGGGCAAATATTGCCCTTGGTATATCAATGGGAAGGAGAACCGCTGCTAACAAAGAAGACCAATTTTGTAATCTTTATCTATAATGATGGCATCATTCCTAGTAAGTCAAATTGGTTGGAAAGGAACAGTGGGAAATGCCAAAGGAGATTCTAGAAAATCCATGGGATACCCTTGAGAATAAAAATGACAGATACTATTGTCAGACATTCTCCTTTTTGATGTAAGAAAAAGAATGTTGGAGGTATTAGTGATCCCAAATCTGCTATTATAATTGGACCATCACCTGCCCAATCTTCTAATAATATTGTGGATATCAACGCTATGAGTACCCACAGCAAAAAGACCTTAGCAGATTCTCGGTGGAATCCTAACCAACAGAAAAATATGATTTGTCACAAAAATTGGCTTAAAAAGTAAATACTAACAATAGGATTACTCCAACTTCTCAGCCAAATTTGAGGAGTTCAATATTGCACGGATCTGAACCTCCGCGAGGTGAGAAGATTTTACCTGTCAATGATTGGGTGCAAATTAACCAATCATTACCATCTGAGTCTAACCACCGCCGAGGTGCAAAGATTTTACTTGATAATGATAGGGTAAAAATTAGCCAATCATTATCATCTGGGTCTGACCACCACCAAATTATCCAATCATTACCATCTGGGTCTGACCACCAATGAGGCGCAAAGATTTTACTTGACGATGATAGGGTAAAAATTAACCAATCATTAACATGAGTTTTACCACCACCAAGGTGAAAAGATTTTACTTGCTGATGATTGGATACAATTCATCAAATTGTTACTGCATGGGTCAGTTTTGCCTCAAAAATTTTATTCTCAATCTGATAGGCTGAAAGCCTATATTACCTAATTTAGATAACTGAGCTTTACATTTTTTTGCCTTGAATTTTGATGGTCTCAAAATCTGAACTAGTTTAAATAGGAAAAGCTAGTATTAAAAAAGACCTTTCTTGGTTTTGCCCTGCCTAAACAATAAAAAACATAAAAAACTTTATAAGCGTTATTTATTACTTTTATTATGAAAGTAAAATTCTCACTTTAAACAAATTATTTGTGGCATCCATTAGCGGATCCCACAAACTGGTGCTCACTACAGGGGTTGAGCCCCCTGAATACTTTGATAAGTAGTAACAAAAAAATAAATAGTGTCACCTGTTGGGTGTGAGATGGGGAAGGGACTGAAGATGATGATCGAATGGACAGCCCTACTGCTTTGATATTTGAAGAAGAACCATATGAGCACATATTGATACCTTAGTCTCATCACATCACTTGGCCAGCCACAGAAGCTTTGAGAGACCTTTCTCATGGCATCCTTAACCCTGGTGACATTGCATCTCGTGAATGAGCATCATTAGTAGAGGAACACCACTTGTTTCTCTATGAGACTAGTGTCCTCCCAGAGACCTATGGTCAGCTTACAAATTTGACCACCTACGTACGCAAGTTTTCTCACCCTGCCTTAGTCCATATGATGCATCTCTTAGCCAGCCATCATGAAGAGCTTCATTGACACCTAGATACCCATGAAAACTGAATTCAGCCTATGTTAAGTTGTATCAACTGACCTCCAAACATCTTGGGGCAGTTAAATCTGGTGTGGAAGCTAATCGCAACTTCATCATACAGCTGCATGACTGACTTACTACTATGGAAACTGGGATTGTAAAGTATGTTGAAGAGGCCATGAAGATATTCTGGGATGAACTGAACGCATCCTCCACTAGCACCCATTCGTTGTTGGAGGAGTTTGCTAAAGAGCTTGAAAAGCAAAATGAGCAAACGCATCATGACCTTTCAGCCCTCAACTCCATCCTTCAAGAGAAATATGAACAGCGTGTGGCTGTGGTGGAGCGGCAGTTAATTCAGGCCTTTTCACGTGTTGATGAGCTTGAACGTCATCTGTTTCTTGAACCATCTAGCGCCACCACCACCCTCGCGGCCCAAGGTTGTTCAGCTAGAAAAGGAGCTAGCTTTTGAAGCTTCGTTGGAAAATACCAAATATTTGGCACGCCACCTGACTGAATGCGAAATCAAAGCAAAAGGAATAAAAACTTCGCTGGAAAGCCATGTGCTGTTGAAGGAAGTATACAGCTGACTAATGCAGGTCGAGAAAAAGTATGAACAAATTAAGGAGGGGGTACAAGGCCCCAGCTCCCATTCTCGTGACGATGAAGGATGTAAACAAATGAATGAAGAGCTGAAAAACCGCGTGAAAGCCGTGGAAACTGCTCAACTAAGCCTAAGCTCAATGGTGTCACAACTTCGTTTTCAAGTCTCTGCAATGGAAAACCGAGTGGAAGACTTTGAAACTCATAAATCAGGGATCAAAGCCTGACTGAGACTATGTGAATCTGGGCCCCTAGAAGCCCTCTCTAAAATGAAAACCCATCTTGAAACCATGTATGATCAGTTCGATTGCCTTTCATGGACCTTTGATCAGTTAAGCTACCACTCTGAAACATTGGAAGCAGAAGCTCCAGCTATTCATACCCTTACCAGGAATGACCATAATTCATTCAAACCCACATATAAAGACAAGTTTACCCCTGGCGAGGGTAGCATTGCTTCATTTACATACATTTATGAAGCAGCTATGGAAGGGGCGACTGATCGCCAGAAGGCCAAACATATCCTTTACTGTTTGGGCTGCATGGCACAGGAGGTGATGGTCCCACATATGGATGCCCTTAGCACCTGGTCTGAAGTTAAAGAGGCTCTCATAAACACGTTTGGCTCAAAACAGGCTTTAAGCATGAAAAAGCAAGTCTTTATGCATATGAGTATCTGATAAGAAGAGTCAGTGGCCGCCTATGCAGAATGATTCTATATGGAAGCAAAGATGTTGTTAACCTCAAAGATTTTGACTTTGGATGATGCTGTAGCCGCTGTTTTGACTGGAGTGGCTACTTACCCATTGCTAGCAATGCACATCACCTCCGTTAAACACTATTTTCATACTGTTCAAGACATCAAGGAAGCGTTAGTAGATGTCACTGGTTTCCATAAGCCCAAAGTTTCATGTGGAGCAGTATCTTGTCCTCATGTTTTAACCATTGAGGATTCAAAGCCCAAGCCTCGAGCCCTAACTGTTGGAGACAAGAAGGAGCCCCTTCAGATAATGGGCCCTGAAGAGCAAACCCCCAAAGAAAAACGTCCTGAACGCCCTCAGTGCGAATACTGCGACAAGTTTGGACATAAGGAGGTCATGTGCTGGAAAAAGAAAGCTGACGCCGAGGAACAGGAGCAGGGAAAAGAAATGTCAGCGTAGGGAAAGGCACACCTATTGCTGACAAATTTCATGTGCCTGACTCACTTAAACAACTTATGCCATTACCTCGTGTTACAAATACCCCAGGGGATGACTCTGAGGGGGATATGGATGAGGTAAGCTATTACATTTTAGGGGCACCTGCTGAAGTGGAAGTTCCAATCGCTTGAATGCTGGAGGAGTAGATGAAGCCACCATACCTGAAGAGATGTATCTCTGCCAAGTTTTAGGGGAGCCAATTGTCATCAATACTGCTAGCAATGCAGATGAGGTGGTGTCTCACCTTATTCGCCCTATCCAGCATGGCCATACCATGAAGTCCATCCAGGAAAATTACCCCGATATCACATGCAAATTAACCTCCAATTTCCATCTCAAGGAGGTCTTAGCGCTATTGCCCACTTTTGGGGGGGATACTCATGAAGGTCAAAGTGGTCATCCAAAAAGTTTGGGCGATGGCCATCCTAGATACAGGCTCCCCGGTAAACATAATCTCCTCCAAGTTGATGAAAAAGCTCAAACTTGCACCTGACTTGGAGTACAACCAAGACTTTGGAACTGCCAGTCCTAATAAACACCCGCGCGCTGGGTGCTTACTCTTCCCTTCCCATTCATATTGGGAAGCTTATCCTATTGGCCCCCACAGTGGCTTTGGATAACAACGCTTATAATATGCTTATAGGTACTCAGTTCATGATTGAATATGATGGCATTATCAATATTAAGCAAGGGTTCTTGTCATTGCTTAATTATGAAGTTCCCTTAGTTCTAGCCAATACCAAACCCAGCAAGAAGGATTACTCCTGCATGTACAACCTCACAAAAAAAGCGACAAAAAAGGGCAGGCTGCCAATAAGCTCCATACCCCCTTCCTACCTCTCAAGTGGATGAAAAGGTACCACACTACCATAACTGTAACACCCCTACAAACATTCTTGAGGGGGGCAATGTTGGACATTCTCCTTTTTGATGTAAGAAAAAGAATGTTGGAGGTATTAGTGCTCCCAAATCTGCTATTATGATTGGCCCATCACCTGCCCAATCTTATAATAATATTGTGGATATCAATGCTATGAGTACCCACAGCGAAAAGACCTTAGCAGATTGTTGGTGGAATCCTAACCAACAGAAAAATACGATTTATCACAAAAATCAGCTTAAAAAAGTAAATACTAACAATAGTATTACTCTGACTTCTCAGCCAAATTTGAGGAGTTCAATATTGCATGGATCTGAACCTCTATGAGTGGAGAAGATTTTACCCATTAATGATTGGGTGCGAGTTAACCAATCATTACCATCTGAGTCTAACCACCGCCAAGGTGCAAAGATTTTACTTGATAATGATAGGGAAAATAAGCCAATCATTATTATCTGGGTCTGACCACCACCAAATTACCCAATCATTACCATCTGAGTCTGACCACCACCGAGGTGTGAAGATTTTACTCGCTGATGATTGGATATAACTCATCAAATTGGTACTGCACAGGTCACTTTTGCCTCAAAAATTTTATCTTTGATCTGATAGGCCAGAAGCCTATATCACCTAATTTAGGTAACTGAGCTTTACATTCTTTTGCCTCAAATATCGATGTTCCCAAAATCCAAACTAGTTTAAATAGGAAAAACTAGTATCGAGAAAAGGACCTCTCATGGTTTTGCCCTGCCTAAACAATAAAAAAACTAAAAAACTTTAACAAGTGTTATTTATTACTTTTATTATAAAGTAATTAGCTCACTTTAAAAATTTATTTGTGGCATCTATTGGCAGATCCCACAACTATACTACTGAGAATGCATACAAAGTTAACACAGGTTTCCTGAAATACCAGAGCAGTTATTTAGAGAAGTCATTAACCCATGGAGGAAATTGAGAAATGAGTCATGAGTAGCATTGGGGATTTACTATGCTGGACACAGAGAAAATAGCTTGCTACTGGCTGATATGGGAGAAAAATCTGAATGAGTTAGATACTAAAGTCAAGCCCATTTCTACATTTATTTCTGATGGAAGAGATCAGTAAATTTCCATGATAATAGAACATATCTGAGATTGGATTACTGCTGGAAGCCTCTAAAGGCGTTAACATTTTAGTCAATTGAGAGCAGCTGGATGAATTATCAGAGCAGCAACAAGATGATGTGGTTCAATTTTTGAGAGATATCAGGAGATATTTGCCAAAGATGACCACAACTTGGGATGTGCAAAAAACATAATCCACAAGGTTGACACTGGGAAATAACTGTCATTAAGGATAAGACCAGTCCTCTGGTCTAGAACTGCAAAAGTTGTTGTCAGCAAATAAATTAGCAAGCTAGTGAGCATGAGCTCCTTGTTCCATTGTTGAATCCAAGGGTGAGTCCAAGCTTAATTGTAAAAAATGATTCAAGTTCTACCTTTATAATAAAAAACTTAAGTGCATGATATATGCCTTATGGCTGGAGGTTGTTTGAAACTTTCTTAACATTTTATCTACTGTTATGATAGGATACTATCATTTGTGTTTTGTCATTTAACTTTTAAAAGATTAGTACTGTTATGGCTAGATTACTTAAGTAATGATTGGATTAGCCTAACTAAAACTGTGTGTGACAGCAGGCAAGTAGCTGGTAAATAGATTCAATTTTATTTAATTTATATTAAATTAGGCAGCATTTTAGTTGTGGTGGTTTGGGAAATCATCTTATAAATAAATCATTATAAATGCATGTTTATTTCAACACCTAATCCTAGACTATCTACCAATCTCAGATAAACTTGGCTTAGATATTCTATGAAATATATATGAATTTGTTCAGTTTAATTAATAAGTCTAATGTTGCAGGTATAAGGTTACACAGTTTTTAATTATAGATTTTATTATTTAGATTATTTTATCAGTCAACTATATGGTAACTTTCAGATAGCTATCTATAAAAGTAATTGAGGTGGGTTGACCTTGGGATAAATATACCACACACTAAGTTTTTTTTTATAGCAATTACAGGTTTTGAACATGTGTTGCACAAAACCTGCACTAGAGTGGAAGCAGGAATTACCCTGCTAGGCTAACCACCTTCAGATATCTATCTATATTACCTCATTTTATATATTTGGTCGATCTAATTGGTCAATCTATAGTAAATTTACTGTTCGCCATCTACAATAATTCATTTTAGGTCTAGTTGACTTAATTAGTCAATCTATACTAAATTTATTAATCGCCATCTACAATATTTTATTTAGATCTAATTGATTTAATTGGTCACTCTATAATAAATTTACTGATTGCCATCTACAATAATTCATCTTAGATCTAGTTGATTAATTAGTAATATACATAATTTTTTGATTGCCATCTACAATAATTCATTTTAAATCTAGTTGATTTAATTGGTCAATCTATACTAAATTTACTGTTTACCATCTACAAGAATTTATTTTAGATCTAATTGAGTTAATTGATCATTCTATACTAAATTTGCTGACTGACATCTACAATAATCCACTTAAATTTTGTTGATTTTATTGGTCAACTTATGCAAAAACAATCCACACCCATACTAATTTAAGCTTGTCATTCTATGATCTCATACTTGAACATACCCCCCAGCAATAGGACATATATTATGCCAAAATGGAAAATAAATTAAATCAAGTAGTGATCAATTTTTTCCAATTAGACAAAATTACTAAAAAAGATGCTTACCACTACCAATGCTTGATGATGTGCTCAATAAACTAGTGAATGGCAAGTTTTTTTGTGATAAATTTGATTTTGGGATTTTGGCAAATTGATTTTCCATATGAGAATAAAAAAGTGTGAAATAGTTAGTGCAGAGGTCCTATACCAGCCAACCTAAATGCCCCAGGGATAGTGCAATGCACAAGTGACATTCCAAAGAGCAATGGACTCTATCCTCAGTGATTTAAAGCTATCCTGCGTTTTAATATATCTGTATGATATCAATGCATTCAGCAGGACCTTCACGGACCACCTGGAGCACTTGGAAGAAGGTTTCAAGCGCCTGGCAACGGCGAACTTGAAGATCAAATTGTTGAAATGCCATTTATTAAAGAAAGAGCTTGAGTACTTGAGGGTTTGTGATAACAAAACCAGCAGGCTGCAACCCCAGCAGCAGAATACTTCAGCAATTGAACAGATGTCAATCCCAAAGAGCGTTCAGAGTATCCAAAGTATTGCTTAGGATGGTCAGCTACTCTCACTAACTCATAAAGGATTTTGGTAGAATCGTGAGCCATTATTCCACTTTACTGAAGGATCTAAAAAAGGATTCATGTTGAATGATGAGACATAATAATTGTTTGATGAGTTATACCAATATTTGATTACCTGTCCTAACTTAAATACTCTAATTTCTATTGGGAATTCATCATCTAAACTGTTGGATTGTTAATGGCAATTGGTGCCATTTTGAGTCAAGTAATGAAAACAGGAAAACCCATCCAGTGATTTGTGTGAGAAGAACACTCTCACCAGTGAAGAGAAGTTATACCATGATGGAGCGCAAATGGCTCGTGGTGATCTATTCATACAAGCAATTCTGAGTGGATATCCATGGAACACAGTTTGAAGTGGTGACTGACCTCTCATATTTACACTGACACCATAAACTGAAGGAACCAGAAAGGTGATTGGTCAGATGGGCTTTAAAATTACAACCTACGATTTTGAGATAATACACCAAACCAGAGCAGCACATCAAAATGCTGACAGATTAGCAAGATTGCCTGCTGTCCAAATTGTCTATCATCAAGTGGATGAGTTATTTCAGAGGATGACTGAAGGCAATATTGGGAACAAACCCCAAGAAATTTAAGGTGTTTTAAAGAAAGTGATGGAAAACACCAAGATGATTAATGAATAATTGTATATAAAACAGTTGACAGAAAACGGTTTTTATTCCTAAAGCTGTCATAATGAGTAAAAATTATATAACCCACCCGTAAAGTCGTCGGCCATGGTGGTTTAAGAATATCCATGGACTATATTTGCCAGTACTACTTGGAATCAATTAACTATGATGTCGCCAACTACCTGGCATGTTGTGTAGAATGCCAACTCACAAGCATATAAAATTATAACTGATATCACTTGTACGCCCTGGGTTTGCATGGCACACGATTTCAATAGATGTTATGGGACCACTGAGTATCATTACATGAGGAGAAAAAACATCAAAGCAGCAATAACCATCTGACTATATGGATAGAAACCAAAGCCTTGAGCAAGTTGATGCTACAAGCATGGCGAGATTTATCCTGGACCAAGTGGTGTACCAGCATGGATGCCCACAAGATTATTGAGCAACAATGGAACTAATTTTACCTCCTATTTGATCCTGAGGCTAAACAAACTGATGGGAATCTGAGGATTAGTATTATTCCATACCAGACATAACCAAACGGAATAATTTAATGAGTTAATGAAATTATAGCCACAATGCTAAGAAAGTTGGTCACAGGGAAAACTTTCGCCTGGAGAACTTATCTAAGTCTATTACCTTTGAGTACAATACCAGTCATCATATGGCAACAGGAAAAATGCCATTAAAATTACTATATGGGTAAAGCAGCATCATCACCATTTTTTGTATTCTGCCATAGAACCAGTATTAGGTATGAGTACTGAACAATATCTGAACCAACTGGTAAATATTATGATCAAACTGCAATTACATACCTCTGATACCACCTTGAAGAAAAGGATTAAAATAAAGACGGTGGATGACAAAAACTGACCAGCATACAGGAGTATCATTTGAGGGATAGGTAAGCCTATTTTAACACCCGTGGTTTTGTAAGAAGTAAACTGGATGCTTTGTGGTAGGGCCTGTTTGAGGTGATTTCCAATACGTTGATTGATGCCTATATGATTAAGAACCTCACAGATGGTTATATGGTGAATTGGGTCCATACAAAATATCTTAAGTATTAGATCTAGAGGTAATATGTTGCAATGTTCCTGATGGACCGCTGATTCTACTAAAAATATGTTAAGTCCTGGCGTTGGTCAAGCTCCAGGATGGGACCGTTGAACCATGATATGTGATTAAGTCTTAAAAATAGACCTTTGAACTACAATACCTGGTTAAGTTCAAAAAACAAACTACTGAACTATAGTATGGGAAACAAAAAGACAAACCTCTATACCTACTTATAGGTTAATTCCCATTGCAAAAGAAGAAAGAAGATAACATAAGGAAAAACTCAAAGAATGTGAAAAGGTAAAGAATCATTAAAAAATATATATGAAAATATAAAAATACAAAAAAGGTATTAAATTTCGCGTTTATATTTAATTATCAAAAAGCATCAGGTGGTGTCTCTTTTTTATTAGTAGGACAACTTGGGTTAAAACTGGGTTCGCCATGAGTAGTCCTGAGGATCTGGAATAAAAAGCATATTAGCAGAATCAAGACATGTTGTAACTGGATTTGTGGAAGTAGTCCCTAGGAAAAGGATCCACTCTAGTCAAAAAAGGAGAACCCAGACTGAGGACTACAGGGAACTATGAATTAGAGAAGCCACCCAATAAGATCTCTAAATGAAAATTCTCATATACCCTGACCTGGGGGAAAACAGGCTTTCCAGGCCTTTTTTACCAAAAACACCTAAACTAGACCGGCACAGTATGATGCCATGGAAACCACGCTCTGTGGAAGAGGCAGTGAGGAGGACATTTAATGGGAAAATGCTAAGAAGAAGAATTACCCAGAGATGCATCAAACAAGGAAGGGAGAAGGACCAAGAGAACTACAATTTAATTTATGCTAATGTACCCAAACAAAACTGAAGCGGTGTATGCCTCCTAAAAATCTTCATCACTGGATAATCTGGCCAAGTTTTGGGATGTGTTCTGATTTTAATATGCCCACATTAACCAGCTTAATTTTTTATAATATCTTCTTGTCCACTAGGGAATTATCCCACTAATAAATGTGGGAGGTATTAAAGTTGTAAAAAAGCTATTTTTTAGCATATTACCCTGAATTTTTATATAGCAAAATGGAAAAAAGATTTCTTTTTACTCAACATCACTCTCAAGCAATTTTGAAAAAGAAAATTTTCACTGTTGCCTCACCATACCAATCTTCCATTTCATGTCCTTGGATCCACCACCTGCTGCCCCAGTGTGGGGCAGCGGTGCTCCACCCAATAGCATTTACCACCAAGCAGGAAAACGTGTGAAGACTGGTTCATCCAGCCTGCCAAATGCAACTTACTAATTTGTCTCTCCAAAGGGACTTAATACTGCATCTAACATTAATCCAACCAACCCACCCCCTCATACTAGCCCTACCCCGCTCCAATATTCACTTTTGCCTCCAAGTTGAGTACAGAAGTCTCTTCCCATATGCTGACAAGTGATAATTGTGCTGGCAACAGCCACTTTTGCACCAGCAGAGTTTATCAACTTTCGCCCTAACAAGGGCTATTTTGATATTGAATTCCCTACTGAAGAGGACGCATCCACTGCAGCAGCAATGCCCTTAATTTATAAAAACACATTCATTACCACCACCTGTAAACGCCTCCTCAATGATACCACACTTGTGGTGAATTTTTGAAAATCTTCCCTCACACCTTCCCCCCTCAAACACTCTATGAAGAATTGATGTTAGGTATTGACCATTTATGGCACAGACCCCATTCTCCTCTTCTTGTCCCAAGCGGTGCTGAGCGTCTAGCAGCACCTCAGGCAATGGCTACCATTACCCCCACAGCCAACCATAGCCCAGAACATCCCACCGTGTGCCTATATCCCATATTCACTAGACCACTTCTTTTGGACTCATATTGACAATGGCCGCATTGTTTGCCCCCCTCTGCCATGAATTGGACCATTTTAAAAAGACATGTTGATACAGTTCAAACAATGCAAAAACCGCCAACCCCACCCATGAGGCCACACCAACAGTGTTCAAATGGGGATTTTGGCTGCCACACCCCTTCCAGATGAGCACTTGAAAAATCAGCAAAAACTTGCAACCAAAACTCAAGCCAGCCAATTTTCTCACAATCTAACCAATCAGGTGCAGGTTAGGATCCAAAATTAAATTAGACAATTTCCCACCCCAAAACTTACCCAACCCAAGCCACTTCTCTCTGAATCAATCCCACTAAACCAAAATCCCTGTGACTTATTGGATGAAGTAACTAAATATGGTGAAATTATTCCACCTCCAGATTTTCTGGTTAATTTAGAACCTTATCTGCCTTCAGAATTCGATGCCCCATTCACACCCAAGAAATATGTCCCAAAATATACTGCTTTTCTTTCCTAAGCAATCATCAGCTTGCTGAGGCTGCAGTGGCCTCACCCAAAAGTCGCCATCTCCATGATGCTGTGGCACTCTCTGTCACTGAATTTAAGGAAGGGATACATGTCACCCAATTCCCTCCCAATTTCCCTGATGCTGCAATAGCAGAGATTAATCGCTTAAATGAAACTACCACCACCGCTGTCAAGCATGTTGCTTAACTGGCAGCTTTTACCACCACCACATTTATCATCAGAGCCAATATGTCATGGAAACGGCAGAAGAAGTTTAGACTGACCTGCCAGTCAGGATGCGTGAGCACCCAAAAAGCAAGCCAGAATGCCAGAGGCATTGCCAACCAAACGACTTAATATGGAGCTGGGAAATGTGAAACCATGAAGTAGTGGTGTAACAATAAGGTGAGGAGGATCCCGACGATGAACCACCCTGAACCCATTCCCAACCCAGTGGATCTAGCTGCAGGGGGTGGAATTACTGTGATAGTTTCGATGAGATCCTTGGCATATGAGGCCATATCAACGGGGGTGGCAAGGAGATGGATTCTTTCTTATAATTGATGGACATAAGGCCATAAGATCCCCATGTATTGCTGCTGGAAGTTCATGGTAACGGGTTTATAGAGCCAAAAATATTAGACTCACTGAACCCAATTGACGATGGAGGGGGCCATATTGACCAAAAGAACTGGTAAAGCCCATCTGGAGTGTGGACCGATGGGCCACCAGGGAAATGCCATCTGGGATGCAGTTGGAAGGGAAATAAAAATTTGGTTTTTTGGTAAAATTTTATTTGGAATGGAAAGTAAGAAAATTGACCAACAATTTTCTCAGTGCCATGCAACTGATTAAATAGTGGTTGATTGGGTAGAGACAGGATGGGATCAGGTCCCACAATTTTGACCTAACCGGTGAATTGTTTGGGAATGGATGGGTTTGTTCTTAAGGAACAGACATCACAAAATTTGGCAGCGGGCTAATTCTCTGTCAGTTTGACCTCAAATGTCTGAACTGGGGCTCAACTACATTTCTGATGGTTAGCATGATGACATTTGGCCCGACAAGCAACAGGAATCCCCCAAGGCCACCCCATATAGGGATGGGTTATTTGGTTGGGAATGGATTTGGGATGGCTAACCCACCCACACTTGGTCATTCAACCATTTGTTCAATCAATGGCAGCACATTGGCCACACCGCCCAAATTACTATTAGAGGTCTTTGAACCCTTGTCAATGATGCCCAATATTTGTTCTACTGGTTTAATGATCAAATTGGAGCTGTCAGGCGATCTGGCCGATATCTCATTCTTCATGATTTTACAGCCATTCTTTTTTGGCCATCAGCCAGATTACCACTCAAATTAAATCTGACCAATTTCACATTCAGCAATCTTGGCACAAATTTCACTAATTCCTCACAACAGTTCTGCTGAGGTGAGTGTGGGTACTGGGGGTGGGATCTGAAGTGGAAGGGCTGTCACCCATTGCTCATCTACTACATGAGCGAGATCGCCCTGAGTGATGAGGGGTACCGCCATCCTCTTTGGTGTCTTTTTATTTGGGAACGGAAAGATGACCTGATCAAGAGCCAAAGGACATTCCCCAAGACTTACATAATATTACAAAATTTGCTTAGCTTCCTGATGCACGCATACAAGCTAAGCACCATGTTGCTGAACTCCTGGATGTTATGCTCCAGGCCCAAATTGTCAATGACAACATCAACAATTATCTAGTTCACCTTGGCCTTCATCCTGTGGATTCCCCAACCCCCTTGTCTCAGCATTGATTTACCTTTTCAAAGTGAAGCTGAAATTGATAATCTGCCTTATCCCACCTCACCCTCCATCATGGTGGGATAAGCGGTTCACCGCTGCTCCACCTGGTAGGTTATTTTTCATTTTGAGGTGTCTCGTCACTTGTTTAGGGCATCTGGTTCATGTTTTTAGTTCGCTTGTTTGGTTTTTTGTTTCAGTAATGTCCATCCCCTGGTCAGCTTACCTCAAATAAATTTGTAAAATTTATTTAGCATAATATGGAATTTGTCCGCCAGAACTTTAGTGTTTTGTTATGGTGATCACTGACAATAGACAAGTGACTAGGTTGTCAATTTTACTATTGATAACTTAAATAACTTATAGAATTCAATCAGGTTTAATTGCCAATCAAATAAAGGGTTTATGTTTGCTGAGCGAATAATGCACCTTATAATAAAGCAACTTCCAAATTAACCTTTTAAGGGATTGTAACCTGCTGTTTATGGTAAGAGTTTCATTACCTAAGCAGGTTGTTACCTAATAAGGGTAATTTGATGAGGGTTATGCAAAGGCGTTGGGACATACTCCTTATTTCAACTCAGAAGAGTTGCATTGAGAGTCGGCAGGTTAATTTAATTGAGAATGATGAGAACAGTCTTTGTTTCATGTGACCCTGGAGGGTTAATTCATTGGAGACGGCTGCCATATCCAAATTGGGGCACCAACAGAAGAGTTGGGCGCCAAACTCCCTTATTAATTCCCTTGTTTTTTTCTTAGAAAGAAGATAAAGATAAATAGATAAAGAGATAAAAAAACTCAAATCTTTTTCTATAATTTAGACCGTTTTGCTCTTTTAATTAAATTCTTCAAAGTTTAAGAGATTCTTTGTTTAACATATGCTATCTCTGCGGACTCTGTGTGACAATAAATAGAAGGACCTCTGAACCTGATCCTAGTTAAAATAGTACAGAAGTGATGAGAATAACTATAACTCTGATCTTAGGTTAAGTTCTACTAATGATGAAAGACGTCCCTATCAATATTCCAAACCATTCAAGGTAAGAAAAAGCACCAGTTTTTCGTTGGACCTAATAACTATCTTGGCTAAAGTAAACTCAACTGGAGTAATAGTCTTTATGCTATTACTGCCCAATACAAACTATAACCACAAATCAAGATCACACATAGCAGGAAGCTTGCAGTTTAATAAGGGACCTAAAGTGAGTATTTATCCAAAAATAGTAAACGGATCCTAAAATACAATATTTGGTGCACACTAAAAGAGTAGTTGTGTAAGGACTCAGGGGCCAAAAACATGTTGGACAGAGGTGTGCACCCTTAATTCCCAAAAAGGACTCAAATCCTAAGGCCTTCCCGCTCACCCAGATCTCTGACCTAGGGCATATCCTGTATGAGAGGTGGGTTGCTGCTGCCTCGCCCTATTTGCCACATGCCACTCTCACACTTACCCCCTAACCCAAACCCATCCTAATATCAAAATCTGCAAGTTTTTTAGAAAAATTAAGAAGCTTTGTGAAGCTTTTAATAAGATTCAGAAGCCCTCCACTACAGTCCCCATTCCCTGCCCCCAACTGCTGGTGCCACCTGAAGTCAATGTGAAAGGAGAATGATTACTTAGAAAGCAAAATTGAGCAAAAAGTTGAGGAAAGGAGGGCAAGAACGAGTTTCAAACTTGTCACTCCAGTTCAAAATCAAAATGTGAACTTAGACTTTCAGACTTCTGGAAATTGTCATTGAGATTAGCTTGGAAACTTCTAGTGATATCATTTAAGATATAATTGGTAATCAAATAAGTTTTTTATCAAATATGAAAAATGAAACTGGTCCTCTATTGTGAGTCAACTTAGTAGCTGTTTCCCCACATTTCCACCATATAACCCAGCACCCTGGTAATATTAGGGGTTGGGCTATCTTCTTTTATTGAATCCCATTTTAGTTTATAAGTTTTTAAATTTTAAAATCGGACTTTCTCATTTTATTAAAGTAAAATGCAAAATATGGGCAACAACTCACTGGGTGGAGTCTTTTCAACGTGCCCCCTAATGCGCCCCCAGAGCTATATGAAACTAGCGGTGCCATGTGGACTGTGGCTGGCCTTATGGGTCTTGGCGTATCCACTTAGGAAGCCAGGTTTTTCCTTAGCACGCTGGGTTTCTAACATTTTGTGTAGCCACCAGTTCCCAGATTTAACATTGGTGCTCATTAGAGGGGTAGTTGAGTAGTCACCTGTTCAAGTTTTAACACTGAAACCATAAGCCCTTCTTATTAATAACAAAACTTAGATATCATAATTGTTTTTGGAAGAAGTACTTCTGTAGCTTAATTTTGAGGCTGCTTGGTCAAGGTGGCGGAAGGATTCCTCCAAGTGTATTAAATGCTCATAAACGTTCTTAATATAGTATATGTCACCAGATAAACTAACACACTTATGGTTTGTATCACCTAAAAACATTTATAGACATGTAAGTTTACAGGGGCTTTGCACAGCCCTTGCGGCATTTATGTAGATTGGTAAAGGCCTTGGGTTGTAATCACGGTGCACTTATCTTGTTATGACTTTGGAAACTCAATCTGTCAATAGCCCACAAAATTATATCTAAGGTCAAAAATACTGTTCACTGCCTATGAGGTC
Organism: Massospora cicadina; assembly: GCA_022478985.1. NCBI lineage: Eukaryota > Fungi > Entomophthoromycota > Entomophthoromycetes > Entomophthorales > Entomophthoraceae > Massospora > Massospora cicadina. The sequence goes on along the minus strand of JAKSZP010011830.1, from coordinate 323,994 downwards.
TAGCGCACCTTGTATCATGGCAAATGAAAGAATATTTTCATGTAAAAATGTTACGTTTTTATAGTCCATTGCCACACAATTTGACTTGTTTTTAAACACTAACCCCATATAGATCCAAACTATTTTTAAGAGAACAAACATCTCCAGTTTTACCAGCTAATTAGTTTCAAAATTGACAACTTCATTGGCCGTCTTTGAACATTTATGGACTCAGACTTTTTTTAGATGATTAATGGTACCAATATGGTGTAATACATCTTGTACAAAACCCAAAACAAAGTTGTCTAAAAAAACTATATGCTGTACTACCATAGAGGTCTAGTGCTTGGTCCTTTTAAGCTTCTGTTAATATATAGATCTTATACAAGGAATCAGCAGACAGAATGATTAAATCAAGTTATCTTCAACTCAAAGCTAATCTAGATTACCAGAAATATATATTAGGTACTTACTCAGCTGGTATAATAGAATAAAAGTAACAATTTGATTCCTCTTATTCAGATAGGTGAAGTATTTTGTTTTTTTATAATTTTTTTTGTGATTTTGATTTGACCATATCATCCCACCTTATCATATTACAATACATCTGCTTATCTGCTAAGGTATAAGACCGCTAGTGGATGTGGGATTTATCATTCCATATGATGAACTATTGATTGGCGCATCATCAATAATTAACATTGACTAATCTTCCTGGTTTTTGATCCACCAAATCGCTATTGTTTATTTCAGGATTTCTGACAATAAACAAGTAATTCAATTTTTAAATTCTTAATTGATTATTTAATTAGCTTGTATGAGCTTATTGGCTTTGTACCCTATTGACTAAGGTTATATTGACTAGTTTCATGCGTTGACACAGCTTTTGGTGTCAGCAACTGGTAGTTTAACCTTTTATTAAACACAACCGGCTGATATTGGGTAAATGGTCCCATTTTTTTAAGCATGTTGTTAGCTTAATGAGGTTACTCCGCTGAGGTCTGACGAGGGCGTTGAGACATAATACTTCTAAATCCAACCCATAGCGGACCATTATCTAGTTGGCGTGGATCCTAAATATTTGGATGGATAAGTGGAAGCCTCATTTGTCATTGTGAAATTTTGTGAGGGTGAACTAATTGGTGACAGCTACTGTTTTAATTAAGATGACAACAAAAGTTGGGCGCCAAATCCCTATAAAGTCCTTTGTAAATTATTTTAATAAAGCAGAACTTTTTTAGTCTCAAACATATATAGTTTATTAAACATTTTCCTTGTTCTATCTTTTTTATAATTAGACTACTGGGATCTGATATCTCTTCATTATATATCTAAATCAAGCTCTCCATGACTCTTGAGTCATGAGAGGAAGTGATAGAGGTTTCACCCAGAAGGCCACTGAATCATAATTGCTGATAAGTCCTAAAAGAGGACCTCTAAGTCAGAATTAGTGGTCAAGTCATAAGAATAGAAGTTTCCCTAAAAACAGCTGAACATATTTGTCACTACGTTATGTTATGTTGTCATCCAGAAGTTTCCAACTCTAGAGGAGGAGTTTATGCGTATTGGAATTCCCTTGTTGTATAGAGAGTTTATTAGTACCCTCACCAGTGGGTTGAAAAAATTGTTAGCACCAGTTCCAAGGAGAAACTTGATTAGGAGACTAATGTTTGTGAGTTTCTCAGATGGTTAATAGTCTTCATACTAGTAACTGCCACCCACATATTTTGTCTGATTATATATCAACAACTATTGATTAAACATAACAGAAACATGTGCAGTAGGCAGGGGAGTTAAAGAAAATCACATAGCTGTAAGTTAACACATGGTGCTAATCACCAAGGGTAATTGTACATGGCCCTCAAATTTCTACACTTGGGTTTCACCATTGTATTGAAGGATAAACTCAGGTACGGTGACAGGTTCCAATTTAGAATAACAAATAGCAGAAATATTCCACCATATAGACTTTTGATAGCTTTAAATCAAACTCTTCTTCATAAATAATTATGGTGGCTTCCAGAATGGCTAAGATATTATTAGTCCTCGGTGGATTACCCTTTGATTCCATAGTTTGTTTAGTCAAATGCCAGAGATGGCCACAGATACTATAATAATCAATTAATACTATGCCATCCTTGAACGCGAGGTTACCAACCCCTGATTTTAAGGCTCAGGGCTCATTCTCCTGATTGTAAAACAGCAAAGATTCTTTTTTAAGATCACTAAAGTGTTTTTTATAAAAACAGGCTTACCCACTAGTTTTATGAGTGGTCTCAATGAGAAATTCATATCTCTGATTGGTAATTTATTGGCAGGAATGGATATTACAAGTGATTAAAATAGCAGCAACAGCACACTTTAAGGCCCCATAGATGTAAACTGCCCTGAGGTAACATAGACTTTTTGGTGATAAATATCTGATCAAGGCAAGTTTCTTTATAGTCATGTAGACATGATATTTATAGGTGCAACACTTATCATGAAAGCTCTAACTTTAAGCTTATCAACCGTCTAATATTGTATATGCACTCACATAAGAAAGTTTCTGCTGCATTCTTTAAGTTGACAGCAAATGTATCAGTTTGCCTAATTATGATTTTATGTCTTAAAATAAAAGTGGATTTTATTCCATTAAGATCCTAATATGTAAGACCACATGAACCTCATCTTAATAGGCATCTCTAAAGGTGACTGGAAGCTTTTGTTGTTCTTGTTTCTTGAAGTAAGACTTTGCTTCAAATTTAATTGTAATACCTTCACTTTCAGCAGTGACAGAGTGATAACAGATACTTTTTTAACAGTGATTACTAAAGTAACTACTGGTATCAAACCGCCATGGATTTCTGGTTATTACTTTTTCAACATCAAAGGGATGGCTACTTTTTATTATATCTAAGATTTGTTGAGCGTTGGTGGAATGGTTAAATCCCTGTTATATTCAAGCTCATCTTTACCAAGCCTTCATCAAATTATAAACCCGTCAGTTTTGGTACACAACCTTTATTTGAGGTCTAACAATCATAAAAGAGCAGTGACTAGTTTGGTGCATAACGTGATGACATATGCAATAACTTTTATGAATAGTTTTGAATTAATGGATTAGGCTTTTAAGGCTGAGTCAATTCATGATCATAAGTGAGGAGTCTATTAACTATCTTGCAAGGTTCCAGTTATTTTGGGTTATGCACTTTATAATTGATGGGGCTATTGAAATTATTTCAACCATTTATGTAAGCAATTTGATTTTGTCGAGCACCAATAACAGTACTCAGTAGAGCTCCTTATAAGGATCACAGGTTCGGCAAAGTATAATCTGTGCATCAAAGTATAAAGCTCTCTTGCTCCATATGAAACCTGAAACTTAGGCTAGAAGCGTTCAAAAAAGCTGAGACAAAATTTTCCCTATTAAAATAGAAATTAAGAAACATCGTTTTTGCATTGTCATTTGGTTAGCTCCACCAAACTTTTGTATTATGAGTTCTTTATTATGAGGTAAGTCTTACTATCTTCCTGTAATTTATGACATAATAGACTCCTTTCTTTTAAGATGCAAGAAAATTATTATATTGGTCAAATTAGCAGTCTCAGGAGCCCCTCCATGCTTATTTTTAACGTATATATAAAAATGTGTACATTTCTGTAATTATCAAACTTTAGTAAATTAATTGGATTAACTAATTTTAGCATTCACTTTACTGGGCCAAAAAGGCTGTAATGATTTTTATAAACCTCAATATTATTAAGAAATGAACAAAATTTTAACAATTTTGGTCTGCGTGAGCATCCTAGGTGGTAGGCACCAAAGGTCTCAGAATTAGTGTAAAAACAACCTATTAGGACAAATTATTTGAATATGAGTGAATAAAAAAATATTTTCAGTTGGTAAATTTAATAAATGTAGGCAATGGATAGGAATCAGGCGCCTCATTGCCCTCAGCATCAAATGCCAGAGATAGTTCTTTTGTAAATTAACACAATTGTTCATAAACTTAAGGGAGTTGGATTGACAAACTAAAAAAATGATGAAACATATCTAAAATCTTGTTTTTCAACCTGCTCTAATTATATTTGGAAGTTAATAGTTGAAATTTAAAGTTTTGATTTCTCATCTTTAAGCCAAATCTGGATCATATGAGGTAGTAAAATGCCTACCTGATCAGTGATAGACTTAACAGCATTAATTAGAGCTTAACTAAGGATGATAAGACGGCGTTGATATTATCATTATACTACTTCATTTTAACAACACATCAATCTTGATTCACTAAGATCAAAGAAAGCTGGCCAATGTGGATGTCTATTTTTTTAAGTTTACTATTAGGATGATCATAAATAAGTTAGGATTTGAGGTTGGGTGCTTCAGCAATATTAAAGCATTCTGAATCATCACGGCATCAATGCTCCAGCTGATTCATAATATGAACGTTATGTGTAATGTTTGAAATGCCCCCTGTAGTGAACACCAAATGTTAAAACCAGCGCTTAGAAAAAGAGTTCTAACTGCAAAAGACAAATCTCATTTAAAAAGTGTACCTTATAAAGACAGTGACTTTAAGATAAAAACACCAATAGCCTTAATAAAAAGCATCTAATAAAATGGAATTAAGATCACACCTTAGTATCAAGCTTTTCTTTTCTATTACTATCACTTTTTCAGTAAAAGATTCAAATTAAACAGTAAAATTTGATAATATATTCCAGGTAATATGAGCATAAATCATAAATAAGGACAGGGTTGGGAAAATGCAGTAAAGGGCAGCGGATCTGGATCTGCACCACCAAAGGCGCCAAGCGCACCAGAAATAATGAAGGCCAAGTGAAAAACAAAATCTCAGTGATAATAATCCCGCAGGTTTAGTGGACTTTTTTATTAATTACTTTAGTTACATGGAATATCCCATTATCAACTGCTGTCATTGGTTAACATGGGATTAATGTATTTTTTCTACAAATGCACAGGCATTATGGGTAAAGTTCAGTGAAGCCAAACCAAAGTTATTCCCACACGCTGTGTACATGACACCACATACTATCCATTGCGGCTGGGTGGACCTTGAGTTTAAAATGGTACCATAAACTAAACGTTGCAAAGGTCAGAGTAGTGGTTGACCTTACCAATGGTCAACAATTGGTATCAAACAAACATATACATTGGACAGAATCCAAGGATATTTCTAGAACTTTCAACTACATTTTAACAGCACTTGCACACACATTAGTCAAGCCTCTCTGGGAGGGCTTGGAATATTATGGATAAAATAGGCAATTTGAGATGAAAGAATTTTAATAAATGCTGATCATAGCTTAGGGAAGGGAATCACTATCATTTCTATAAGCTTGAGGTCATTGAGGATCCCAAAAGATCCCCCACATTGCCTCTATTAATATCAACAGGAAAAATGCCATTCTTTGCAACAGTGAAGTGTACACCCATATGTAACCACATAGGCCTTTGGACATAATATCCATGCCTCATTTTTAATAAAGGCATTAAAGAAATGTGATTCTGTGAAAAGGAGATGGGCGAAAATGACCCAAAACATACCATAATTACATGAACTACTTAAGAAATTAACTGGGGAGTTTGGAAAATACAAAATTGATGACTCAATTACTTGAAGGAGCGGAAATTGGACAAACAAGCCCACAATTTGCCACAGCTAAACCAAGGAATTTGCAGAATAATAAATCAAGATTGAGCAGATTCAGGAAGATATTAAACTAGTAACATTGAGCCAATAAAAAGTTTCTGAAAATCAAGCAGCCAATCTAAACAACAGGACTCAGCGGGAGCCAATATGGGTACTAATTCATCATCACAAAGAACTGCGCACTCCACAAGTTTACATATTATAACCTGAACGGGAATGAACATCAACAAGAGAATTCAGACAAAAGTGAATCCAAGGGAGCACATAAGTGCACTATAATAAAAATTTAAGAGCCACTAAAAAAAGGCAATGAAGGGATCCAAATCAGCAGTAATGAAAGGGGCTGAATATACCTAATGCCCGCTCACCACTATAAAACTCACAGTAAGGACGCAAAGGTGAGCAAGGAGGGTGAGAGAGTAGGGCAGGGGGCCCTACTAACCACTCATGAGGCACACCGGGCATCTTAGTAGAGATAAGGATATTGACATAGCCAGACTCAAGGCTTTAGCGTCCTGGGCCAAGAAGTTGAGCTTCCTAAAAAACCCCTGTGGATATCATGGATGTACAGGAAACCCACTAGCCACAAGGGAAGGAGGAAACATAGGGGAACTTATTCCTCTCAACCCTTTTTGGTCACAACACTATGGAGTGATAGTAGTGTGAACAAAATTAAAATTCATCAATAAAATTAAATTTTGGACGCCCATGTACTAGCCATTACCTTCTCCTGGCGTGAAGAGGTGTACACAATAGCCAGTATATATGCACCACCCTGATCACAGGATTGTCATGAATTCCTCTATAAATTGAAAATCCTCCCTCTCCCCGCAAACAACTTTTTAGAGACTAGAACAGTTGCGTCAACCCAAACACTGATTGATGGCCACACACAATGGAGGCACCACAAGGACACGTTGACTTCTTGTATTAAAATCCATCTTGTGGCTATATGATACTTCACTAAACGCTCACCTCTCTTGTAGAACATGATATGACCTCATGCTCATAACAGTAAAATAATAATCTATGCCATGCATAGACCTTATACTTGCTCCGTTAATTTTCTGAAACCAAAGTATTAAATTTAAAACTACAAAAATCGAATTCTCTGATCACAAGTTGGTTTCAGTGTCCTTTACACCATCAAAAAATCACACAAGCACCCAGGTGGTGAAGAATACGTCTGAAAATTTAGCCATATTGGAGCTCCAGTTCTAGGTGGAGATTATAACTTTCACGCAAAATTTTTAACATCTTTCTGTTTGGATTTACTTACCACCTGGTCCTATTTCAGGAAATCAATAGTTCACCAGGTCAAACATACAGCACTGTGGGATTCCAGACAGCTTCAGCCATCATAAACGCACCTTAGCTAAAGAAGATCACCAAGAAATAAATGTCACACTCACAGATACAGTTCTGGATGTGGAACAAATGGGAAGAGATATATACATGCTAAAAGCTTTATTAAGAGAACACCAACTCTGCTTTGGAGTTAATTTAAAGAAAAAAATCTCATGGCCTGAGAAGTTTGTTCAAGTTATACCCACTGATTTTACTACTATAAAATACCTTATCCTGAACACGGATTCAGCAACTAGATACATCCAAAACGAAAATGCTTGAGGAAGTTACAACTAAAGAACACAGGTTTTATATATAGTTAGATATCTCCAACCCAGTTGAACCAGCAGAAATTGAAAAATTTCTCAACAGTGCACATATCAGCACATGGTTCAAACTAATAATCTAGCTAAATTAATTCATGAGAAGCATTATGGGAAGCTGTGCGCAGTGCACCAAGAAAAAAAACCTGGCCCTGATGGGATTTTTTTTAATTTTATAAAAACCATTTTAATAACATATCTTGTATTCTTTTAGCCTCTATGAATACATGTATCATTTAAATATGACTCCTTCCTGGAGGTCAAGAAGCATACACAGTTACTTTATCAAAAAGAGAAGGTAGGATAAACCTAGCCAACTGGTGCCCAATACCCCTAACCAACACTGGCACCAAACTTTCACACAAAACATGGCTAAAAGGCTAGGGAAATAGCAATTGAAGTGATATCCCCTTTATAATAAGGAATTAACCCCAGAAGGTCCATATGTGATAATATTCACACAGTTGTTTATGTCTGCCCTTATTAAGCCTCTGGTGAACTTGTTTTCCTATATTACCAGAAAGCCTATGACAGAGGTTATTTGGAAATATATAAGGCCTGCCTTCACAAGTTAAAACTCACAACCAGATTTATAAAACTGAGTGATGTTGTTTACTGAGTCAGCCATTATGGCTGTATGTGGATCAGGTTTTCTAACTAATCTAGTTTTCCCATAAAGGGGACTCCGCCAAGGTGACCCTCTAAGCCTTTTAGTATATGATTTTAGCCTGATCCATTAATCAGCAATACAAATGCTTGCATAACTCGAGTCAGCATTCATGGCCAACCACCAGTCAGAATGATGGCTTTTGCAGATGACTGTGTGGTGGGTATCTCCAAAAAATATGATGCTTACATAATTAAAAAAACTTAAAAGAATACTTCATCATCAGCAAAGAGTCACTTAATGCTGAATAAAACCGAAATTTTTATTCTAGGAAAATATCAGGCCCATTGGGTACCATCTATTTTGGGTCAGCGGATCAAGACACTTAAGATGCTACTCACCAGATCCAATATGAGAAAGTCCTTAATCACCCCACTTGAACTTCCCTTTACTACCAAGACGGCACCTGGATCTTTCTGCCACTATGGAGTATGGCTAGAGTCAAGGGTGCCAACACCATGATGGAGAATCATCCTCTGGACAAAATAACAAAACGCATTGCCTCCCTCCATGGACAACACATAAGCCTAACTGGCTGAGATGTGATTAGCAACTCCATAATACTATCAATCACTTGGTTTATGGCGCATGCAAACGCCTTTTCACCCTTCTTTTTCACAATAATATATGCCCTAATACAGGGGTGGCTTTGATCTAGCCAAAAGGCACCTATGAAAATTTACTTTTTTTGTCCCTAAGCATAATGGAGGTAAGGGGCTTATAAATTTATGTAGACCAAGCATCCTACACTTAGGAACCTTGATAGCCCAGGTAACTAGCCCAGCTCTGCCAAACCTACATTGGGCCCATGCAGCAAGAGCAAACTTTGCACGTGATGTCTGACTAGGAAACCCAGATCATTCAAACTTGTTGATTATGTATCTGGCGTCTCACCCAACCGCAGCAGGTCCACATGGCACCACTGCACAATTTAAACAAAATTTTAGCCATAAGAAGATCGGTATGGAAGATCCACATAAATGGATAGACCTTCCAATGAAGTCACCCAAGTTTAATTTACAGACTAGAAATTCATGGTCAAGTGGATATGAATAACATGATACACCATAATCTAAGTACCATTACCAGGAGGAATTACCTGAATATAATGAACGTACCATAAAGCTTAAAAACCCAAAGGATGATCTGGAGTAAACACATCATCCATTGCTACAACCTCAGATCTGCACTCATGTGTGGAGATGCATGTGAGAGTGTATTTTACTGCAGAGAAATATTATACTACCCAAAAATCATGCACGGTATGTGGCTAATATGGAAGTCTATTACACCGCCTATAGCAATGTCTACCCCTATGGTTATTTAGAAAGAAGCTATGCGCTTATTTTAACAGGACAAATTGCAGGTGTTCAGTCTGTTCAGAAACATGTTTACTCTTAAAATAATTTTATCTATCCCACAATCTCTCCATTAACTAATAGTAGCAATAGTGCTATTAACATAACATACTGTGGTCTTGAATTTCTTTCCAGGAACAACTACTCATCTCCGTGTAGTTGTCAGACGTTTTCATTTCCATTCATTTGAAAATTTGCAAGACTGGTTGTTTGGCAACGTGACCCCACGCAACAGAAGGATAATAAAAACATGTCTTCCATTCCTGTTCCTAGATAATGGTCCATTCCTTCATCAAGTTATATCCAACATAAAACTGGCTTGAGTTTCCACATAATACTAAACCTGGGGTCCTGGCTGACAACAGGAGGGGCTATGAATCCTCTGGGGTGTCATTTATATTATGTTCTTGTATTTTAGATATTATTATCACTATATTGGAAGTGCCCTTCCCCTAGTTGGCCTTTCACGAATAACTATAAGCACAACTTAGTATCTAATAGTGACAGTGCCTCTGGGGCTCTTCATGGATAGTCTGGTAGTAGGATTAAACTCTATAATTGAATTAAGATCTTCTTTGCAATGTCAAGCTTCTTCTGATATTCTCATCTAAATCCCTTATTCTCATTGGTGTATTATTTTATAACTTACTAGAACTGAGGCCTTTAAAGTCAATTTCATTTATTTTCTCTCTCGTTGCAATCACTTTTGCAACTTATTTAATTCAAGTCTGATTCTAGTTTGATAATCTCACAGAGGAGATTAGTCTGCGCCCATGTCAGGGAGCAGTTGGGCAAGTAAGGTAAGAGGAGCAGGTGGCAGGCCCGCGGCCTCAAACGTTCAAAAACGCCCCAGAGAAACCGGCGGAATAGAAAAAAATAATAAAAAACTGGCAGTCACTATTTCCCCAGAAATCCTCACTTGGCAAGCATGATGCAACCAGTACATCAACACGCCGCACTCCCAACCACTCTCATTGGTGGAATATGGAGATTGTGTGTTTCTGGACATCCAACAAAAAGCTTTATGAGAAAAATTTTTTGGGGATGTGCACACTTTTTTCCCAACCGCAGTGTACATCACACCTCACTCCATATCATGTGGTTGGCTGGACTCATTTTTGAAAACAAGGATGCAGCAGATGAAGCTGCTGCAGTGCGCGTAGTGATCAACCTCCCAAAAGGGCAATGGGTCATCAAAACTAAATGCACCAGATGGACAAAATCCAACCAAATTTTCCTCAAGTTTGACTTTTTGCCTACTATGGTAAAGCGTGCCATTTTGGAGCAGCACCTGAAAGATGGTCTCACCATATATGGCGAAATACAATATTTTGAGATGCAACGCTTTACGCTGATGCCACACCTGTGCACCAGCAAAGCCATTGCAGTTCTGACCCCAACTGAGGAGATCACAAAGGACCTAACCCAGATCCCGCACTCCAAATATATCAATATTGAAGGGCATACCACCCACCCTTTCTGGGTAACCGTGGACAGCGCGCCCCCCATCTGCACCCACTGTGATGCGTTCAGCCATAAGGCACATGCATGCCCCACCAAGGAGGGCATCACATTCCAAGAACACCCCTCAGCGGCCATGGCCAGTGGAGAGGCGCACTACAAACCAACTGCAAGCACCAAAGAGGCTTTCCCGTGGGGAGCACAAGGCTGCTACCTACTGGTAAAACCTATTTCCCCACAAGAGCAGAAGAAGGCCAAGAAGGCCCGCAGGGCCACAGCCAAGGAAGCAGCCAAGGTCACCACTACTATCTCACACTCCCAACGCCAGGAGGACATCGAAACCTTCATGGTGGAAGCAACTCAGATCCCTCAATTAATCAGATTGGGAAGCCCATGCTGATTGGGCCACCCAATCTGAGGATCTGATGGGTGACTTGATCTCACCCGATCTTTGCAACCAAGCTCCAGTTGAAACTGACTTGGGGTCCAACCTACCTGAAAAAAAAATTTCAACCTGATTTATGGTGCACCAAACTCATCTGCACTGCAAAAAATTTGTTTGACGTTGGGAAAACAAAAAGCGAAGGCAAAAGCCAACGCGAACCTTTCTGCTAAAATTAACAAAACTAACAATAGTGTTGCTGCAAACACCCGTGCTGCCATGAAGGCCCATGGGGATCTAGAGGAGGCTAGTGGGCTCAGGTGCCCACCCCCTTGCACCTAAGGTGCGATGGGGGAAACCTTCACTTTAGGGCCGTTGAATATCGCTGGACTCAAGGCCTCGCCGTCCCAGGCTAGTAAACTGAGTTTTTTACAAAAAAATTTACCCATGGATATCCTGGCCATCCAGGAGTCCCACTGTCCATGAGGTTCCGAGGATGCTTGGAAAACCATGCTCCTCCCATCCATATACTTTTGGTCAGAGCACTGTGGGGTGCTAGCTCAGAAAAACAATTTTTTCAAATTTTTATTATCAGAATTTTTCCTCAAAGGCTGAGTCCTTGTCTTCACTTTCTTGTGGGCTGACATGATGCACGCTATCATCAACATCTATGCCCCAATCTGTGCACAAGAGCATTGGGAATTTTTTGTCAGTAAAATCCCTCCCACTACCCCCAGACCCTTTTGTAGTTGGCAACATGAACTGTTGGCTAAACACACCCACGGACCATTGGCCTTCCTCCTCCCATGCCCCTCAGGGTCACGTAGAACTTCGCGTTCTAAAGGCCACCCTTGGGTCAATGGATGTGCTGCCGTGGCAAGCCCCGCTGCTCAAAAACATGATGCGCCCCCACATCCACAACAGCCAATTAAGGTCCATGACCCGCATCGACCTTATCCTTACACCAGCGAAATTACAACCTCACATTTCCCACTTCAAAACAACAAAAATTGAATTCTCCAACCACCAGCTGGTCTTGATAACCTACCACCTACCTGTCACAGTGGCTAAGGCCCCACATTGGTGCAAACTCCGCCCTTCCAAACTAGCGTCGCCAGGATTTTCCACTTGGGTGGAATCAGCAACATTGGCAAAAGAGTTTGTTACACCATTTTGCGCGGACTCCATCTCCACATGGTCAGCCTTCAAAGAGGATACCATCCGCCACTCTTGCCACCTCTCCTCCTGACACTCACAAGACACATTGGCCGTCATTTCGTGCACTCTGGCAGAGTTGGCACACCTGGAGTCCAACATCCCAGCTACAGGCTACAGCCCTGCATGGGGCCAGAAGTGGGTGGAAGCAACTGCCCACCTCAACGTGCTCAAAAGGCAACACAAACATCAGGTTTATGTGTTCAGTACAGGGCCAAATGCATTACAAAGGGCGACAAGTGCACCGCATATTTTTTAAAAAAATTTGCACCATGCCAGAGCATGGTCTGCACACAGGTGTGAAGATCGGTTGATTCCATCACGGATATGCCAACTGAAGTGGCAATCAAAATACAAAAGTAATACTCCAAGTTATACCAATCTGATCCAATTCAGCTGGCCGAAGTGGCGGAATTTTTTGACTGAACCCACGTCTGCACCATTTCCCAATACCCAGAAATAATGAATTTGATTACTCCAAATGAACTATGGATAGCCATCCACGGTGCACCAAATCAGAAATGCCCAGACCCAGATGGCATTCCATATGAATTCTATAAAAAGTACTTTAAATATATAACCCCACTGCTGCTTGCTTCACTTAACCAGAGCCTTCTGGAAATGCGCCTCCTACCAGGAGGACAAGAGGCCTTCACCGTCACACTCTTCAAGAAAGGGACAAGCTAGACTTAGCCAACTGGCGCCCCATTTCTTTAACTAACATGGATACAAAAATTTTAACTAAAATCATGGCTAACCGTTTAGGGATTGTAGCATCTGCCACCATCTCCCCAGAACAATTCAGTTTCATACCCAGAAGGTCAATTTGGGACAACATGCACTCTGTGGCTAACGCGTGCCAGTCCACAGCCTCTGAGGCACTTGTATCCTTGGACCAACAGAAGGCCTATGATAGAGTAAACTGGGAATACCTCAGGGCCTGCCTCCATCAATTCCGCTTACCCCCTCGCTTCATTAACTGGTAATGCTGCTCACGGAATCTGGAACAATGGCAGTGCGTGGCCCTGGCTTCCTAACGGAAGTAGTCCACCCTCAAAGGGGCTTACGACAAGGGGACCCCCTTAGCCCACTATTATACAACTTCAGCCTTGACCCACTACTTCAAAACGGGAATGCCCAACTCACTGGGGTCCATGTACCAGGCCAAGCCCCAGTCAAGATGATGGCGTTTGCAGATGATTGTGTGGTTGGGGTGTCTGATAATAAAGATGCACGTGCACTTGAAGCTCTCATCCAGGAGTATTTCTGGGTAAGTAATGCTGCACTGAACGCTTCCAAAACTGAAATCATCCTCCTCAGTCAGTATCAAACCTGCTGGGCCCCAGCAACCAGTGCCCAGCCCGGCCCATCTGCTCGCACATGTGCTCGCCCTCCCAGCTCACCCCACACTGTCCCACTAGTGCTCCCCTTCGTGCCACGCCCTACCATAGGGCTGGTCCGCCATCTGGGCGTGTGGGTGGAGGCAAGCGAGTACGCATCAGCAGTAATGGAAAGTTGTATTCTAGACAACGTGACGAGCGCATCGCCTCCCTCAGAGCCCGCCCTACTTCCCTTACTGGCAGGGTTGTTTTAGCCAACTCTATGCTCCTCTCCAAAGTCTGGTTTGGAGCGCACGCCATCCCCTTCTCCCCAAGCTTTTTCAAATCCTTGTATGCCCTTCTGCAAGGATGGCTTTGGTCAGGCCGCCCACCATCAGTATGGCTAGAGGTCATGTTTGGCCCTCATCATCATGGTGGCATGGGCCTGCTTGACTTCAAAGCCCATGCTGCCAAGATCCTGGGCACCTGGATTGCAGCTGTCACTGCCCCTACGCTCCCCTCCCAACACTGGTCCCACACAGCCTGCTCCAACTTCTACCGCGCCTTGGGCCTTAACAATCCATCGAACCTTCACTCCTTGATGAAATACCTGGCTTCACACCCATTGGCCACAGGTCCTCACGGGACTAAAACCCACTATAAACGAATCCTCCTCTCCATGTGGAGCGCTGAATGGAGAATTCGTATTAGTGGACACACAGCCCAGAGAGGCCGCCCCTCTCCTCAGTTCACACAAGAGGTACAGGGGCTACCCATCCAAGATGGCGTGATCCCCACACGACCCCATGTCCTATCCAGGGTGGACTACCTGGACATGATGGACATCCCTTACTCCATTGAGACTCAGAAGACTATTTGGAAATATGCACACCATCCTCTGTTGCAGCCTCAAATCCGTTCCCATGTGTGGCGCTGCCTGAGGTGGGTGTACCATATGGCTGAGCGCTCTAACGCTTTACACTCATCCTGCATCATGTGTGGCCAGTATGGAACGCTGTTCCACCGCCTGGAGAAGTGTCCTACCTCTAAAGTGATATGGTGCGAAGTTCAACGTCTGCTTGGCCAGGATCAAACACATCCCTTCAGTCTGTCTTGAGATATGTTTGCTTTATCAATGGCTTCCCCCCTTCCACCCTCCCTCCGTGCTCTGGTGGTTGCAATTGCCATGTGGACTATCCACACGATTGTCTTGGATGCCATCGCAGGCTCCACCCCCACCCTCCCAGAAGCTGTCCACAGATTCAGGTCTCATTTGGTGGACCACTTTCAGGCGTGGATATTTGGATACCTCCCACCACGTCGCTGACAGCTGGTCTCCTCCTGGTTCTCAGTTTGGGTTATCAAATCAGACCCTTTCTTCCACAAGTGTTTAATAGTGGCTACGGCCCCTTCACACGTTCCCTCCCCCTCCCCATAGTGGCGTTCCCGCTGGCAACAAGAGATAGCATCGCTTCTCTGGGGTGCCTTCCTGTTACTAAGTTTTGTTTCTTTTCAGGTCAAATTTGGAAGTGTCTGTTCCATGGTTAGCCTTCCTCGCAATAAATTTAAAATTAAAATTTAGATTAAAGTCAATTTCATTCAAAATTTGAAATAAGAAGCACTAAAGAATAAGACTTAAGATGATTTTTATCAATGTAGCTCACAGCCAATTAAAACTAAGACACTGACAAATGGCCAATGCAAATAGCTATAAACTGATAAATTATGTGTTTTTACTGGTGTGGGGCGCAAGAATTGAAAATAACACAAAATTAGATGAAACGACAACCAGGCTCATTAGACAAGTAAAAAAGTGTTATAGGGTTGAGAGTTGTATTATCAGAAAATATGCTTGATTTTCCTGTGTAATTACCAAAGTTATGGGGATTGCTTAGTCAAGGTAATTATTTGTAATCTTGTAATATTAATTGGTAACTACATATAAAGAGTGTAGGACATGGGGCAAGGAAATTCATAGTAAACTAACCATATAAATTAACATTGGTAAAGCAATAAATAATCAAAATCATCTGATTACATATTATTTAAGTATTTATATAAATAAATTAACTTTTAAATAGTTGTTCTGACCATATCGGTTTGGATGAAATTATATGATTGATTTAGCTTAGCAGGATGTTGTTGTAAACCTTTAATATATATTATATACCTTAGTATTCCAACTTTTCCATATAAAAAGAAATTTCTTGATCTTATTTTTAACTCAAAATTTAATGTTAGTTATTCTTTTTCAGGTGATCTAAGTGTTCTAAGAAAGTATACAAGAAGTGATTTAAACTGTCAAGATACACTAGAATTAAAAAAATATGAGCTCATTAAAGATAGTATTCATTTCCTGGTGTAACATTTTTGTAGAATCATAGGTTCCTTAAGAATTCTCATTGCTTAGGATAGGCTTACTATTATAATTTGTGCATATCTCCTGCTTAGTTTAGAAAGTTCAATTTAATTATTACAACATATCATGCACAAAACTGAAAAATATTGTGCCGCCTAGGTGGTCCTTTACTTGTTGATTTTTAGCTAGGTATATGTCACTTGCAAATGCAGGTCAAGAAAAGGACAGGCATAGAAGCTGCTCATATTAGATGTAGATATTCTTAGGGAAATACATCTAGGAACAAGAACTATCAGGATGTACAAGGCTTGCTGAATAGAACATTAAGAACTTAGAAATAGGTAGTTTATCCTTGAAAATTAATATAAGCAAAAAAGATACATCATTAATTTGAAGTTTTGAATAATTAAAGGATATTGTGTTTGTCACACATGTGATGTTCCATTTTGGACCAAAAAGTGGGATCTCCTTGAGCTTCAGGAATAGGCACGTGAAAAGATGACTTCCTTTGTGTTATTATATTCTTCAAAAAGTTGGTAGGATGGTCTATTTGTCGCCTTAATTTTGGGTGATTCTGGATCTTTCCACTCTTTGTCATCTAGTTCAAAATTTCTGCTTCCATTAGCTCAAAGTCAGAAATCAACGTATTGTAGGTGAGGAGATTTAAATTCAACCTTATCCAATTAATCTCTGTCTGGGGTTTGAGTTCAAAAGTATACAATGCCTTTTTCATAATATTGGTGATCTGAAGAGGTCCTTCACTATTTGATTTGTTCCATCTTTGAAAATGTTCTGCACTAAAAGTAGCACTGAACCTTAGTTAAACTTAGAATCCTTTGCTTTCAGGTGTTTGCTATCTCCATGGTCAATAATTACTATAAAGTGCAGTAGCAGTAGATCAGTCAAAGACAAATAAAATCATGATTAGTTTTACTCTGGTGGATTATGTCAAATGTTCATCTAGATGGGATTTTACATAGCAAAAAATCGGGTGGTATCTATCAATAAGGATAATGCACATTCTTTTGATCTTTTTTAATGTCATAAAGATGGAAAATAAACAAAAAATGGCCTTTAAATTTGAATGTGTCAGTACCCAGTGGAGGGTCTAGAATGCCCGGGGGCAAGCTGTCCTACCAACTCTGAATATGACATTCTAGAGGTTTATATGAGTAAATTATATTTCAAAACATACTAAACTTCCCAAACAAACCAAAGGACTACATTTGGGCAACTGCAGGTTTTTAAGAAATCAAGGGTAAAGAGAAACGGCTGATGAAAACAACTTCAGGTTTTGCAGCTGCTGGCCTTTGAATAAAGAATTTGGATATGGGGGTTTAGATTGATCCAAATACTTATTATTTACTCATTTTGTAAACAAAATCTACACTTCATGACCAAAAATTCCTAAATATAATTTTGGTCAGCTTAATTTGCACTCTTATTGCTCTCTAATTGCAATTCAAGGGTGTCAGCTTCGTTTGAATGGTCATGCAAAGTTGTTGGCTGAGGTGCACGTTGAATCAGACCTTCAACGTGAGCAGGGGTGGGGCCTCTTTATGGTGGCACTCCAGAGAACTCAATATATGAGGGACTAAGTGGATTGATCATTTAAGTGCTTCTTGATTAAGCAAAGTATACCAGAGACAGAATATTGGGAGAACATGCTTATTTATTGCCTCAAGTTGGTAACAGATTGATGAGGCGAATTCAGGTCATGGGCATGTGTGGCATTTTATTAGAATAATAACAATTAAGTGTGTAATATCTTAAACTCTGTCATAAAGTGACATGATGAAAGATCAATGTAATGAAGCTACCATTTAAGGTTCATTTGTAGTGCTACATAAATGTCAGCATGCTTTAACATTGATTGGGAAATTCTATGTTTTTGTGTAGTAGGTGGAGTCCATGGAAAAGCAAAGTGGAGAAAAAAATGTTATTTAATACAACTTTAAATTTAAAAAATTGACTGTAATACTTCCCTTAAAGGAGCTGTTACCTTTATAGGAGGTAAATGATAGAGGATGGGCCCAGAGAACTGTCCCAGGCCTTAAGCACATGGGCATTATTCTAAGTGGTTGGGACAGTTGAAGTACCACAAGTTGGAGGAAGATTTCAAATATTTTAGTAAACATATTGTAAACTTTTGAGTTCTGGACCAACGAATTAGTAAAAAGCTTATATTGGTAGGGCCGGTGTCAGGATTTTAACCAGATGAATCCTTCTGATAGTATTTGAATTAGGGGTTTAGGTTATTCAGGTGTAAATGCCAGCTAATTTCCTAGTTTGTTATTATATAATGTTATATATTTGATCAATTTTAGGCTTGACGGAAGCTGTGTTCACTGCCAAAATGCCATCTGAAGATTGTTGTGGGAGTTTCCAGCAGAAAGCTGATGAATCCGTTATGACTCATATAAAATGGTTTCATCATCCAATTCAGAGCACCGGTGACTCATGCCAATGATGCTTGAAGTCTTATAAATTACGAATTTATATACAATTGACCAGCGACTTATGCTGAGGATGTATTGACCTATTTTAATATTTGGTGATCAGTGAGCAGATCTGGCTGGAATCACTATGAGTATGAATAAATAGAGTTTCTGATCTAATAGAGCATTGTGGCATCAAGAGGCCGATGGGTTTTCTAGCAGATGATTGGCCAAAGAGTACTTGGGCGCAGTAGCCCTGAAAGTAATATAAATAGTCGCTCATTCCCTCCTAATAAACATCTCTTGTTTGCCTATCTTTCCTATTTTTTGAAGTAGCAAGAGCCACTAGAGTGGGGAAGATAGGATAGGAGATCCCTGAAGGCGCGGGTGATCACACCTGGAGTGGCCAGCGCTGCCAGCTTCCATACCTCCTCTCTATGAGGAACCAGCAGGAACCTTGCCAGCTGGCTACCTGCGGATGAGCTGACAAGCTGCTAACCCTATCAGGGTGCATCGTGGGAGGTGCCATAGCCACCCAAGAAGGGGGATGGACTCGCCAGGGCATTCCCAGATGGGTTGGTGAAGGGTCACGAGGGTGGGGCAGCGTGGAAGTTCCTGAGTCACCCAGGAAGGGGGCAGGACTTGCCGGGGCACACGCCAAGGACGCCTGGGGCTAAAGGCGAAGCTGTTGGTGGTTAGTTGGTAGGTTGGACGCAGGACTTATAGTGGTTGGTACACCAATGAAGGCAAAATAGCAAAGGGCCACCAGTCTTCATACTGGCTGGCCTGGCACACTAGCGGAGCCCAAGGTCAATTTCGCGACAGCTGGCTTTTAACCACTTTGCTAGAATGTCATATAAATATAAAATCTATATTAGGGGGTCCCTTGATTAGTAAATTTTTGGTCAGAAGATAGTTCTATCACAGGTTATTTTAGATGAGAGACTTGGTGAATGAAATCAGGGGTAGATAAAACAGTCTTCAGGTTCAAAATAATGTTCTTTTGACTAGTTAAGAACAAATGTGAATCATAAGATCAAATTTGCTTTTTATGTCTGTATAATACTTGGACTTTCTGGAACGTTGTAAGTAACTAGGTTATGAGTAGATTGAGGCCTAGGGCTCCGCTAGTGGCCCCTGGAAAGGGCCACCTTAATGCAGTAATCTTTTAATAATCTAACAAGGAAGAAGAGTTAGATGAGACAGGAGTAAGTATTTCTAAGGAGCAAGGAAGTAACCCAATGCTCATCCACCATATGCACCAAGCCACTCATCTAAATTGGGGCAACAAGGATCCCAGGGCCACTCTTGCACCTGAAGGTTGTTGATTACAGCTCAGGCATAGGGGCAGAGCTCAGGACAAACTTTCTTTTCTGTTTAGTGCAGGGAGTATCCTGAAAGGTCAGAACCATAATTAGGGCGTAATTCTTTTGCCTCTCAGGGAGTTAAATGGCGAGGGTGGCTGCTACCTTCTGGGAATGGAGGCATCAAGGAGTATTTTGTAAAAAAACTCTACCAGCTCCTTGTAGTTGGAACAATCTAGAGCTCACCCAGATTCATTATATGTCACAAGGGGAGCCTTAGTTCACATTAGTTTGCAGTCCACAATTCCTATGGAACACCTGAGACACCAAGCAACAAGAATTAAGTTGACCTCAAAAACTTATTTCTGGAAAGAAGTCAACCATCCTAGAGATGGCATGTTGGCTGAAATGTTCGCCATAATTCCCAAAAGTGCTCTTAAAAAAATGGTTTACTTTATAGATTTAAGTAAAAAAGTTTCTTAAAAATCTGAAGAAAGGGCTTGTACTCTATCAAGTAAGACAATGGCCTTATAAGGGGATTAGTATCTGGCGTGTACTGAACAGTTTATGGATACTTCATCCCTTCTTGGGTTGCAGTCTTTTAATTTCACAATTGGGAGGTACAACCCTTTTTTATAAAGTTTAATGCACAGATTATGTGACTGATTTTATAAATAAAAGAGATGCAAGGTTGTATATAGACAATTAGACAGTTGGGTCTTCTTTACAAGTGGTTTCAACCCCATTAGGTATCCTCTTATTAGCAAGTGATTTCTATCTCACTTCATATTGCTTGAAAGTTATACATGGGCAACCAATCACTTTCTTTCTTTGAAAATATAGTATTTAATATCTAGATCAGTCTTAAATTAAAGTAAAATGGTATAAATGGATTAATACTCAGATCATTGGTTGGCATCTCAATAGAGATGCATTTATTGTAAATGATCAAAAATGTTTTATTCAAGGTTGGCTGATATTATGACAGATATACCATACCAATAGGAGGGATAAGTAGTAGGTAGCAAAGATATAGGAGTAGAGGACAAAACCCAAGTACTGGAGGCAAAAACTTCCTATGAATGTTCTAATAGGCCAAGATTACATGATCTAATTTAACTAATTCGCTTGGGCAGACTGAGGCATAGTGTACGAATCCACATGTATTGCTATCCTCTTGGCAAAGAAATCCAATTTCTGCCATGACAGGAATTGAACCTGCATCGTGAGGGGTGATATTGGGACGCCCATTCCGACTATGCCAGCACCCCTTGTAAATGAGCTAAACCCTCAAGGAATCTTATCCACAATAAATAACTCTTCTTATCCATTCAACTAATCATCATCCATCAATAAATAGATTATATCCTTACAATTTGACTTTTAATACATAGCATGTGAAAACGCTTTAGCCTGCCAAAAAAATTAACGCATATGAGTTGGTAGCCATGTTTTTCTATAAAAAAACTCTATTCATATCAGTTTGCATTACCCAGGCCAAACTACAAATTATTGTCATGACAAGTGTTACAACGCTTCAATAGCTCCCAAACACCTCAAATCAGTCAGTGCCTCAGCTTACTCAATACAGGTAAGTGATTTGATTAATGACTATTAGGCCAACAACCAAAGCTACTTAAAAACAATATTTGAAATTGCACTAATAAAACACTGCCAAAACACTGGTGTTGGATCTCAACATTAAAATACCTAAACTGTACCGGAAATAATCTCCAGATAACAATTGGTAAGAAGACAAATAACAAAAAATTCTAATTCTTTAGTTGAAAATGAATAATGAGATTATGGAAAATCCAACATATCCCTCAGATTGAATATATTACATGGCATAATTTTAATCAAATTCTCTACAAACTCTCAGCGTTAAGATAAGAATTCTTTGACTACTTTAGCCTATATAACTTAGCTCCCATAAACTTGATGTATGGTCACTAGCAACTACTTTTTTATAGATCTCCATAATTTATTTTAAAATAAATTTTAAGTGAAAGTAAGAGGGAATGGCAGAATACAGGCGATTTGGCCAAGGGTAAAAAAGACTGGGCTTTTGAGCCGCTAGAGTTCTAGCACCTCCAACCATTGCTGATTGGCGATCGCCTTGCTAGCCATGGTTCCAGCATTGGCGGGCTTACAGGCCATTCAATTATCAGTCAATTAGTTGCCTCATTGCATACAACGAGCGATCTTCCAGGGAAAGCCAAATGTGCAGCTTTATAACACCCAGGGATTAGGCATAAAATTTTTAGATCTGATGGAGCTGATCAGAAATAATCCATATGATCTTCAATACCAAACCTTTGTGGTGGGGGCTCTCGTTGCTCAAAATCTTGGCAACGAGTGCACAGTGAATTACCTATACATAATAATGTTAAATGAAGGCTCGTAGTTGGATCAGAGTTGTTCTCAAGGCTTTTGTGAAGAAAAGATCCTGCGATGGATGTATTCCCATCAGTGATTGTTCGCCTGATAGGATGTGTCACATCATGGACCAGTATTTTTTGAACACGGCGCATTCATAATAATGGTGGGCAATGTCTGCTTCCAGTTCAGAGCATATGGGGCACTCTTTTTGTGGGTTATCAGCCCACTGTGCTTGCTCAATTTAATTGCCCAGTTTAGGATCTGCCAGGTTACTGAATGCTGTTTGGCCATTACCAAATGGGAGTTCAGGCCTAAAATCAACTCCTTTGTTGGGTAGTTGAAGTCATGGCCTTCAGTAGTCCAGTCATTTAGGATTCATGGATGAGTGGGTGGACTACATCCCAGTTTTGGGAGCGGATTCCCATTTTCAATTAGCATCAATTTGTACCTTATTTTGATCAACTTGGTGGCATATTTGTCAGCGATTCAGTTACAATCCTCCCATCTTGTTGCAGAAATTATTGTGGAATTATGGTTTTTGGCGTCCCTTTGAATTTGGTCGGCATTTTGGGTTGATCGCTCAAATGACCATCCACCCTGGCGCATGGCCCAATTGCATAGTTTCCAGTAGTGTGGAGTACCCTTTCAGGAGGTTATCCACAGGTGGTGCACCATCCATTTACATATTGAGCGGGGTGAGAACAGCTCTTGAAGACCTTGTGCTCTTACCCAGTTCACACCCCACGCTAGGGTTGGGCAATGCATGTGCCTCTGTGTTAGCTTAAGGAATGGCTTCACCCATATTTGCCAAGTGTGAGATTCAAAGTCCAGGAGGCCCATGCCTCCTTCATTCTTTAGTTTTGACATGGTTTCCAGCGCTATTTGCGCCGCCTTCTCCTTGAACCACAGGAAGGTTAAAAGCATTGTCCTGATTTTCTTCTATAGGTTTGGGCTCATTGGCAGCACATGAGCGATGTACCATAAATTTGAGAAGATGAAGGCATTAATTGCCTGCACTTTCTCTTTGAGGCATAGTCTGGAATTCTTCCAGCATGACATTCAGATCAATAATCTTGAAAATATTTCCTGTTTGGTTTCCAGTACTGCTGGTCCCTTATAGTTGAATAGTATCCTAAGGTATCAGATTGTCTGAGAGTTCATTATTGTCATTGTGTCAGTCAGCGGGCTGAAGTTTGGGTTGCCAATACTCATCACTGAGGTTTTTGCCAGGTTAACTTTCGCGTTTGAAGCTAGCTGGTAAATTCTAATAGTTCCTCAGCGCCCTGGAGGTCAGTCGGTGAGCTTATGCCTACTACCATGTCATCAGCAAATGCTAGAATCTTGAGTGGCATCTGATTAGGGTGGACTAAACCCTGGATTTTCACATCCACTGCCGCCAGCAGAATGTTGGCTGCAAAATTAAAGAGTATTGGTGACATAGGGTCGCCTTGTCAGATACACTGCCTGACTGAGATTTCATTGGTTATGCCATCTGTGACAATCATCTTTGTTACCAGGCCCAAGTACAGCATCGTTATCCATGCTCAAAAATTGTTGGGGATACCAACTGCCTTTAGCGCCTTGTGTAGGAATGACCATGCTACTTGGTCATATGCCTTTTCCTTGTTGAAGAACATAAGGTACCTCTGCTCAATACCCCTCACATCCTGGAGTATGCTTTGGACTGAACCAATGCTGTCCCATATAATCCAGCCTTTGACAAAGCCATTCTGGGCATTATGGAGCGTGCACAGTGCTGTTGCCATCAGCTATTTTAGATAGTATGCGCGTGAGCAGTTTATAATCGGTTTTTGATAGTGCAATTGGGCGCCAGTTCTGGAGTTGGCATCAGAGTCCCTTTTTGTACAAGAGTACAATTGGGTCTCTTAGCCCCTCGAAATTTACTGGCCATTTTGTAAACAGTGGTTAAAGAGGGCTTTGAGCTCTGGCGTGGTGCAGTTGCAGAATGCGCTGTATATTTCTGAGCACATATTGTTGGGGCCTGGTACTTTCATTCTTGATGACTCCTTTAGCGCCCTCTTAACTTCATCATTAGAGATTTTGGCAGATGATTTGGTGATGTCTTCTGGCGTACAGCCCCCCAGTGCCAGCTGGGCCAGGTCAATAAGGATATTTGTCACCAATTCGCTTGTTTCTCATTGTTGGAAAAGATCACTGTAGAATTACTCGACCTCATACTTGATCATTCTGGGTCTGTTGATATTCCCCCTTTTACTGTCTCCACTTCCCATACCCTAGCCTTGGTTTGAATTTCCTTGAGGTCCTTCAGGCCCTCTTTGGTCAACATCCCCACTAGGCTCTGATATTGGTAAGTCACATTGATCCATCTCTCTGAGTCTTGCTTCATCATTATGGCCCCATACTTTTTGTGTGTTGTTCAGTACTCGCTCCAACAGTCTTTGCTTTCCCACCAGGTGAGCCACAGCCTTTCTAATTTAGACTTCAGCTGTTTTGCAGTGGCAGTTTGCTTGTAGGAGGTCACTTTTTCAAACTTCATGCTATTGTGCTTCAGTTTTGCTTTGATCTGAGTCCATCATTCTAGCTGGTCCAACTCCAGGCGGCTGTCCAGATATGTGACCAGTCGATCCAGTCCAGCATCAATATTTTGGCGCCATTCCACATCCCTTAGTGTGGCTGGTGCCAACTGCCATTTACGGTTCCTCAGGGGTTCATCAAGTTTGATATCCATGCAGATGACCATGTGGTCACTTTCAGCATTAATGATGACCTTGCTGTTGGATGTCATCAGCTTGAGATCTGACAATACTAGGATATAGTCTAAACGTGATCCAGACTGTATAGGGATCCAGCGGAGTCATAAGACCATTGTATTAAGTTGGCCAGGTCGTCGTCCTCTTAATCAATCGTTTGGCGCTTCCCTGATTTGACTAGGTAATCCCACATCTTGTCAGCCTTTCTTTTGGGACATTCTCTCATCGGGAGCTTATCCCAGCTCATATTCGTCCAGCAGTTCAGGTCTCCTGCTATTATTGTCATCACTTTGGATGGCACCTCCGCGAAATATTACCAAAAAATATGGTTTTTGTATAGCTTCAGCAGAGCGTAGACTGCCACACTTTGTATGCTCTTGCCAGTTTCTCTGTTTATAGCCATCACTATCAAGATCCTTCCAACATGAGTTTCCTCCAAAGATTCCAGGTCTATTTTCATGTCCATTGTGACAATCGCCACATGGTCCGTCCAGAGGGCTTGACAGCCTATTTGGCAGGACCACAGGTGGTTCTTTGCGTTGAAGTTTGAGCTCAGCACCATTTCCTTTTGGTTACCAGCTTGCGTTTCTGAAATAAAAATTAAGTCAATATTATTATTAGTTTTTAAATGGTGCATCTTCCTCCTCCTCATTTGTATGCTCTCCCATCCCCTGAGCATTTGTGGTCGCAATCCTCATTTCTGGCTGCCTGACCCACAGGTATGAGGATTATAATTATCTGGGTTATGGATTGAGTCACGTACTGAGGTCTGTTTGTTAGCTTAAGATGGCATCAATGGTTGGCGGGGGTATTACTCAGTTTTTGGGGCCAGTTGTCCAGGACTGGGATTATATTCCTGGGCATCCTGTGCACCTGGAATTTGGTCGCCATACCCATCTCCATATTGATGGATAACGGGGACGGTTTTATGATTTGGTCAGGGTGCCCCTTGTCCCCTACTGGTGGAACAGCAGATTCCTCCTCCTCTGTCATTTGGATTCTCACTCCTTAATTCAATTTGTCAGCTCTACTCGATTTTTTAGTTGTTGATTGTCCAGCTGACTTTGCTGATTTCATCATCTCTAACGATTTTTTCCCGGTCTCTTTGGGTTTGTTTGATGATGACTTCTGATTTTATTTATTATTTGCTTTTAACTTGTTGGGCTTTTTTTCAATTTATTGGCTTCCTGAGTCCATCTCTTTCTTGGGGGACTTCTTCAGGTTCGCCTTCTGCCATCTTTCCTCCTTTTGGATCATCCATTCCACTTGGGACTGGCGTGGCTCCGTTGGTATGGGATCTGTTCCTTCATCTATTACATACAATTGGGGTTTGGATTTATAAATGACTCATTATCCACTTCAGATCGCTTGGCCTCTTCTAATTCCCATGCTTCCCTATGTGACAGGTCCAATTCTTGTTGTTGGCGTTTCATGTCTAATACCTCCATTAGGTTGTGCTGGATCTGTTCTCTGGCTTTCAGGTGGAGTAAAGTCTTGGTACTGACCTTGGTGACCCCCCCAATGGGGTCATATTCAAAATCTCAAGTAGTTTTACCTTTGTGGTGATGGCATTGAGCCATTGTGTGGCCGGTCTGGTAACAGAACTGGTACACTTGTTTCGCATCTTCTTGTTCAACATATACTACCCTGTTTAGGACAGGCAGGTAGATGAATTGGGGTAGGGCTATTTTGTTCAGTTTCATCCAGGGTGCCGGATCATAAAGTGCTTCCACTGTCTGGGGCAGATGCACTTCGCGATGTAATTGCCACCAGCTTGCTGAAATTCTCATACTTCCCCATAGTACGATAATCTGGTCCAGATCACTTTGTGCACCTACTCCCATTTTGCAATCAGTTGGGAGGTTCTGGAAGGTTACCCAACTTTCTGTTTAGTTGGCATATCTGGTCATCTCCATTTGCAGATAAATCCCCTTGTATTTGATGCCACTATTGAGGATTTTCTTTCAGTCCAATTCGCCTAAAATCACTATATTGATATACCCTCATTTGGGTACCCAGTGATGATCGAAGTATCCACCTGCTAGAACTTTGTTGAGTTCCTAATAAATTGACATTATAAAGTCAGACCTTTCCTCCTCCACTACTAGCTGCAGGTGGATTTGGATAGCGTCCTTTAGGTATGATTTTAGCGCCTGGCAGTCCATAAAGCCCCAACAGATCAACTGACGCTGTACTTAATGTGGCTCCTGTTCTATTCCAGGTGTTGTTGTTGGTATGCGCTGTTGCTGTGCTGTAGGATTTGGTTTTTGTGCTTAGTTTGGAACTTCGGTGGGGGTCTTCCCCTTCAAAATCTAGCTTACCAATTCATCAAGGCTGAATCCCTAATTGAGAAACGCTTTGATTTGATGAATGCTGATACCTTGGCAACTGATAATTTTAGCCATTTGTGCTCTGATCTCGAGTTTTTGCCACTTGAGGGCATCCTTTGGTGAGAACCCCAGTCAGTACCACTTGGGGGTGGATTCCAGGCCACACGTTGGGTGTAGGTATTTTTAAGGACCTCCAGCATAACCAAGCTACACTGGCACCAGTCCCTTACTGTGACACTATTCCAGCCCCCATCTGTAAATATTTGTGCCATGGCTGCTGAAACTCCCGCCTCACTCCTTTGGAACGCTTTAGAGGGGGTGAAACCTTTGGTGGTGTATGGGGCAGCTAGCATCAGTTCTGGGAAGGATTGCTTCCAATCCTGGATGGTTTTGATGTGGATCCCCACTTTGAGTCATTCTCAGACCAGGTCTGGGGTCATGACCCCTTTCATCGACATTGCTGCCTGTGGTAAAATCTCATGTTCCATCCATGATTGGGCTGACTCTGGGGTGAACCCCACTGCATCCCAATCTTCAGCTTCAGCTATTGTTGTGACGTCGTGTCAGATTTTCCACTTTTTGATAAGGAAGGGTTGGCCTCTAAGGGTTTCATGAATCAGTTTTGTCACCCCCAGCTCCGCCCATATGCGCACTAGGTCCATACTGGCCCCCACTTGAAACAAGTATCTTATTTTCATTGGTGTGAATCCGTTGGCAGACCAGTTGATGACCTCTTCCAGCAACCAATCCTGAAATGGTCCCCACTCCACTGCTTTTTCCTTCCTCCAGCCCGCTTTCATCAGGTCTAATGCCATGGCTGGTGGGATTCAGGTGTACGACCAGTGTAGGGACTCAGTGGCCTTGAACCCAGCTGTGATCCATGGTAGCACCTACTCTGAGGAGAATACTCTATTATACCATTCCATTGCTGTGTCTACTGGAATGGTGTGTCAGGCCCATTAGGAACGGTCAAGATGTTTGGGAATCATTTCACATATTTGGCTAATTCTTTTGGGTTGAGGCCCAAGCTCCTGATGGCTTGAGCGGATTGTGCTGTGATACCAGCCTTGTTATACTCCATCACATTTAAAAGGTCAATGCTGGCATCCATCCAGGCCTTTGCATTGGCAGTTCTAAATCTTCACAAATTGTGGCCTTGATCACCTTGTTCTCCACAGGGATTTTCATCCATTCCAGGGCATCTTCAGTCCAAACTTGCAACGCATTTAAGAGTACTGCCATGTCAATCAAGATTTGGGTATTGAGCCAGCTTTGGCCTCTCCGAGGCAAAACTTGTGGTCTCGCCATATAGCAGCAATGGCTGGTTTAATATTTTTGGAGACCCATTGAGTCGCCGTTGAGTATGGGAACTGGAAGTCCTCCCATTGTTTGACTTCATGGGCAGACACACCATAATGCGCTAACATGTCTTTCTGAATCAGGGTATATTTCACAGGGGCCTTGGCCACTGACTTGACTGCTGTTAGGTTTTTGGCCCCTTCCATTAGTGCTTTTAGTTTTTTGCCAACTTTTCTTGAGTGTCAAATCCCTTGGATTCAGTCCCTGATATAGCTTCCTCACTTTGGGGTTGGTCCCCAATGATTTATATTAGTTCAGCAATTGACTTTGTGCTAATTTAGCTCCCTCCAGTGGCTTAAAATTGTTGGGGTTTGTTTCTGATGGTCTATTTATGATCAGCCTTCAATTCTTGGTTGAGCTAGACCCCACTGTTGACATGAATTTGTCGGGGATTGCACCTAATGGTGCATTGGGGATCATGTTCAATGATTTGCTCAGGTTACAGGATCAATTTTGGTTGGGGACCGTTCTCCCCCAACTGGGCCTTGTCAGAACTGGTGTCTGACTTCTCTTTTACTTGAATACACTGAGTGAATTCAGTAAGTTTCTCCATAATGGCAGAACAACTTTTTATGTCATTGCCCTGTTAGTATGAGTGGATGATTTTTATTGATCAAATCTGAGTCAGTTTTAGGTCCAACCATACTTCATCCAGATTTTTTGTTTTTTTTTTCTAAAAAATTGTTTTGCCCTGTGAGGCCCCAATCCCCTCTGCTGGTTAAGGTTTGGTGGGGAATATTACTAACACCACTGTTCTCAGTATTGGGCCTCACTCCCTGAGGGTAACTCCTGTTGTCTGGTTGTTGGCGGACACAGATCCTTGGGTTGGCCCCATTATACATGCTAATCACAAGACTCTGTGACTCTTTGACGTGTTTGCACATTTCATCATCATTTGTGTCACCAAATCATTACTTGATGTGCACAGGTTGTTTAGGCCTTCCCCATTATTAGTCATGCGGGGCATGGGCCAGTGGGTAGTCCATCAGATGGTACATCCATCTTGGTGTGCTTCATTATACTATTTAATATTGGTGCAGGCAAGCCGTCCTTATCTATGTGCTATGCTTAGATGGGCGGATTGACTTCCCTACGCTTGGGTGGTTGGTTATGGATCACTGCTCTATAGTTGCAATGTACACTGGCAGTTGGATGCTCCCTCAATTCTTGTTCAGTTCGCTTTTTGATTTAAAAAGTGAGGTTTGTGAGAGAGAAAAAAAGGTCATATTCTTCCACTGAGGTATCCTCACCTACCTTCGCTAAATTATCCCTCTAAAATGATAGAGTATTAAGACTGAAACTGTCACTAGAAACTACTGATGCCAGCAAAAAATAACACATTTACTGTGCTTTTTAGTTAAAACCCTTATTGTGAGTTAGTTGAAATTAAACTCCTCCTTTAAAATTGCCCTATAGGCATGTCCAAAATTCAAGGTTCTATTATCTCATATCACTTAATTCTTCATTATTGCGACTTTTTGAGTCATTCATCACCAGTAAAGGTCTTTTTGCGATGACTGGTTTTGGCTTTGAACAGCATTAATGCTCAAATCAATGTTATCATTTACAGCTGTTCATCTTTCCTAACCTAAGAGAAAATAGGCACATTAAATCCTAAGAGTGATTCAAAACAAAATAATAATACTAGTCTTCTGTTTATTAAATAAATATTCAAAAAATTTTAGGTTTTTTATATTTTGCCATTATTCTATTTTATATATACTTTTCCTTTTTTAGATACAAGCTCTTGTGTATTAGCTTTGGATTTCAGTTGCTTGATCATTTGTGTTGTTTTTGATCATATAGGCATCTAAAATTAAGTTTGACAATAATTGAATTGTTCTGTCCAAAATTCGTTTATTTTTGGTTGAAATTCACCCTTTTTATGTCAAAGTAGCCACATTTACCTCATTTGCTCGTTTGTTGTGGATATGTAAATTTTTAATCCTTAGATTGATTATTGGAATTAATAGCCAAGCTAAAAGTTTGAATTGATTTGTTGAATTAATTAGGGAACTGTTCTCAAATACCTTTATAAGGACGTTGACTAAAATTATTTAATCTCATCTAAGATGATAACTCTTTGTTTTCAATAGCATTTTTCTTTAAAATAATTCATTACGCATATAGTAAAAATTTTGTAGTTTTGGGATTGATCCCTTTGCTTAAGCCTTTATGATTCTATTAACAAATTGTACGTATAACTTGATATATTATATCAATATTAAATCCATTTATGAAAAGAGTTGGATATCCAAGTCAACTTTTTTCCTAGTGAGTTTGGGTATTATGAGGATCTAGATTGTTCTATCTAGACTACATAGCTTTTCAGATCTTCTTGACTAGACTCCTTCCTTTGAATAGAAAATGGTTCAATCGAATCTTGTTTGCCTTACTAAAACATCAATAGGCGTAATGTCCCTTATAACCACATTTACAGAGAAAGTTTGGTGCAATTTGTTCACTCATCTTTAATTCTATCTGTCTTGTCACCAAATTTTACTGAGTTAATATTATATGAGATTGGGTTAAAACTTCAATCTGTCATAATGAAGGTTGTACCCAATATCTTCAGATATTCTATCATATGAGTTTTAATGGTGTTGGTCGCTAGAGCTGAAACCATTGCTAATTATAATTTCTAGTAAGGTTGGAGCGCCGTTTGTATGACATCTAAGCGTCATAATTATTCATTAAATGAGCGCCAGAAAGGTTTTATGCCTACCGATAATTGGTCAACTTATTCTCCCGGGTTTTCTTCTTTTTTTAGTAAAACACATTTTTTTCTTAACTTTGTCTAACAATTAGTTTTAGACTACTATAATTTTTGCATGATTGCAGTTTTGCATACCCTTACAACCACTTGTTCCAGTATAATTGAGGTAACACCAGATCCTGGCAATTAGTATAGACAATCTAAATTGGTTACTGCTTACTAACTATTAATGTATCCATACATATAAATTTCATTTAACCTGAAAAACGCTGACCATTGATTGGTGAATACTAGTAATTTAGAGGATTTCTAATAAAAACCCTCATTTGGTCACTGGTTTGATATTTGTATAAATTGCATAACCAGTAACCAAACGTATTAAGAGTGATGTTGGGGGTCAATTCCATGATGCTGGTAAAAGCACCAGGCATGTTCCTAGGGGCTGAATGCTTCCCTTATTGCAATCTTCTTCCAAGGGATAATAGCGTTACTACAACTCTGTTTTATAATTCAGAGCAGGTAAATTTGTAAATCTTAATTTTTTAGTTATTTTGATATTTGGACTTCAAACACTCACATTTTACTGACTAAAAATTGAAGTGACCTTTATCATTGACAGTTACCTTAGTTATCTGGATGTTTTTTGCTTTTAGGATAAAGTTACTCATATAACTCATTTTTGTCTTAAAGAATAGATTAACTTCTTTCTCCATATTCTATAACCCGTTCTTCTATTTTTGTCTGTCTGGCCTGTGTTTCTATATTAAAGTATTCTTCTTGACAGTTCTAGCTCATTTCATAATGTTGAAAAATCAATTAGATTTTGTGATTGCATCTAAAAACAATTTTATTTTAATTATTTAATGCGAATTACTATAAAAATATAACCAATTATTGACTGTTAAAATAGGGGACAACCAATTACAATAATTTATTGCTCTCAAAAATTGTACTTAAGCTATTAAGAGCAGTATAATTCTCATGAGCTGAACTTTAGCTTATCACAATGTATTGAACCTGAAGTTAGGTATAACAACCAAATTTTAATGATTTATTTCTCTCATGAATTATATTTAAGCTCTCAAGAGCAGTATAATTCTTGAGAGATAAATATGTGCTTGCCACACTATCTTTAACCCAAAAGTTACTGAAAACTGATTCAATAAAAAGGAAAGTGAACCCTGACAGCCTATCAAAAACAAATTACATATGTTATAACCAAAATAAAGTGTCAAACGCTTAAATCAGCTGATATAATCCTCTCAACAACTAACCAAGTCAAAACAATGATTTGGCTTTAATTAGGACTATCAATGCCCAGACTAAACCCAAAATTGATGAAACTGTAAATTTACTAAAAATATTGCACAATAAATTTTATCAAAGTTAACTACACAACTGTATATAGAAAAAATTATAAAGTCATAGGTTAACTCTGATTTAAGAAGAGTAAAATCAGACCTGTGAGAACTAACTAGAATTAGGGGTTAATAGTTATGATTCTCAAAGTGTGAGACAAACATAGAAAAAGGATCTCAATATACATATTTAAGCGAAAATGAGTCCAAATAAAGTTGTTGTTTGGTTTGGTATAAGATAATATTATTAAGTTTTGCTTTAAATTTTAGTTTGAGGAAGGATGGCTAGAGTTCTATAGGCGTGCGGCCACATCATTTAAGACAAAGGAGCCTTTAGAAGGATCTGTCCCTACCTGGACTGTCTGATGCTCACTTCTCCAAACATGAGAACCTAATTGATTGTTATAAAATTCAACCTGTCCAACCACAATGTTTTACATTGTGGTGCTCAATACAGGATGCTAGCCCATGTTACGCTGATTGAAAGAAACCCCAGTAAAATGTAAAATGACCTACCCACCAGAAGTGAATACTTCTTTATAGCTGGAGACGCACTTTCTGTTAAACACCACCGTCAAACTAAGCTTATACAACTAAGTGAGAAACTTACCATAATATTTCCATGTTAAGCACCCAATCAAGATAAATTAAAGTGACTATCCCTGGCCTTCATCTAAGGGTTCCAGCTTGCTGGGGGCTGGCAGGAGGATAAAAGTCTGGTATCTATATTGGTCCTGGAATCAAGGACAATTCTAGGAGGCCTACCAAACATTCTGCAAACTGAATACTTTTAAAATTTCCACCGCGATGGCCACTACTGAAACTATCAAACAGTACTTGGAAGTATGTACACCCCACTATTCACAACTACCAATACACTATTACCCACCACCACACTGCCATAGACCGCTTGTTGGCAAATTCTTAAGAGTCAGTAGCAGCAAACTAAGCCTTTATGAAAAGACTCAAACTTGACTTTAGGGAGGTACATGCCGCTGTTGAGGCTACCTACAACCACTCCCTCTGGGATCATGACTGGATCAACGCCCTGGTAGCAGAACTTGATAATCAGATCAGCCTCATAAGGAATGCTGCCAAAGACAGCAGGGGGTATAATATCAAATGGCATAAAACCCAAGTGGAATTAAATTGCCATGTACCACAGATAATTGCTGAATTAGAAGAGCGGTCTGGTTTTACTAGCAAGCAAACCCATGAATCTCATAGCTCAATTGATGAAGTGAGAACCCAGGTTGATGTAGACCTGCAATCCTACAATGACTTTCAAGAAAAAGTGCGACTGTTGAGTAAAGTTACTACTGTTAACTTACATGCCCATGCGAACCACCACAATTGGTCTCTCTTTTCCTTAAAAAGACTGTATCCATCACCTAGCGGCTAAACGTGAAGCTAAAGGCTCAAACCAACAGACCAAAGCCTTTTTCCAAGCAATTCCATGCCTATAGCATAGTTAGTATCAGGTTTTAGAACAAATGAGGGCTTTAAAAAGTTGTTGTAAGCCAAGGATGAGGATATCTTTTAGGATTTTGATATGCCATATTAACCAACCGATTAGTGCATATAGCTGTTTGCCTACTAGGGGATTAAAACTTTAGTGGAAGTGGGATTTATTGTTTTAATTTTAACTATTGTCTTAGGATTACCCTAAAATTATATATTAATCCGCTGGGGGTTGTTTTGATGGATTGTAAGATGGTTTATCAGGATGATTCATGACAGTGTATTTGCATTATAATTTGATTGCAATTTAATAATTGTCTTTTTTATGAAACAGGGTTGTCGCCAATCAACATGGAAACTATGTATAGACACTGAAGCATTAAAAATGCTTCTTGGTTTGAAACACGGTTTACCCTTTTAGCTTTGCAGTCTGAGGTTGATTGGTAAAGGTCCTATTACCTAAGAAGACTGCTCGCCCAAAGAGGGTACACCACTGAGGTTGATTGAGGATTTGGGGACACTTTCCTAAATTTACCATAAAGAGGTCGCAACTCTGATTGGCGGTGCAATCCAAGTAAGTGGTAAGAAAGGTCACCATGGATGCAACCTCGGAGGGCTAATCCACTAGCAACAGCTGCCAATTCCAGGTGAGATGCCAATATAAGAGTTGGTCACCAAATGCCCTTTAAATTCCTTTATTTTTCAAGTAGATAAAATAGGATAAAGATAGTGCAATTATATTTATAGATTAAGACTTTTAAACACTGGTTGTATAGTTTGCTCTTATTAGAAGAGTTTAAGGATTATATAGCTTTTTCTAAGTTATTTGACTATTAAGGTCTCCTCAGACTCTGCAATAGATAAAGAGGATAGAGAGAGGATTCCTACCTTTCCAGAGATACCTTCAATAGTAAAAAGGTCCTGAACCATTTTAGCGTTGGACTTAATACTCAACCTGGTTTTCAAAATCTCAATTAGAGTAATTTGTCTTCATTTTATTAATACCCATCATTATTCAATTATTAAATAAAACAATCAACGAAATATCAATCTTTTTATTGTTAACAGGAGAGCCAAAGAGAGCCACCCAGAAGTTTATACATTGTACTCATTGTTCAGAGTAACTTGTTCTTGAAAGCAACAACATCTGAGGACTACTAGAGGGGGTATGAAACCTCACCTTGTATTTCCGCATGGGTAAGGAAAAACAGTCAATCAGGATGTCAACATACTTCTCCAAAAGAATGGCATGGAGGGAAGACATGCAGGTGCTCAACTAAATTCCTCTAGTCTGCGGCAAGCCAAGATGCATATATACTATGTTGTTTGGGAAGCCTGGAAGGGAAGTTTTATAAGTGCCAGGCAACTCCCCCAAGAGATAATAATTTGAGGATATTAAAGGTGAACTAGAAGCAAGAGAGGAAGAACACTCACCGTACATCGATGAATCCCCCCTTGGGTTGGGACCATCTAATACTAAAAAAAGAACACTCACCGCAGTGTATACCAAGAGAGTAGCTGCCATTCATCTACATCAGGGCTAAAAGGAAGGTGAATTTCCACCAACTCCAACGCCTGGATGAGCGTTTACCCCATGAACCTCGTTCACAGACAAGCCACATTATATAGTTTCCCAGTGCTGGCTACTTTAGAGAAGCAGAATCTTCCTACTCCAAGCCCAAAAACCTGCCTACCTTTGACAAGGAAGGAAGTATTATCATATTTTTTAGTCAGTTTAAGATGGTAAGGATAGGTGCCCTGGACTACTGAAGGCATCAATGATGACCAGTTTCTTAAAACAATGCATCATAGAACTGGTGATGTCCCTTCTGAGCCTTGACACCACTATGATGAAGTACAGGAAGCTGTTCTACACGAATTTGGGGGCCCTGAGCGTTTGGCTTTCAGAAAGACTGAGTTCATGATTATCTTATTCCAAAGAAATGATACAATCATGGTTTTTTTGAACGGTTTTATCAGGAGGCTCAAGTCCTATTGAGGGGCTAAGGCCATGACTGACTTTGATGCCAAGTTAGCTATGCGTCAGGCAGTCAAGCCCTACTAAGAACTTATCAACCTCTTCTCCCTACCTTTATCCAAGAACTACCCACTGCTACATTGATCGCCTATATCTAAAGAGATTTTTTGGAACCTTTCGTTCACCTAACACTGAAATTTGGCCTGCGGCTCAGGAACCTGCAGTCATTAATAACAACCACTCTGTACCCAGTCAAAACACATCAAACCGCTTCCCAATCAGTGATCCAGAAGTATCTGCCAACTCTCTAGGTAGCCCTATCTTCTTTAACTGCCACATGACTGGTCACATGGCCCAGCCATGTAAGGCCTTCAAATGTTCATCATGTGCATCCCACAATTTATATGAAACTATGTCAGCCAAATACTTGGCTCAATGGAAGTGGGGTGCTCTATTGATGCCAAACTATCTGCCCCAGAACGCCTCCATGATCATGCCCTCTTCTGTGAAACAGAACCAAAAGGCCCTTAATCATTACTCATGACAACCATGTTGTGACAAATTTACAGCGAGATACTCTGGAGTCTAAGGGAAAAGAGGTTGTCAACAAACCATATGCACAACAGATCTTTGAGCTTATCCAAGGTGATACTCCCTACAGGTCCTCCGATGTCCCTGTACTTAGAGGAGTTAATGTTGCTATGAACCTGGATACCCTCGTGATGCAGTGTTCTTTTGTTACCAGCATTTGTTGAAATTCATTAATTCAATTGATCCTACTAGTATTCACATAGTAATCTCAATCTCTTTGCTTTAATCTGAGTGCACATATATTGATAATTAGGTAATCAAAGTAAAAGTTCAGGATAGATTTGATAGCGGAGCCCCAGTAGATATTATCTCAAATCTCCTAGCGAATAAGCTTTAAATAGCCCCTGATGTTAATCATTGCAAGGAATATGGAACAGCTAAGCCCACTATTACTCGGACTCAGGGAGCGTACAGCGCTCTGCCCCTTTGGTTTAGTTCACTAGAAGTCAGCGCTTCTGTAACTGTGTTACCAAACTCAAACTATGAAATACTGACTGGCATCAATTTCCTCTTAACCAATGGCATAATTTTGATTTCCAAAACGCACACTAACTATCCTTGTGCAAACACTACCCTTATACTACATGCTAGATAAAACCCCAACGACCAAGCCCCCAGCTTGCATAAATCTAGTTTATGAGGAAGTTATTCTACCATTAGAGTAATGTTTAAGAGGCCATAAGCTTAAAAACTCCATGATAATACTTTAAACACCGTTGAGTTCTGCTCCGGGCTTCCACACCCCTTCAATTAGCATTAGGGACCCAAAGAGTTTATAAATGGGCTTGAATATAGATATACCTGGTGGGCTAGTGGCAGAGTTGTACTAACCATGGGAATGCTCCCATAAGGAACATTGTTGGCCCAAGGTTTGGTCAACCCAGGTCACCAGAAAATATTTTTACTTGTGGGAAACTTGACTAAAAACCCAATCTATGACAAAAAACATATCGTCCCATTCTTGCATTTAGTCCATTTGGAGGAGATACTCATAGTGACAGGGTTGGGGACCTCTCTGAGCTTAGTTTTATAAATGATGAACCTAAATCTATTCAGTTATCTAAGAGAGAACCATACTGGGTTAACTGAGGAGCAAAAGGATCAGGATATGACGCTTTTTAAGTTTATTATATCATTTTTGCTCAGGACGATTTCAGCCTTGGACAGATAAAGGAGTTGAACAATTAATCAATATTGGGGATGCAAGGCCAATATAATTATGACCAGCACAGCGCTCCTAGCTCGAGTAAAGGTTGTAGATAAGGAGACATAAAAGTAACTTTAGACTGGGCTTCTGGTTTCATTAAAGAGCCTTTGGACTAGTTCTATCTAAATTTAAAATGAAAGATGTGAGTAAAGTAAAAAGTTAACTATTGGAGTTTGATTTCTATCACAAAAAATTTCATCCACTCCCCCGTATTTATGATGCCTTGGATCTGGTGAGGCGCAGCAAGTATATTTTGGTCATGGACCTCACCTCAGGGTAATTTCAGAAAGAGTTGCCCTAGAAGAGCAGGAGAAGTGCGTAATTAACGCTCAAGGGATCATCCAGCCAATCTGTATATCCCAAGGATTTTGTAATGCGCCAGTCACTTTCCAGTGGACAATAGATTCAAGTTCAGGCGATCTCAAGCTCTCATGCATTCTAGTTTACCATGACAACATTAAAGAAATTCTGAACCTTCAGACAGCGTCTGGAGCTATCAGAGAAAGTTTTTGAAGACTCTTGGATGAGAACCTAAAAAATCAAAACAAAGAATGTCAGTATTAAAAAAAACAATTATAATATTTAGGCTTCATCATTGACCTTGATGGACTCCTACCTTAACCACAGGAGATCAAAGTTACACAGATGATGTATAAAGTCATAAATGTTCACGATGTTTAAGTATTTTTAGGTATGGTAGGATATTACAGACGGTTATAGAGGGGTTTGCTTGTATATACAAGCCATTATTCTATTTAATAAAAAGTTGATAAAGTTTAATTGGCAACCAGAGTGACAGTCAGCATTTGACCAGTTTTGAACCAAACTGATGGAGGCATATTAATTTACACTATCAGATCTTAAGAAGCAGTTTATTTTACAAAATGGATGCATTCCTAACATCCA
The DNA here is from genome assembly GCA_022478985.1 of Massospora cicadina. Taxonomy (NCBI): domain Eukaryota; kingdom Fungi; phylum Entomophthoromycota; class Entomophthoromycetes; order Entomophthorales; family Entomophthoraceae; genus Massospora; species Massospora cicadina. The sequence continues at coordinate 285,168 of JAKSZP010011830.1, read as the reverse complement.
CCTTTGTTGTTTTTTAGGTGGGGGAGGATGGCGAGGAGCACCCAGTGGCATACTGCAGCCAGATCCTCAGCAGACATGAATTTAGTTATACTGTCACAGAGAAGGAGTATCTCGCCGTCATCCATGCATGCAAACTTGTTTCAGGTGTACATATATGGGACTCACTTCATTGTTACTGATCACAGTTACCTAAGGTAGCTACAAATCTTAAAAGAACTGGATGGAAGATTAGAACGCTGACACTAAAGCACCAAGAACATGATTATAAAATCATTCATTTTGCAGGATTGGCTCACCAGAATGCCGATGGGCTGTCATGACTACCCTCAGTAGATACCTTGGTTACTTTCGTGGATGACCATTAAACAAGATGTTAGATAATAATTATGCAGAAGAACCAAGCGAGAATCAAGTGGCTTTGAAACGACTTATGGACAACACTGTGATTAAGAAAGGACTTTTACATAAAATATATTACAATGGATTAGGAAAGAGATACTAAGACCATAAAAGGACAGAAATTATAATTGAGGCCATAGAGCTGTGGGCTATAGAGGATATATCAAAATAATTGAATAGGCCAGAGCCAATTACTATTGGGAGTCACCACTGTTTAACTTCCAAGATGTTTTTCCACATTTCCATGAATATTAACTAAATAGGGCATCAATTAAATGAACAACATAACAGCTAGTGAAGCCAAGATGAGCTTGTCATACTTTTTAATAAATGTGATTAGACCCCTCCCTTCCAGCAGCTATTATTCCAAAAATATTATTTTGCAATTGACCATCTTACTAAATGGGTCAAAGCCAAGGCAATTTGAGATGTGATAACATTGAACACAATAAAATTCATATTAGAAAACGTTATTCATTGACATGGATGCCCTCAGATGATCCTCATTGACAATGGGACTAATTTTACGTTCAAAATGATCCCTCATCTTAATGAGCTTATGGCTATTAGAGGCATTTTATCAGCCCAATATCGCCCAGAAACCAGCGGGTAATGGAGTGAGTAAATGGGAATTTAATGAAAAGCCTTAGGAAAATTGCCATGAACTCACCATCCCATTGTGCATTTCATGTTGTATATGTAGTGTCTGCATACAATATCAGCTATTACAGCACAGCGGGGAACACCCCATTTAAATTACTATATGGTTATCAGCCAGCTCTGTCCCTATGTCAGGAAAACGGCATAATAAGTTTAGACTGGCCTGCCATTCAGGATGCGTAAGAACCCAAAAAGCAAGCCAGGATGCCAGGGGCATTGCCGCTTGAACGACGTTGTATGGTTAAGGTAATTGGGTGACAATAAATCGTAGATGTGAGATGAGCGTAAAAAGGAAACTGGAAATAAACAAAACAGATATTAATCCAGACCCGCGGGCCTTGCTGCAGGGGGCTGCACTACTGGATTAATTACTTAGGGGTCTCCAGTGGAAGGGTTCAACCCCAAAGCAGAGACAAGTGGGTGGATCCTTGTTTGAAGGTGAGATACGTGAGGCCAAAGGATTCTGATATCCTGATAAAGGATGTCTTTAATAACGGGATTAAATTCCCAAAAACTTCTTGCATGCTGGATCCAGTTGACTATGGTGGGAGCAATTGTGATCATCAAAACTGGTATAGCCCATCCAGTATAGGGTTAACGGGCCACCAAGTTAGTGCCATCAGGAGTTCATCAAGAAGGAATTGAGTAAAATAAACTAATTGGTACTAGAGGTAAAATATAATTAAAAATAAAGGTTTAAGGTCAACCAAAACTTTCCTCAGTGTGACACAACTGATCAGATCGTGTTTGATTAGGCTCAGCTTGTCAAAGCAGGGATCATTGTTTCCAAATTTGACCTAAGCCAAAAATTATTGGGGGTGGGAGAAATGATTTAATGTGAACTGACATCGAAGGATTCAGTGGCAGGCTGAACATCTATCAGTTTGTCTGCAAACACCTGACCTGAGGCTTTAATACATTTCTATCGTTTAGCGCAACAGCATCTGGCCTGATGGGCAATGGGAATCCCCCAGCCACCCCACATGGGGCAGTATCAACGGGTCATAAATGGTTTCAGGATGGCTAACCCACCCATGCCCAGTTTCTGGGGTGTTTGTTAAGATAAATGGGTTATGTGGGGCACCAATCCCAATTCTTGAATTGGGAGTTTCAAACTATTGGCGACAGTTCCTGATGGTGATACCTGCTCATTGGTGATTGTCTCTAATGATTTTAAAGGGGGTTTGGCATCAGCAATTGTACTGATCGATGGCTCAATGCCATCAGCAATTCCACCTGATAATTTGATACTTGTCCCTTTTTGACTGTCAGTTTTTTGCCTTATGGGCCTTATTCTTGTTGATTTTAGACACTTCATATTCAATTTTGAGGATTTGGCGCCATCAGTTTTATAAAGTCCCTCCCGCTTGCGGGGAAGACAGTTACTGATGATTTTGGCACTGATTTCCTCAATTTGGCAGACTAGTTTGGTTGAGGCAAGTGCAGGAACTGTGGGAGGAATCTTCAGAGTGAGCGCTGACCCAGCGCTCATCTATCACATGGGCGAGGTCGCCCTGGGTGATGATGGTTACAGCCGCCCTCTTCAGACCCTTCTTATTTGGAAATGGGAAAATTGCCCAATCCACGCAAAGGGGACGTTATCCTGGATATACACTCCAATACTATATTGAGTCCTACCATTTCACCCAGTGCTAAGCCATCTAATATACTGATAGATTATCCCAACTATTGATAAAACTACAATCTCATCCTACTACTTTTGTGTGGCCAAGAAAATATCACATAAATCAGCTGACAATATAAAAAGAGCCAATTTATCCACTTATCAAGTAAGTGATACAGTAGCTTATTGAGATACCCATAACGCTGGAAGAGCAAATAAGCTATCTTTTTAAAAGGGTCATTTACAATAATCGCTTTAGATGGACCAGTTGTTCATACAATTAAGTAAATTTTTGAAAAATGTTCAATAGGGTTAATGCTAAGTTTATACAACTTTACCAGAACTAAGACATCAACCTAACCTATGAATTGCAAGTGGACAATGGTAATTAAATTGGTACAACATGGGATCTCTAAAACAACTATCCACTGAAAACCTTAATCTAGCCAAGGAATGGGAATCTGGAAATGTTGACTAAAGTCGGGATTGCATCACAAGACTTTTATTTTAATTATCTAACGCGAATTACTAAACATAATTATAACTAGCTATTAACTTTCAAACTAGGGTACAACCAATTTACAATGAAATATAGATTTTTTATTTAATCGAGGTTTGCCAACCAGGGGGTAACAATACCAATATATGTAGTGGGATAGGGGGAGGTGAAATATAGCGAGGATTAGCAAGGTTTAGGCACCCTGGAGTAGCCGAGCTACTCCAGTTGCCATCTGGTACCGCCAGGTATAGGGGAGTTGAATGCCTTACTTCAAAGGGGTATCCCCTGTTATGGATTAGGTGTGGAGGAACGGGTCTGTATGCAGAAACCAAACTAAGAACCATGACTCAACTAGTTGTTGTTGTTGCTTCAGTTTCATGTATCCATAAAGCCAGGCTAGAAAGTGCTCCAGTAGTTGTAGGTAGAATCTGCTGATTGTCTCACGGATGGTGAGCATGGTTCCCTTGAAGGCATCCAGTGCTATGTTGTAGATTGTCCACATTGCAATGCCAACTATCAGGGAGCGGAGTGTGGGTGGTATCAGGGATTCAAGTTGGAGTGTGAGGAGGCTTTTGGAGATTGACAGCTCCTAGTCATTTTGAGTCCTTAACAGACACGCAACTTCCCACCATATGGCTCTAGATGGGGGCATGCTTCTAGGTGGTGGTGCAGGGTGCCATCCCCTCCACATACTGCGCATATTGCATGGAGGGAGCTGGTGCGATCTGCTGTTATGTAGGTTCTTCTGAGGCAACGCCAGGTGTTAGTTCTTACCCTTGGCTGGAGGAGTGGATGATGCGTTAGCCTTCATATTGCCTTCTGTGTTGTGAGGCCATAGGGGATGTCCAAAGCATCTAGGTAGTCGATTCTCATGATGATTGGGGTCACGGCGTGCATGTCCCTCTGGGGGTGGTCTCTGGTTTCCTTAGCATGAAGTGAGCTCTGAGCCTTCCCCTTCCCTGACTAGTGCCAGTGATAGCGATGGTCTACCTCATGTGCCAAATGGTGTGGAGGAGGCGTTTAAAGTGAGGGGGTTCCATGTGGGCCCGCTGCATTGGGGCAGTTTTCAAGGTATGTGAGCAGGCTGGATGGGTTGTGTGGGTTGGGTATTTTGAGCGCCTGTTCAAAGTTGGCCCTCGCCGCTCTAGACCAGTGTTGTTGTGGGAGGTCTGGGGCTAGGACTTCCTTTATCCAGGTGCCCAATATATGGTTGACATGACCTAAAAGTCTATTAAGCCCATGCCTCCACTGGAGCATGGGTCAAAGAGTGTTTCCACCCGTACAGGTGGCTGAAATCCAGGCCACAACCATCCATGGATAAGTGCGCGGATTAAGGATCTGAATGTAGGCGAGAAGGAGATTTCATGTGCAGGGAACCACAGCATTGGGAGGATGAGTGAGTTGGCAACTTTTACTCGCCATGTTAGTCCTGAGGATCTTCCCTTGAGGGAGGCAATGCGGTTGGATACCCACTGTAGTATATTGTTCTCAATTGTCTCATTGGCATACCCCCTGTTTCCAGCCATATTCCAAGGTGGCGGAAAGGGTTGGTTGTAGGAGGTGATGCTAAGGGTAGGATGAGTGGGTTGTTCCTTCATGGGGCAGTGGGGTTTGGGTGTTGTGGTTCAGTTGTTATTGTACTTGCCTAGGAGGATTATTTTTGTTTTCCTTTTGTTGAGCAATGCGTTGCTCACAATGGAATATTCCTATAGGATGCGTCCAGTTGTCAGGCATCTTCATTGTTAGCTATACCTGTCACGCAGTCATCCACAAAGGCTAGTATCTTGACTGGTGGCTGGCCTTGTGTGGTTATGCCCATGAGGTGTGAGTAAGCAATGCGAAGGAGTGGATTAAAGCTAAAGTACAGCAGTGTGCTGAAGGGGTCCCTTGTTTGAGCCCTCTGCGTGGTGTGATCTTGTTGGTTAAAAAGCCAGGGCCACAAACAGCCATGGATGTGGATTCTGTGAGGATCATCGCCTAGTATATAAACCTGGGTGGGAGTTTGAAGGCGCTTAGGCATTCCTTCAGGTATGGCCAGCTAACGCGGTAGTATGCCTTCTCCTAGTCTAGAATTACCAGGGCTCCAGTTGCTTTGGACTGACATATGTTGGCGACGGAGTGTATATTGGTTCAGCTTGAGCGCCCTAGTGTGAACCCGAATTGTTTGGGCGACAGGACTTTGGAGGCTATTGTGCTTAATAAGGTAGCTAAAATTTTTGTGAGTAGTTTTGTAACAGTTTTAGAGAGTGCAATTGGGCGCCAGTTGGTCAGGTCCAGTTTGCCGCCATTTTTAAACTGGTTTATGATATAGAATCCCAGGCCACCAGGATGGAGGCGTGTCTCCAGTAGGCACTGTTTCATTGATGTCAAGAGGAGGGGGCGATTTGTTTAAAGTATTTTTTGTAAAATTTGTAGATTATCCCATCAGGGCCTGAGCATTTACTAAGTGGTGCACAGCAATTTTTGTCCCAGAGATCCTCCTGCATTATTAGGTTCAGCATCTATAGTCCAGCGGTGCACTTTGTTTTCCAGCGGGGTGTATAAAAATTTTTATTTTTGGGGGTTGGATGAGGTGAAATAATATAGTTCGGTGTAATAACAATGAACTTCCGCCTTGACCTCCAATAGGTCAGTTGCCATGGTGCCATCATCTTTGCGGACCTGTGTGCATTCAGGCTGGTTGCCTTGGGAGTGGAATTTGTGGAAGAAATTCATCAAGCAGTTTTTGCCTTCTTTTATGAACTTACCTTTTCTCAATACTTTGATTCTGTGCTGGTTTTCAAAGATGAGGGCATTTAGGTGAAAAGATATTTCTGCCCATTTGTGCCCGAAGTTGGGGCTATAGCAAGACTTTGGGGTGATGTGCTTGAAGTGGTCCAATTCCGCCAAGGTGCACTTGTTTGTGGCTGTGTCAGTGGTGTACCTGCGCAATGCAAGATAGCGAGTTTTACTTATTAGTTTGGTTTTGAATTTTGCCCAGGTTTTGATGCAATATGATAGAATGGGGTTGTGAATTCTGGGTTCGTGGCCTTGTGTTTGACTCATTTGGATCTTTCAGGTAATTTTATGTTCTCCAGATATAGCTTCCTACAGGTTAACGTCTGTGTGTGAGTTTGGACTGACAAGAGCTGCACTGAGATGAGTTGGTGGTCAGAGAAGTTGGTCTTTTTTGTAGTGAAGTTGGAAATGATCAAGTGGTGGGTTTTTGGTGTAATAATGTAGTCAATGCGATTCATTGAGAGAAGTGTTCCCTCACATTTTTGGGGAGGATCATGTGGGGAAGGAGTGGTGACCTGAGGGAGGGTGTCATCCAGTCCAAGGGTGCTTTCATTGCATGGAACTTGATGTGCCCCGGTGGGTATCCCCTGGGGGCCATTGGTCCATGTTGGGGTTATCCCAGCAGTTATAATTTCCCAACAGGATGGTATCTGGTGGGAGGTTGAGTGTTGGGATGTCTAAGAGGAATTGTTTCCTCTTGGCTGAGGTGCACAGTGCATTGATACATGCTATTAAAATTGTGAACTCATGGTTTGTGATCATTGCGGATAGGATGCAGCCATGCAGATATGAAGTTGAGTTAGCGAATTTTAATTTTTTTTGTTATTACAAATGACCACCCCACAGTGGGATGTCCATACCAATTGGGATGGTGAGACCCTGGCTGACCAGAATCCCTCTTCCCCTGTAGACAGTGGGTTTCTTGGATGGTCAAGATGTCTACAGGGGGTTTTTACAGGAAGTCCAGCTTTTTGGCTTGAGACGCTTGATACCTGGCTCCCATGATATTTAGCATCTATATTAACACTATGGTTCCTGCGGCTCCTCAGGAGCAGTTGGGTGGTCCATCCGGCCCTAGACCACCAATTATTGCCTTGAACTTGCTCTGTGTCATTAGCCCGTCCACTCTGAGTCGCTGTCTGATTCTTTACCTTGTGTCAATTTTGTGTGAGTCTTGTGGTTTTTAGGGGTTTCCACTCATGGATTTTTGTGATTTAGTGCAGTGCGCTGATTTATTTGTGGTTTCAGGGTTTGACTTTGAAGAATTGGGTCCAACATTTTCGCCCATAATAAAGCTGAATTATTATGGTAAGTTCTTTGATTGAAATTATGTGGTGATTCAGTCAAAGTGTTGAAAAAATTTTCAGCTTGGGCTTTCTGCTCTGATTGGGTGGCTCAGTTAATTTCCTCCATAGCATCCTCAACTTGGGATTTTTGTTCTGTTTGGCTGGCTCAGTTGATTTCCTAAATGTCCTCCTGGATTTGGCTGGTGTTGATGGAGGAGGCCTCTAGTGATGCAGCCTCAGCCACTGCCCGCTTGCTGGCCTTCTGTACCTGTTTGCATAGTTTGGGTGATACTGGGTCTATGAGGATCTAGTGCTCATCCTCTCCCTGAGGAAGGCGTGGTTAGCATCAATCATTTTGCCAAAGGTTTCTTCATCTTTGTCCATGGCGTCATCACAGAAGTCTGGGGCCAAGATGCCCTCCTTCATGAGGCATTCATGTTCCTTTTGCCCCAATGCGGTGCAATAATTGTAGATAGGCGGTGCGTGTTCCAGTGTGACACAGAATGGCTTTGCCACTCCCCCATCCAGGAGGTGAAGCACCACTGTGCATGAGATTTTTGTAAGGTCCGCAGCTATATTGGGGACCAGGTTGATCATGGCAATTGCCTTTCCTATGCACAGGTTTGGAATCAGGTAGAATCACTGTAATTCTAGTTGCTTTATTTCTCTGTAGTTTTTTCTTTCTTGTTGCAAACACTTTTGCAACCTATTCAATTCAAGACTAAATCTAGTTTGATAATCTCATAGAGGGGATTAGTCTGCGCCCATGTCTGGGAGCAGTTGGGCAAGCAAGGCAAGAGGAGCAGGCAGAAGGCCCGCGGCCTCTAACGTTCAAAAACGCCCCGGAGAATCTGGCGGAATAGAAAAAAAAATCTAAATAAACCGGCAGTCACAATTTCCCCGGAGATACTCGTGTGGCAAGCACGATGCAACCAGTACATCAACACGCCACATTCCCAGCCACTTTTGTCGGTGAATTTGGAGTCCATGTGTATCTGGACATCCAAAATGGCCCTATGGGAAAAATTTTGTGAAGCTTTACACAAAATTTTCCTGACTGCGGTGTATGTTGCACCTCACTCCATGTCACACGGTTGGCTGGACCTAGGTTTCAAAAACAAAAATAGCAGCAGATGAGGCTGCAGCGATGTGCATAGTGGTTGACCTCCCTGAAGGGCAATGGGTCGTTGAGACTAAATGCACCAAATGGACAAAATCAAACCAAATTTTCCTCACATTTGACTTTTTGCCTACTACGTAAAACGTGACATTTTGGAGCAACACCTGAAAGATGGTCTCGCCATATATGGCAAAATACAACCTTTTAAAATGCAACGTTTCACGCTGATGCCACACCTGTGCACCGGCAAAGCCATCACAGTTCTGACCCCAACTGAGGAGATCGTGAAGGACCTAACCCAGATCCCGCACTCCACCTTTATTGACATTGCAGGGCATACCACCCACCCATTCCAGGTAACTGTGGACAGCGCACCCCCCATTTGCACCCACTGTGATGCGTTTGGCCATAAGGCACATGCATGCCCTATCAAAGTGGGCATCACATTCCAAGAGCACCCCTCGGCAGCCATGGCCAGCGGAGAGGCGCACTACGAACCAACCGCAAGCACCAAGGAGGCTTTCCTGTGGGGAGCACAAGGCTGCTACCTATTGGTAAAGCCCATCTCCCCGCAGGAGCGGAAGAAGGCCAAGCAGGCCCATAGGGCCATGGCTGAAGGAAGCAGCCAAGGCCACCACCACCATCCCACACTCACAACACCAGGAGGACATGGAGACCTTCGCAGCAGAAGCAACTTGGGAATCCATCACCCAATCAGATTGGGAGGCCCATGCCAAATGGGCCACTCAATCCGAGGATCTGATGGGAGATTTGATCTCACCCAATCGCTGCACCCAAGCCCCAGTTGAAACTGACTTGGGACCTATCCCAACCAAAATTTTTTTTGCCCCACTCGATGGTGCACTGAACTTATCCGCACCACAAAAAATTCGTCCAACGTCGGAAAACAAAAAGCAAAGGCCAAAGGCAATGCGACTCTTTCCACAAAAATTAACAAAAACCCCAATAGCATTGCTGCTAATACCCGCGCTGCTGTGAAAGCCCGTGGGGACCTGGAAGAGGCTGGTGGGCCTGGGGGCCCACCCCTCGCACCTAAGGTGCGATGGGGAAACCTTCACTCTAGGGATGCTGAATATCGCCAGACTCAAGGCCTCCCCATCCCAGGCTAGGAAACTGAGTTTTTACAAAACAATTTACCCGTGGATATCCTGGCCATCCAGGAGTCCCACTGTCCATGAGATTCTGAGGAAGCTTGGAAAACAATGCTCCTACCAAACCTATCCTTTTGGTCGAAGCACTGTGGGGTGCTAATTCAGAAAAACAATTTTTTTAAATTTACATCTTCAGAAACATTCCTAAATGGCCGAGTGCTCATTGTCACCTTCTCATGGGCCGATGTTGCACACACAATCGTCAACATTTATGCCCAATACGTGCACATGAGCGTCAGGAATTTTTTGTCAGTAAAATCCCTCCCACTACCCCCTGATTCTTTCCTAGTTGGCGACATGAACTGTTGGCTAACCTCACCAACAGACCGGTGGCTGCCCTCACCCTACACCCCACAGGGTCACATAGAACTACGCGTTCTAAAAGCCACCCTTGGGTTAATGGATGCGCTGCCGCAACATGCCCCACTGCTCGAAAACATGATGCGTCCCCATGACCACAACAGCCAATTAAGGTCCATGACCCAAATTGACCTTATTCTAGCGCTGGCGAAATTCCAACCCCACATCTCCCACTTCAAAACAATGAAAATGGAATTCTCTGACCACCGACTGGTCTTGATAACATACCACTTACCCATCACAGTTGCAAAGGCCCCACATTGGTGCAAAATCTGCCCCCCAAGCTCGCGTTGCCAGGATTTTCCATGCGGGTGGAAGAGGCAACTTTGGCGAAATTGTTTGTTGCACCGTTTTGTGTGGACCCCATTTCCACATGGGCAACTTTCAAAGAAGTTACCATCCGCCACTATCGCCATCTCTCCTCCAGACGCTCACAAGCAACATCAGTGGTTATATTGCATGCGCTGGCAGAATTGGCCCACTTGGAGTCCAACATTCCAGCCACAGGATATAGCCCTGCATGGGGCTGGAAGTGGGCGGAGGCAGCCACGCACTTTAACGCACTCGAAAGACAACACAAACATCAGGTTTGTGTCCAATACAGGGCCACATGCATCACTAAAGGCGACAAGTGCACCGCGTACTTCTTCAAAAAAATTTTGCACCATGCCAGAGTGTGGCCTGCACACAGATACAAAGATCAGATAATTCCATTGTGGACATACCAGCTGAAGTGGCAACTGAAATGCAAAGATTTTACTCTGAGTTATACTGAGCTGAACCAATTCAGCCAGCCAAAATGGTGGAATTTCTCGACTGAGCTCATATCTGCACCATTTTCCAATACCCAGAAATAATGAATTTAAAAATAAAAATTATTCAAGGTGGGTTGAACTTGGGACAAATATACCACACTGAGAATGTTTTCTAGCCAGTACAGGTTTCAAACTCAAAACCTGCACTAGGGGTGGAAGCAGTTTTACCCACTCAGCTAACCACTCTTAGAAATAATGAATTCAATTACTCTGAATGAATTATGGACAGCCATTCGCGGTGCACCAAACCGAAAATGCCCAGGCCCAGATAGCATTCCATATGAGTTCTACAAAAAATATTTTAAATATATATCCCCATTGCTGCTAGCCTCACTCAACCAAAGCCTGTTGGAAACGCGCCTCCTACCAGGAGGACATGAGGCCTTTACTGTCACACTCTTCAAGAAAAAGGATAGGCTTGACTTAGCCAACTGGCACCCCATTTCTCTAACAAACACAGACACCAAAATTTTAACCAAAATCATGGCTAACCGTTTAGGGACTGAAGCATCTGCCACCATCTCCAGAACAATTCAGTTTCATCCCCAGAAGGTCAATTTGGGATAACGTGCACTCTGTGGCTAATGTGTGTCAGTCCACAGCCTCTGGGGCACTTTTATTCTTGGACCAACAAAAGGCCTATGATAGAGTAAACTGGGAATACCTTAGGGCCTGCCTCCATCAATTCCGCCTACCCCCCGCTTCATTAACTGGGTGATGCTGCTCACGGAATCTGCAACAATGGCAGTGCGTGGCCCAGGCTTCTTAACGGAAGTAGTCCGCCCTCAAAGGGGCCTGCGACAAGGGGACCCCCTCAGCCCACTCTTATACAACTTCAGCCTTGACCCACTACTGCAAAATGTGAATGCCCACCTCACTGGGGTCCATGTGCCAGGCCAAACCCCAGTCAAGATGATGGCATTTGCAGATGATTGCGTGGTGGGGGTGTCTAATAACAAGGATGCACGCGCGCTTGAAGCCCTCATCCAGGAATATTCCCGGGTAAGCAACGCAGCACTGAACGCCTCCAAAACTGAAATCATCCTCCTTGGTCGGTTTCAGAACTGCTGGGCCCCAGCAAGTAGTTCTCAAACCGTCCCATCTGCTCGCCCATGTCCACGCCTTACTAACTCAACACACACCGCTCCACTGGTGCTCCCCTTTGTGCCACATCCTACCATAGGACTGGTATGCCATCTGGGCGTGTGGATGGAGGCAGGCGGATACGCGTCAGTAGTAATGGAGTGCCATATACTGGACAACGTGACGAAGCGAATTGCCTCTCTCAGAGCCCACCCTACAACCTCACTGGCAGGGTTGTTCTTGCCAACTCTATGCTCCTATCCAAAGTCTGGTTCGGAGCCCACGCCATCCCCTTCTCCCCAAGCTTCTTCAAAACCCTGTATGCTTTGCTGCAAGGATGGCTTTGGTCAGGCCGCCCTCCACCAGTATGGCTAGAGGTCATGTTTGGCCCTCATCAGCATGGTGGCATGGGCCTGCTTGACTTCAAAGCCCATGCCGCCAAGATCCTGGGCACCTGGATTGTGGCCGTCACTGCTCCTACACTCCCATCCCAACACTAATCCCGCGTGGCCCACTCCAACTTCTCCTGAGCCTTGGGCCTCAACAATCCATCAAACCCCCACTCCCTGATGAGATACCTCGCATCACACACATCGGCCACAGGTCCTCACGGGACTAAAACCCACTACAAACGAATCCTACTCTCCATGCGAAGTGCAGAGTGGAGAATTCGTATTAGTGGACATACAACCCAAAGAGGCTGCCCCTCTCCTCAGTTCACACAAGAGGTACAGGGGCTACCCATCCATGATGGCGTGATCCCCATTTGACCCCAAGTCTTATCCAGGGTGGACTACCTGGACATGATGGACATCCCTTATTCCACTGAGACCCAAAAGACTATCTGGAAATATGCACACCATCCTCTGTTGCAGCCTCAAGTCCACTCCCATGTGTGGCGCTGCCTGAGGCGGGTGTATCATACAGCGAGCGCTCTAACGCTTTACACTCATCCTGTGTCATGTGTGGCCAGTATGGAACGCTGTTCCACCGCCTGGAGAAGTGCCCCACCTCTAAAGTGATATGGCGCGAAGTCCAACGTCTGCTGAGCCAGGATCAAACGCATCCCTTCAGTCTGTCAAGAGATATGTTTGCTTCATCAATGGCTCTTTCCTCCCACCCTCCCTCCATGCTCTGGTGGTTGCAATCGCCATGTGGACTATCCACACGATTGTCTTGGATGCCATCGCTGGCTCCATCCCCACCCTCCCTGAAGCTGTCCACAGATTCCGGTCTCATTTGGTGGACCACTTTCAAGCGTGGATGTTTGGATATCTCCCACCGCGTCACCGACAGCTGGTCTCCTCCTGGTTCCCAGTCTGGTTCATCAAATCAGACCCCTTCCTCCACACGTGCTCAATAGCGGCTACGACCCCTACACACGTTCCCTCCCCTCCCCATAAGTGGCGTTCCCGCTGGCAATAAGAGATAGCATCGCTTCTCTGGGGTGCCTCCCCTGGTACTAAGTTTTGTCTCATCTGAGTCATATTTGGAAGTGTCCGTCCCATGGTTGGCATTCCCCGCAATAAATTTAAAATTTATTTCTCTGTAGTTTTGGAGTCAAATTCAGAGCTCCTCCTTAATTAACTTGCAGGGAAGGTTGGTAGGGAGAGAGTCAAATTAGATGAACAAAGTGATTGCTTTGTTCCATCTGATGCATGCAGTGCACACAATTTGTTTTCCCTTGTGGAGAAAAATCTTGACGCAGACTTTTGCGGCACTGTCTTCATCTTCTTCAGTTTTAAAACTCATATTGATACAGACGCATTGATGGTATGGGTGGTAATTTACACTGCACAAGGAAAAAGGGAGGCCTGTGCCTCGCCCACCTTATCCCACAGAGATGAGGACTCAACCCCTAGGAAAATTCAGATTCTATGCTCCACCTTTGATAGGGGTTGGGTTTATTAGATTTTCATGTATTGATTTTGTTTCAGGGTAAACTCCACAAACCTGGACGGCGTTTGGGTTTGTGGCTTTTTGGTAGCATTGGTTCTTGGTCCCCCTTAAGGGCGTTTTTTGCCCGTTGGTGCACCGTTTTGTCCATTGCCAGATATGGCTTCCGCCCAGTTCAATTAAGATTTGTTGAAATCGCCCATCTCACCTGTGTGATTATCAGAAATTTCTGTTTGAACCAAATCGTAGTAACTAATGTTATTATTACAAGAAATAAAATCATGAAATATAGCTCTTAAGAAGTATACTTGAGTTATCAATAGCAGTATAATTCTTGTCATCTAGATTTGAGCTTGCCACAATGTCTCACAACCTAAATTAGGACTAACGACCAATTTTATTTTAATGATTTGGCTCTCTTGAGAATTATATTTAAGCTCTCAAGAGTAGTATGATTTTCAAAAGCCAAATCTGAGCTCGCCACACTATCTCACATACAAAAATACTAAAAATTTAGTTTATAAAGAGGAATTGACTCTCTACAGCCTATTGAAATACAAACTATTATATATATCTTTTCAAAAATTCAAAAAAACTTAAATTAACTGATCTGACCCTCTTGATAAGTAACCAAGTTGAAATACTGAATTGACTTTAATTAGGACTATCACTGCCCTGGCTAAACCCCAAATTGATGCAATTGCTGCTTTGCTTAGGTTATTACAAAAATTTATTTTATCAAACTAAACCACTCCATCTGAAAATATAATAATTATAAAGTTGAAGCTTAACTCAAAATTATTATTTAGAAAATTCATTCCTGTCACAAACCAACTAGAATTAGGGGTTGATAATTATGATTTTTAAAGAGTGAGATAGAACTAGAAAAGGTTCGTCAAGCTACAGATATTTCAGAAAATAAACAAATAAAGTGTTATTTAGCTTGTTCTAAGATTTATTATTGAGTTTTGCTTTGGTTTTTCTTTTTAGGAATATTGACTGGAGTTCAAAAGGCGTATGGCCACTTCATTTAAAACAAAGGAACTATTAGAAGAATCTGACCTAACCTGGACTATCTGTTGCTCACGTCTTCAAATGCTAGAACCCAATATTATTAGTAAAATTTTACCCTGTGCAACCACAACTTCACACATAGATTCTGGATCTCAAACTGGATGGACATTATGGTACCGATAATTCTAGATCTTTATTGGTCAATCAAATTCCACTATAATTGTATTAGAACCATGTTCAATCATATTTGGTAAAGTTTACTGTACAGATTCTGGAATTGAGTTAAAAGAATAAAGGAAATACTAATTATATAGAGACAAATAATCACTTTGAGTCTTATTTAAATAAATTTATTAGCCCAAAACAGGTATTCCAATTGGGAAAGTTATATACCTAACTTCAGAAATCTTGAGAAATAGACAAGACCAACTAATTTTTTTAACTTTATAAAAAGGTTAAAGTTTGATGGATTTATTTGTTTAGATCTGTCTTTTATTAATAGCAAGGAGGGTTATATATGGAAGTTTAATTCTCAACCCATTTGTTAGTAAAAAATGAAAATGGCATTTATTGTCAACAATTTTATCTCTCAATAAACCATAAACAAAATAAACAACTCTTTCGGTATTCATCCACCTAAGCATAATCAATTGCAAATAGAATATGACCCTTCCGGTCTAAATTTTCAGGAAAAATGTTTCATTACTGTCATCCAACCCAGTTTTTACTTTACAAGCTAGTGGTCATTCTTATGCAATGAAAAAACCACCCATCCATGGCAGGCTGCAATGATAGTCCAAGTCTCAGCGTTACAGTTCTCTTGACTAAAAATATTTTTCAAAAATGAGCTCAAATCTGTTAACTAGTGGAGAGGTCAAAAAAGAAAAAATGAGGTGAATATAGACTACTTTATTGAGTTCAAAAGTGTTTATAATTATAGGGCGTGGGAGACCATGGTGCCTCAGGGACCTTCGTGGCCCAGTACAATAAGGATCTTTCAAAGCCTTCTGGATTGACCGCCTGTTTGGCACCCAAATTGTTCTGTGTCAAACTCATGACTGAAGGGGTGAGTGCCACGCCTCTAAAGATTCAGGAAGCGGGGACTGGATTCCTGAAGGTATCATGATTGATTCTCATGTGAATGACGCTTACTAAATGAATCTAATATTGGTGCCATCAGGGTAAGTTCCGTTTGCACTGGTTTGAGAGTTAACCTACAGAGGCTCAATTTGTAAAAAAAAGTTTTGACCCTCTTATCATCTTAAATCACAACAACGCCCCTCAAGATCCTGTCAGAGATGATTGTAGGGCCAAAATAATTGGTTATGTACTTGATTCATTAATGTCACCTGATTGATATTGGCAATGGAGTACTCCAAATCACCTTATGAATGACCTTATAAGTCCCAACCAAAGAACATTGATCTTGTTCTGTAGACCTCCAGTTCAATGGTGATAGATAATGAGGTCACCTAATTAAAAAATTGGTAAAGAGAGCAGCCAAAATTAAATTTGAGATGTCTTTTTTCTGTGGTGGTGACATTGCCTTGCATGGCTAGGTCTTAGAGTGGAAAACATTAACAGCTAAGGCTCTCATGACTAAATCAGAGTTCTCAGATACAGATGTACTGAGCAGTGGCTGAACGCTACTTGAAACTGGGGTGCACTCCCATTTGATTTTGAGGGGGACATCTTGATGATCCAATAGTAGCTTATTCTGTAGGAAAAAAGCTCTGGAATAATGGTTTCAGAGAATATGGTTGGATGCGTCCATCTTCCACAGAATATAGGCAAGGGTTCCATTATCATGTTTTACCGCCCCATTGGTTTATGGGTTTATAAAAAACAATGAAAAACTGGTTAATACCAAAATATGAAGCAAGTTTTTGGACTACCTGCGAGATGAAATTTAACCCTTTATCTAAAAGTTAAGTTTGTGGGCATTCATGATGTGAGAATTTGTATTAAATACAAAAAAGGGCCGTGGCTTTTGCAGTGGTTGTGAGGACAAAAATCAATCCGACCCTTTTGGTAAAATGGTTTATGGCTAGGAGGAAATATATATGGCCATGCAACCCAGTGGGAAGAGGGACTTCTACATTAATTCTAATGACATTGAAAGGACCCAATGGGGCAACGATGAAGTGCTGATATCAGGGACTGGCTTAATCTTGTAACCAGAATGTCATACAAGCTTCCAGGACCTCTTTTATGGTTTCTAACAATTTGTCCCAGTAACATCATGTATTTAGCCATTCATTAGTCTTATTACTGCCCATGTCCCACAGTCACATTCCCCTCTAAGATAACGTTGGTCAGGAAGAGGGGAAGATGTAGGGGAGCCATTTCTTATTGAAAATCCTATATAACATTTCTTCCAGATATGGTTGTCTCAGGTCATTTTTCAGAGCTTATCTTGAATCTCATAAGCCTCCAACTCATAGCATATTTGTCAATTAATTAGATTGTACAGCCAATCCTCCTTGGGGGTCAAAACATCCAGTACCGGCATCCTAGATAGACCATCAGCTTTCTAGTGAAACGCTTCTGCATCGTGAACATTAGTGAATTTATAGCTCTGCAGTTTAAGGCCCCTTCTGGCTAAACGGCCATCTGGGTCCGTCATTTGCTGCAGCACCATAGCAAGGAATGATAAGTTATGATGGCGCTGTGGGTGCCATAGAGATATGGCTGGAAGTGTTTGATTACTAACAAGACCGCCAGTAATTTTCATTTTTAAAGTTATAGTTCCATTCATCCTTGCGCAAGGTCTTGCTGAAAAAGCCACAGGATGATAAGCCTGATTTTAATTGTGCTGGGCTAGGATGGCCCAATGAGGACATCACTCACATCTGTGAATATCAAGAAAGGGTGATCAAAATGCAGATGCACTAAAATGAAATTTTGTGCAAAGAGCGGTCCTCAACGCATCAAAAGCCTGTTTATTGTTCAGGCCACCACTTAAAAGGCACATTTTTCTGCAGGAGGCAAAATAGGGACTCATATAGGTCAGCAAACCAAAGAATGAACTGATGATAATAGCCCACCATTCTAAGGAATACCTGAATATCCCCCAGGCTATGGAGACGATATTTGTCAATAGCATCACATTTATCTGATATGGGCTGGATATCATCTTTTGAGACCATATTTCTGAGAACTCCATTTCTTATTGGAAGATTGTTCACTTCAAAGGTGCGTTTTATCAAAGCCTCTAAAACAATTGTTAACTTCCCAAAGGTTCTTTACATGACCATTAAAAGTTCATGAAAAGATGGTGAAATCAGTAAGGTATGGAAGGACACAAGATAAGTTCAGGTCCACAAGGATCCTGTCAATGGCACATTGAAAGGTGGCTGGCTCATTATAAGCCTTGTGGCATCCTCATAGGTTCAGACAGCCCTTTTTTTTAGTACTAGATGGTACTTTCAGATAGCCCTTCATTGGCTATAAGTGCACACTTGAATTGGACTTTAGGGCGAGCTCCACTTGTCAATATCCACTAGCAAGATCCATTACAGAAAAGTATCATGACCCAAAAAGAAAGCAAAGAGAGTCATTGTTCAGGGTAAGGGATAATTGTATTTCTTGGTGATGGAGTTAAGATGGCAGTACTCCATCATCACCTAATGGCTGCTATCCCTCTTATAAACCAGCAAGTGGGGGGCCAAAGGACTGCGCAAAGACACCATATGTCCAGCTTTTAGTAGTTGTTTGAGATATACCGCCACCCGGGATTCTTAAAACTTGCTTTTTTAGCTAGGTTGGTAAAAAGGGGATCGTCCCTGTCACCACATGATATGGTACCCCTTTCAATTCCAAAATCGTAGGTATAGGCCCTAAAAAGCTTTAAGTTCTACTCCAATATTTCTTGACCCTAGAGCTGTTGTTCCACAGTGGGCTCCTTTTCTGATAAAATGTCTACTAGAGACATTGACATGGACGTTTCCAAACCAAAGTCCCTCAGAATAATGAAGCTATAGACATCGTCAATAGTCTCTACTAATAAAAGGCAAACATGAGTGGTGAACTACTAGGCCCCACTTCCCTAGGTTTTCCAGTAAGGTTGGTCAACAACACCAATATGAATCTGGAATTCCCAAGAAGTTCATGACCTCTTTAATAGATGAGTTATTGAGACCCTGGATATCCATCAGGTATCCAGAGGGGATATTAATGTGGACCCATGTGTTGACAATAAGTTGTGACTTCGAAGGTATTATTGTCAGTTTAGGTAGATAGACTTGCATGTCTTCATGCCCATCAACTGCAGGCGGGTGAGCTGTGCGTGAGATTCCCTCATGTGATACTTGAGTTGATTGATTCATCTCTCACTCATTAATAGGCAATCCTGAGCTTTGACCTCCAATTTATGTGTTGTGTGAGGTTTAAATATTAGGGGAACCCAATTTCCCAGCATGGATAGAATTCCTTTATCTTGATGTACTACTGCAGATTAGTCCCAGAGAAGCTGAGTCTTCTGAGAAGAAGATCATAGCTTGGGTTATCTAGTGCAATGGTGGGGGTATTCACAGAAAGCTTCCAAAATGGATAGGTAGGGAAGAATAGGCCACTATGGATCATGTACATGAAATTCTACCATGCCTTATTCAATGTAATGTGGCAAGTCCAGAGCGATCTTAATACATTTCATCAGCTTGGACGAAATGAAATTCATGGGGAAACACTAACAACGATGGTGTGAAGCAGAATTTTATGAGCCTAAGCAACATGGGTAACCTAACTTCTGTCCTGTGGAAGTAGTGTGAGAAACATACGAGATTTTTCAATAGAAGATAGGTAGTATCAAGTTCTTTATTATTGATGGTACTGAAACTTCTTTTACAGCTATGATAGCTTCAGGTTCATAAAAGTTCTTGTATATATTGAGGCGAGATAGGGAAGTCAGCATGGAGTGCCTCGTCCTTCATGCTGATGGCCCTTTTCCCACCTCCTAAGAAAGTTGCTTTCAGTAATTCTTGGTGCTGTGATGGAAGCCATTGCAGTAATTGCATCAGGGTTGAGGATTCTTCTAGTTTTTACAACATGGACCTTAGGATGATTAAAGGAGACAGAGGGGTGGCTTTAGGTTGTAAAGTAAACGCAGGTATCTCGTTAAGCGCCTCCTTAATTTCCTGAATGCCTTTAGAACCATTCTTCTGGCCTCTCTGTTTATCTGAGCTTCAGGATAAGACCCCAATGTGGAAATGAAAGCATTTATACATCATCTAAGGTAATGTGGTTTGTGGCTACTAAGGGCTGCGCTTGGGCGTAGAAATGTATGGTGAACTCCACAGTGATCTCTACTTAGGCTAGGCATAACCCATTAATGCTAATTTTTGATTGGCCAAGGTTTAATTGCTGCAAAATGTTTTGTACCAAAGCGATCCAGAAATGTTCCCATGTGTTGAATTTCTTTTGATGGGAGTCATAATCTCCCTTGAAATGCTGTACAAGCAGGAATGGATATGCCTCAGTTTCTGCAATTTTGTCACCTATTGATTGGAAATTTTATATTCATATAAGAAAGAAGCAATAAATTTCTAGCCAGGGGTAAGCTTCCCCTTTAATAGATCTAAAATAGTTAAAAGAGGAGTGGAAAAGGTATTGACACCAGAATTTGGTCCAGGCTTTAATTTTTTGGTTTCTGCCTAGTTGTGGTGAGCCTGCTGATCCAACTGTCATCTTAGACCCTCAAGATCCTTTTGGATATAGCCTCAGTTTCGGTTTAGGGAGGAAATGGAGGCCTTGTGAGCAAAAAAATTCTTTTAATTCTTGGATTTTGGCGCATTGAAGAAGATGGCTTTTTAAGGTGTTCAAGTGGGCTTTGAACCCTCAGAAAGTTTTTTTAATCTGGGAAATGTGACTATTGGTAAGCTTGGTAAAGGTGCTAAGATTATCCATTTCGTCTTACAAGGCCTCAACCAAAACCCTAGGGCCAAGAGGGACTCCGTCCACTTAATTCTTACAGCCTTGGACCACGTTACAGAATTTGATCCCATGAAGTGGTGAGGGCTGCTAAAACGTCCTTTTTTCAGGAGGTGTCAGGGTCTCCAGATGTAAGCACTGAGGGAGCAGAGGGCCCTTGAGGCCCACGGGGACCCTCAAGACCTTTGGGACCTTCTATCACCATAAGCCCCTCAGGCCCTTCAAACCCAGGGGCGAGTCATGAGAGGCCAGATCCTGGTAGTTCTTCTGAATAGTCTGCTCAAGCTCCTTGACTTGGTTGTAACGTTAGTTCCAGGAAGCCTCAAGGAGTTATACATTATGATGAAACTGGCCCTTTAGATAGCTCAAAATTATGCTATTCATCACCGCAAGTTGCTTAAAGGCCTTGTTGCTCAATTGTCAGTTATTGACAATGGCTTCTCGATTTTTGTGGGTAAAAGAGGAGGCCACATCTTAGAAATTTGATAATGTGGAGTGTAAGGTTTGTGTAAGCCCTAGTTGTCAGAAAGCTTTGTGATGGTGCAACCTGACCAATTTAAGGAGGTTATGGATGGCAAGATGGATGATATTCCAGATATAGCGCTCAGTCTTTAAAATCAGTTCTCCAACAGGGAATTGGGACAAGGTATATTAAAGTCACATAGTAGAGGGCACCAAAGAAGAATATGAGCAACTAGAGCACCCTTTCACAGAATATATGCCTTTTAATAACTGTTAGATAATTTTGTTAAGGTTCTCATATTTAAGTTGGTAATTCTCACCATCAACAGATTGTAAAAGAAATAGGTCTGTGGCCTGTAACAAAAAGCTTTAAGGCTAATTGGGCAGTACTTCAATTGTGAGGTAACAATCCATCAAGTGACACTTCTTGAATGTTCATCAGGTTAATTTTCTTAACTACTATCAGTCACCATTGTTTGTGATAAACATTTTTTTCTTAGACAGTTCAGAGCTCCTTGTAGTGAGCACCACTTTTCTCAGCATAACAATTTTCTTGACTAAAGATAAAGTTTGAAAATAAGTTCAAAGCATATTAACAAGTGGAGAGGTCAAAAAAAGATGAGGTGAAAATAGACTACTTTGTTAAGTAAAAAGCATCAATATTTATAGGGTGTGTGGGGACTGGTGCCTCAGAGAACTTCATGGATCAGAATGATCAAAATATTTCACATACTTCCATATTGACACCTGGTCAGTACCCACATTGTTCTGCATCGTCCTCATGACCGCAGGGGTGAAGGCTGGCCTCTCAAGAATCAGGAGTGCGGAAAGGATTCCTGAGTGTGTCTTGTAAAATTCTCATGAGGGTGATGCTTCATGATTGAATCTCATACTGATGCCTTTAGAGTAAGGTTCTATTCACACTATCTTGAGAGTTGACATACCAAGGCTCAATTTGGGAGTAGGGATTTTGACTCAATCATTGTCTCAAACCCTGACACATATCTATATATACAGTCAAGAAAAGTGTTACAATGCTTTGGTAGCTCCTAAATGCTCCTAATTGGTTGGCACCTCAACCCACTTGATCCAAGTAACGAATTTAAGTTTTGGATATTCAGGCAATAGTTGAAAGCAACTACCAACTTTTTAATAATATTTCATTTTAAATTTCTTCTGTGCCAACATTAAGATTTTACTCAACAATAAACCACCCAATATTCTATAGGCTAAGCATCCAGAAATAATTAGTGATAGTATAGATATACCGATATTAATTTTTTATTTAAGTTTGAGAAATGTTGCATGGTAAACTTAACAGTAGAAAAGGACTGAATTGTAAAATGGTTGCACTAATTGAGTTAAAGGTGGTGATAGAGCAATCCATGATTGGCTTCTTAATTTAAGCCACAAAACTTTTAAAGCTAATTTACAGTTAAAAACTCCATTTTCGCCTGCAGTAGCGCAGCTTTTAACAACAAAGGGAAATAGAAAATGCAATTCTGTCAATAAAATTAAAAGGGAGTACTCAAATCCTCAAAAAGAAATTTAAAAATTCACTACAAAATATTTGAATCTACTGAAAACTTGGTAAAAAGGAAAAAATTTTAAATTTGTGATTTCAAGTAATGAAAGAAAAATCAAAATAAATTTCATCAATGTAAATGAATTACCTGGAGTAAATTAGAGCCATTTTGGTGGCGTAGTTGAGGAATTTCTAAGCATAAAGGCCAGATCCTCTAAATTTAAAAAGCCTAGACAAGGTGGGAACAGTAGCGGCATATAAGAAATAGGTAAGGCACTAAAAAGCAAAACAGTTTATATGGGGCATATCCCTTCCTTGCAACTAAATACTTGACTGAGTGGCTTTGCTTTCCTTAAGGACAAAATTGCTTATACCTCTGCCCCTTACAAAAATTTGACAAAATAGGCTTAGGTGAGTTGGTATCTGCCCCTAGAAGAGAGATATCTGTGAAATGTGGAATAAATTGTGGTGCTTTCAAGCGGGGAGATTTATATAGAAGGCATTATCTCCATGGTCTTATTTAACCTTTATAAGTGCTTAAAAATTTGCTGGCTATCTTTTTAGCGGTTACTTCATGTTAAAATCTCGCATATCAAGCATGATGAGAGATCCAACTTTGTTTTGATGGCTGGGTGCAACTTTTAAGTTGCAAACTACTTGTATTACCTGATTGATTTTGGCAGATGCTCCTAGATGAGATTTTGGGTATCTTAGAATGGGCATTGCGTTTTTTGATTCAGGAACCACTGATAACTGGAGAGAACTTATATGGAAGGAAGAGTTAAAGCCCAATAAGGCCTTGAAGAGAAAGAAACAGTGGAGGAGCGGGATGCCTTATTGTAAGCAAACTGTGCAGGGAAATATATGTAGCTCTGGTTTGCTGGGAGACAGAGGCATGACAGTACAGGTAATTCCCCAGGAACTGGCTAACCCTCTCAGTTTTCCCATATGACTAGGGTGGATATGCCTAGATCTGCAGGTTTTGATTATGAGGAGCGCCAAAAGTGCATCACACAACCAGATCATGAACTTGAAACCCCAATCACACACAATCCTTTTGGTGGTTAAACATTGAAAATGCGTGAGAGACAAACTCTTCTTCAGTTCAATTGCAGTTATTGTCATGTGGAAAGGGATGAACAAAAAAACTTGTATATCATTTAATAAGAACCATAATTAAATAGAAGATTTTAAAGGTGGGCTTTTAATCAACAATGATTTTAATGGTTTCTGAGCGTTGTTTGCTTCTGGGCGACAATAAGAGTCCCCAAATTGGGTACAGTGCTGATTATAAAATCCCATATCCATCCATTAAACTGACATCTTAGGAGGAACATATTTATCAAAGTGAGTCACACAAGTATATAAACAGTATAGTTTATTCTTAAAACTGTGGCACCACATAAGTGATAAACTATTTAGGTCTGGGGAGTTCATCTTGATGTCATAGTGCCAGATTTGGAAGTTTACAAAATTAAAGATGAATTTAAATTTAAAATAATTTTTGGATCTTTATATTTTAGAAATAGATTCTAGAAAATTAAATGGCTTAAGCAACTTCGCCTACCTGTTTATATATATGAAGGGGAACTTGATGTATATGCTAAGAAAAGGTTCCTGCAGAGACTGAAGACAGCTTGGCCCCTAGGGGGCATATTATATGAATTTTAAACTTCAAAAGCTCATCTAAAACTGCTCTAGATAATCAGATGGGAGCCTGGGCATTTAATTTTTTTGATTATATTTTTGTTACAATTTGGTCTGGAAAACCATTAAATTATTTTGATTTGTATTTTAGACTAAGGCTTTGTTTCTCAGGAAAGATACTGATGTTAATCTGTTAAATTAGTTTTTATGGATTGCCTCAATGCTGCTGTCTATCTAACAAATTAAGTTTTAGCGGATTACCTTGCTCAAGCCTATGTTTGTATATGTAGCTAATAATTGATTGGATTAATTTACTAGCAATTACATTTGCCATGGCAAAAATAGTGACTGAGGATCAAACTCTACCACACCGCTGACAATATCCTCCAAATCATTGACCATCAATTTATGAGACTTTCAAGATGTATTTTGACTTCCTTTTTTATTATTATATTTTCTCTCTTGCCCAAGAGCATATAACATTCATCAAGGATTTTTAAAACTCCCCAAGTGAATATTTCTACCATTTTACAGAATAACTATGTGTTACTTGGTTTTCTCATGTGTAATCTATTATGATAAAATGGAAAATTGTAGTAGATCTTTCTTTTCACCTAGCTTGTTTACAATGATGAATAGAGAACTTTCAATAATGAATCTATATCATTTTATTGTAGGTCTAATGGTTTTATAATGTCCATTTTAACTTAATTATAACAAAGTAATGACCTGTGCTATGTAACTTGAGCCTCTGTGCTAATTACAACATTTGGTGCTCACTAGAGGGACCACTTCTGGCACCCTGTTTTTATTATAAAAACCATTACATTTCATACTCTGACAACAAAATTTCAGGAAGATTCCCATATATTCCTAATTACAAATCAGAATATAAAGATGCTCTCCAAGATCTAGCATCAGCCTAGTTTGCCAAAGTCTTATCTAAAGATGCACCCATGGAGCAAAAAATACCCGCTATCATTGAAATATATCAGGAGTTGAAAAATTTTGCGCTTTTTTAGTCAAATCTCAGGGACAAGAATAAGGAGTTAGATTTCAGTAGGTTAATTCTATCTGGAAGCAGTAGAAAGTTGAATAAAATTATTGATTTGTAGAAGGACAAAATTTTAAAAGCATAGTAAAGAAATTACAATATGAGCTTAAATGTGCCACTTATAAGCAAGACAAAACCATTGCCAAACTGAATTGTCAGCTTCTAATTATGATCCTTTGATGAAGTTTGGGCTATTGGGCCCAACTTAATAATGGCTATACCTTATCAACTGCTACCACCAGCCCTGCTGCGGCTGCCACTACCTCTGTTAACTCTAACCCTCAAGACACTCTAGCGCCTTCTCTCCCACTTAACCTCCATCACCTAGACCAAATTCAATAGACAAGGAATTTTCAATACCTCAATACATCTATTTGAAATCATGATGATAGTACCAAAAAATACCAAATTGGCTACATTGATGAATAAGCTGGATCCCTATAGCAAGGAGTTGGTATTGCCAAAAATAATGGAAGTTGGGATGTTCTAACTTAATGCTAAAAACTTCATTATTGATAGGTTTGGAGGGGCAAAACTGATGATGGGCAGGAAACGCTTTTCTGGCTATATTTAACTCAGGTTAAGTTCTAACCTATGCTAATCACTTTAGCTATGTTGTTCAAGTATTGTTGGGCCAAGGTCTGAGCCATTATGACGATCAAATTGCTGTCCCCCACGTGTGAGAGCCTCAAAAAGAATTATATCAGGCTATGTTACAAGTTAATAAATTCCAATGTTACCATTACTGATTTTTAAATTACATAAAGTGCTACACCTTACTTTTGGCGCTCCTAAAACCAAGCCTTTCAGGAGGGAGTTGAGTATTTATTTACTGACCATGACCACTGAAAAAGACTTGGGAAAACTTTGGCGGAGTAGAATAGGGGTATTCTACCTCCACCAAAAGTTCAAAAATCTCAGTTGATAGTTAGATATAATGAAACGGTTTATCATTGGGTAAAAATACCCTATGAGCAAAATCGTTGGGTTATTACAGCTCTGCGCCCAAGTGACTTTTAATTTATTTAATTATTTGAGTCAAGTGGATACTCTTGATATTCACACTCTGTCCAGTCCAGAGTTTGAACTGAAGGTCCCTGTTTTGATACCAGAATATAAATGCTGTTTTGTGCATTTGTGGACATTGGAGCCCCCATAAATATAGTTTCAATGAAACTAATGGGGAATTTGGTAATGAACCTGATATCAAACACAAACAAAAATATGGCATGCAGCCTTTATGTTACAACTTCAATACCAGCATATAGCTCCTTGCTACTGGGGTTTGGTACATAAATGCTGTGTTCTATGGTCATATTTTACCACTTGATAGTTACTAGTTGCCTATCAGTGACTCTTTTTTATGAAAAAGTATGGGCAAAAGCCAACTTTGAGGAAAATATTAGGAGGTAGAAGGACAACACGTTTCCCTGTATAATACCCAGAAATGCTTCAATGATGGACTTGGACTGGTTGGCACAGTTATTAGATGGTTGACTGATCCCATGGAGATTATGTCGCTGACTTTTGATGAGAAGCAGCAAAATCTCTTATCAGTGTTGGATTGTAGACTAGAAGATGGCAAGCATACTGGCCTATGTAGCTTTCAGTTCTGACAGAGGCTGAATATTTTGCCCAGATTGAGTTCACCTCGCAACCTTCCTTAATTGTTATGTTAAATCTAACAAGGTATTTATAACCATCGAATATCATAAGGGTGGTCAAAGCCTTAAATTGCCCAAGTAAATGTCGAAGTCCAATGGAAATCGATCCATGCTGGACAAAGATTCACTATTAAACTAGACCATCAGGCCCTTGTTGGAACAGATATCACTCTATATATTCATGAAGGTGTGTATGGTAAGATCTTTCCGCCATTCCACTAATTCAAAAGGATCCTTGTCATGTTTACATGACCTGATTGAAGGCACCAACATTAAAGATAAAACTAAGCGGCAGGAGGTCCAAAGGGTCAAGTCGCAGGACCTTACTGACCTAAAGCACACCTTGAATCAATGCTGAGTACAAGCAGATAAGCCCAGGTTGGTCCAGGTGAGGTGCTTAACCCCCAGCCCCTTGTTTCGGCTTTAGCGTTAAAATGAATGAGTTACCTCTAAAATGATGATGGCTTAATTTGACTACTCAGCGAGCAGGGGTTTACAAACCCATTCTGTTTACAAATTTTCCAACTTGGGTCAGCTCACTTCATCCATATGAGTTCATCATTTTCAAAGTAGAGTACCATGTCAGATGGAAATGTGCACTTATTGGTGCACCTCATCTTGGTACCACTTTCTCCAATAAATAAATTCACCAGTTCAGCTTAAATATGATTCTTTGACACCAACTTTTCTCATTGGTAGCTTTCTCTTTACAATAAACCCTTATTCAGTTTTACGTTTTTTCGTATGTTCACTTGGGCGTACCTGTGAACGGACACTTTGAGGAGGTCTCATGTCACATTAGCCAATTCATTTGTTTAAAATTAATACTGCATCAGATACACTGTTGGGCCGGCTATATTACTCCAAACTAGGGCGCCCGTGCACTTTAGACCTGTGTTAAAGCTCAGTTATGAATGGCCCAATAAGGCACAACCAAGTTTTGCTGTTTGCTCAATCCCTATTTATAATTACCATGTCAACCCTCACCCA
The DNA here is from genome assembly GCA_022478985.1 of Massospora cicadina. Classification (NCBI taxonomy): domain Eukaryota; kingdom Fungi; phylum Entomophthoromycota; class Entomophthoromycetes; order Entomophthorales; family Entomophthoraceae; genus Massospora; species Massospora cicadina. The sequence continues at coordinate 257,192 of JAKSZP010011830.1, read as the reverse complement.
TGTCAATTTAGCTCAAGCTCCCGCTGCTGGGCTATCTTTCCTCTAATACTGATGGCTAGTTCCCTTGTGTTGGTCCAGTGCTACGTGCTCCACCACGCAGGGAGCTGGAGAATTATATATACTCTCCTGACATTAGACAACCAACCCTTTTACCTTGCATGCACAAACATTTTCCATGTGGGATTTTGTGAAGTGCTTTCCACTCAAAGTCACTTTTGAGCGATTTTATTTGAAAACAGAAAAGTAAGTAAACAATTAGTGATTGAACGCCAACTGCGGCTGTTCAATCCCCAATGACGTCAGATTCGCCACCAGCTGCTCCAGTGTGGGACAGTGGCAAAACCCCACCTAGCATTTTCCATCCAACGGGAAAATGCACTTGGTCTGGATCATCCAGTCCAAATAAGTCCTTAGGTCGGTTTAGTCCACCCAAGGATCTCGCTATCCACCTGGCACAAACCCAGGCGGTGCCTCACAGCCCACTCGTTTTCCCCCACTCCCTGCTCCATTTTGGCCTTTAGGTCAAGTACGGTAGACTGTTCCCATATGAGGAACATGCAATTATTGACTTGGCCCAGGAGGTGATACAGCTGGCTAGCTTCATTGACTTCCGCCCCTTTAAGCGGTATTTCAACCTCAGCTTCACCTGCGAAGCTGACGCCGCCACTGCGGTTACTGTGCCCCTAGTTTTAAGGGCACACCCATTCTAACCACATGCACCCTACTCCTCACTGACACAACAATAGTAGACCAATTTGTGGGGTTGCCCACTCACCTCCCCCCTGCAGTACTCCATCAGTAGTTAATGGATGGATTAGCCACATATGTCACCATCCCCATCCTTCAGTTCGTGGTCCCCAATGGGGCCACTCGCCTAGCTGGGCCTCAGGCAATTGCCACAATCAACCCCATAAATTTTAAAATTGCTTTGTTGATTCCACCCCAAGCCATTATAGCCTCTGCCCCTGACCACCCATTCTAGGCCCATGTAGAGGGCGGAAGGACAATCTGTCCTTCCTGCTTTGAGTTAGATCACTCAAAGCGCAAATGGCCCTTCCTCACAACTTCCTTGGACCCAGCGCAGTCATTGCAAGTCTCCCAATTTTCCTCACACCCCACTACTTTTCCAACATGGGGTACAATCCTACCCCCCCTCCCCAAAGCCTGCTGCTGCCTCGGTGCCTGCTGCAGCCAATCAGCCTCTCCCTCAGGCCAATGCCACATGCACCTCGCCCAGTGCCACTTTCGCCTCATCCAATCAAGGATTGGCTTGGACTAATGTGGGTTCCCACGTTATTCTGCAATCACCAGTCACACCACTTCAATTTGCTGACCCAAATTTTGAGTTTGATTTGAACCCATGGTCCTCATTGGCTGAAACTGATGAGATGGGTAAATTTATAGAGGCCTTACAACCCACATATGATGAATTTATCTATAGTTGGACTCCATAAATTGGTCGCTCAATGATATCATGCCCCCAACCAGATGTAATTGAGTTCCACTCAGACCACCAGCTCACTGTCGCAGCAGCCACCCACCCTGAGTTAACCACTATCCATGAAATGGCAGAATCATCAGTGGCAGTGTTAGCCACGGAAATCCCGCCCCCATCCTTGGGACATCCACACCCATAAACCACAAAATGGCCATAAAGTTGCCCACAGGCGCGCTAAGGATGACATTCAGAGAGAGTGGTTTCCGCCTCACAGGCCAACTCTTGAGTTACACCAGCCTTCATGACTTCACTGTCCCAGCTTCCTGCCCTCTGCATTAAGGCAGAGGCCACCCTTTCCAAATACATCAGCAACTTACTGTTGTACAATCAATTCATCAATCAGCTGCTTGTTACCAACCTCGCTCCCCATGTCGCTGATCACCCCACCCCTTTGCTCTCCTCCTTGTCTCATGCTCTCACCGATGAGGCGAATGAGTTTGGAAATGAGCCCCCCAATCCCCCCTCCCCTTCTGCCATGGTAGGATGAGCGCCTTAGCACAGTCCCACCTGGTAGGTTGGTATCTCAAACATTATGTTTCGCCCATTATTAAATGGTCATTTTATTTTGGTCTGAGAATTTATTTAGTTCAGTTTTTTTGTTTTGTTTTGTCACTTTCTGCGCTTTGCTAATGCCTATCCCCTGGTCGGCATTATAATAAATTAAATTAAATTTTGTGAAGTGTGAATGAGTGCGCCAGCTGTAGACCATGGTTGCAGCAGAGCTCATGTCCATTTCCATATTTTGCCGATGGTTGGAGCATCTCAGCATTATTCTTGCTGTCTCTGACTGGGAATTACCTACCCTTCTTGCTTGTACCTGGTGGATATGGCTGCTTTATGATCCAAGAGTTGTGATTCCCTGACTTTCGACCAAATTTTATAAAAATGACATAAATAAACTGGTTTTTCTTCAGCACCACATTTGGATGGTGCAGTGGTGTCCTTGACGGTGGGCCTGGTGGTGTTTGACTTGGATAAAACATACAACCCGTCACCAAAATGGGTATGGGGTCATAAGCGGCCCAAAACACGCTTTATAATGACGTTTTCATAAATACAACCAAGCCATATATATTCTCTTATGGATCACATGGACCCCATATAAGTGTATCAGCTACCCCAGAAATCCCGCGCTTGACCACCACCATTATCCGCAGAACCCAGGATGTGGAGAAGGAGTTATTATTACAATATAAAAACGTTTATGCAGTTGCTGAAGACATGGTGGGATATGTGACCTCAGTAGTAAGAGTGGCCATATATCCCTCTCCATTCTATGATGCAAAAACGTAACTGGGGGTATGATAGACCCTGGCAAGGATTTTGTGGTGAAGTGTTAGCGTTTTCTGTTATAAATAAAAATCATTCAGGTACTTTTTATTGACTGCTACCCTCTCATCCCCTTTTAAGAGTATCAGAATAACTGTTTGGTGGATAATGGAGCCTCTGAGAATTTTATTGACTAAAACCTAGCTGAATACCTTGAGCTAAGTTACTTACCAGGTGGTATGGTTAGAGGAGGGGCTTCCCAAGGTATTCCTATGCTAAAAATTATGGGATTAGTGGATTATCAAGTTGGCAAATATAGTTTGTCTGACCACTTTCAAGCTATCAAAAACCTCTGTACCCCATCATTTTGGGTGTATATTGGTGGAAAAATTTGACGTCAGAACGAACTTGAAAGCTACTACCTTGTCCTTAACTTTGAAGAATGTTCTCAAGTTAGTTGTCCCTTAGGCTGAAACAACCTTTAATGGCGATTTACCCATTGGCCAAATATCCACGTACTCAGTCTTGCTCCATTGCTGAAGCCAACTTTGGAGGTTCCCTTACCTTCCTGTTTGGAGGGGTTGGAATCTTTGTTTGATACAGCTTCAGCTAATGTACTACCAGCTCATTCAGAGTTTGATTGTGAGTTCAAGCTCACCGTTGATCTGGTGCATATATCTTCCACAATTTATCCGTTGATGGTATGGGAGAAGCAGCTTTAAATGTGTGGGTAAATTAGCAATTAGTCAAAGACGCGATTTTCCAGCAAGGCTCCCCTGTATGTTCCCCACTTCTCTTTGTAGAGAAGGCCGATGGTACCTTACGCCCATGTGTTGATTATGGGAATCTCAACAACGTCCAAGTACCAGAATTGCATCCCATCCTACTGGACTCACAGATTGCACGCTATGTGGAGAAGGTGAGAGTCTTCTCAAAATTGGATTGTTTAAACGCGTTTAATCTGATCCATATCAAGAAGGGCCGGGAGTGGCTGACCGCATTCCAAACCCAAAAAGACTTTTCAGTTTCAGGTTATATTCTTTAAGGCTAAAAAATGCCCCTTCTATCTTTCAACACTGTATTGATGCGGCTTTGGGGACCTGCTGGGGGTATGCGTGGTAGCTTACATGGATGATATTCTGGTATTTTCCCCTGACAATTAGTCCCATGCAGTACACCTTCATCAGGTGGTGGAGCATTTGAGGGCAACTGACCTTACGGTAAAAATAAGTAAATGTAAGTTTCTCAAGTCCCAAGTTACCTTCCTGGGCAACGTCATGTTTGACCAAGGGCACATTATAACTCCAGACAAGTATAAGGCAATTCGTGAGTGGCCCACTCCAATTTTGGTTAAGGAATTGAGGAGTCTTTTGGGGACGTGTACGTTCCATAAGAAATTCATAACAAATATTTCTGAAGTTGCAGCGCCTTTGTATAAGGAGATTGGGGCAAAAGTGCTCCAGTGGTCCCCAACTTTGCAGGGTGCCTTCCAAGTTGTAAAGTGTACTTTGCCTTGCACATCCGTTCTTTGTCATGTTGACCTCAATAAAGAGTTCATTGTTGCTTCTGATGCCCTCAACTTCGCCTTAGTGTCGGCCCTATTACAGATAGATGAAGATGTAATAGAGCGTCCAGTGGGATATGTTTACAGGAAGATGTCTCTACCAAAGTTAAACTGCGCCGTATATGATAAAGAGTTAATAGCAGTGGTTGAGAAGCTGACCTATTAACGTCATCACTTGCATGGCTCATCCCAACCCTTCCGCATATGTACCGGTCACTGTACCTTAATGTACTACAGCGCATCTCATGTTTTAACCCCACAGCAAACCCACTGGCATGAGACCCTAGCCCAATTTGCGTTTTCTTATGAGTTCACTAAGGGTAAGGAGAATGGTTTGACTGATGATTTGAGCCTCAACCCTGCACTTGCTACAGATCCTAAGGAGGTAGAGGTGCATGTAGCCACTTAATGATTCCACCGGGTAAGATTGTCTCAGCTTTCCCCTTGGCCAACAGGACAGCGCTCGCTCCTCTGGAAAAGGCGGAGGAATATGGTATGTTCAGAAAGCTAGCCCTTTACCAGCCTTTGTCAGCTGAATATGCTATGATACTTGCCTAGAGTTTTTGAATCAGGAGGATATTAACAGGGGCTATCACCTGAAGGAATTGAAGTGTGGTTTCAGGGCTCTTATGGGTTCTCGCTGACCATTTTTCCTGGAAATCATCCAGGACCATCATGACGGAATCACCGTTTATCCTGGTAAGGCAAAAACTCTAAAGCTAATTCGCCGCACTTGCAATTGGAAGGTGTTAGCTTCACAGGTGGGCAGTTATTGTAATGAGTGCCTAATATGCAACCAAATGAAACCAAATCACCAGCCTCTTGCGGAAGTTGGTACCAGTTCAAAAGACTGAAGGTCTTTGACTTCTCTATCTGTTGATTTTATTGGGAATTGCCTGCATCTGATGGCTAAAATGCCGTCATAGTGGTGGTGGACAATTCTACAAATTCTCCCACTGTATTCCTTGCAGATCATAGTCACCGCGGCTGATATGGGGAAGCTTTTTGCCACTCATGAGTTTTCTATTCACAGAATCCCTTCAAGAAATAAATAGCGATTATGGAACCCAGTTCACCTTTAACTTTTGGGAAGAGTTGTATAAGACTCTTCATATTCGCCCCTTCCATTCAACTGCCTATCACCCCCAATCAGATGGGAAGACTGAACGAGAGAACCTGTGCCTCAAACAGTTCTGGTGGTTTTACGCAGCCGCAGATTATTCATATTGGTTTCCAATCTATCCATGGCCCAAAGCAGTTACAACAACGCCCAACATGCATCAATTTGTTGTTCCCCCTTCTTCGCCAACTATGGCTTCAATTTTACCTTCAACATGGAGCCCAGTTGTGGATCCAAGGTGGGCGCGGTGGTGGACTTTGAAAAATGCTTAAGGAAATACAAAGGGGTGAGTCTGAATTTAGATGCGGCCATGCAAGCCTACAAGGAGAACGTTGATGGCAGGATGAGTTACACCAGCATACAAGGAAGGAATCTTGTGATTCTGGATGCTAAAAACATCTCAATCAAGCAACCATGAAAGAAAGAGGACCTAAGAGGGTTGGGCCATATCTCATAAATAGAAAGGTGAGCCACGCCTCATACCAGTTTGATCTCCCCCTAGTCTTAATCTTTGCAGTATTCCATGAAAGCAAGCTCACGTTGTTTGAGGGGTCCCCACCTGAGACTCCTGAGGCTTATCTTATGGATGGGGCGCCGGAGTGGGAAGTGGAGGAGATTGTAGGCTCTTGTCAGGTAAGAAGAAGACTTAGGTATTTTGTATCATGGAAGGGATTTGATGCAGCAGAGAACAGTTGGGTCCCATCTTGACTGCGCCCATGCTTAAGATCTAATTGTAGCATTCTACAAGCGTTTCCCTGAGGCTGCAGGATCTAAGCCCAAGCAGGATGTTGCTGCCATGAAGGTGGCCCCTTCTCGCAAAAAAACTTTTTTTGGTGAATGCCCCTGGAGGGGGTGGATCCCAAAAAGAGAGGGTAATGTCATATTTACATGACCTAATTGAAGGCACCAAAATCAAAGATAAGGCTGGGCAGCAGGAGGTCCAAAGTGTCAAGTTTCAGGACCTTCCTGACCTAAAGCACGCCCTGAATCAACGCCGGGTACAGGCCAGATATGCCCAGGTTGGTCCAGGTGAGGTGCTTAACGCCAAGCCCCTTGTTTGTGGTTTTAGCATTAAAACAGAAAAGTTACCTCATAAATGACAATGGCTTAATTTAATTACTTCATTATCAGGGGCTCAAAATCCGTTCTGTTTATAATTTCCAACTTGGGTTATCCTTGAATTCAATCAATTTGAGTTTGGACAATTTCAAAGTATACTACCCTGTCAGATGGAAGTGTGAGATTTATTGGTGCACCTTGGCTTGGTACCACTTTCTTCAATACATGATTTCCACGGTTCAGCTTTAATATGATTCTTTGACACAAAGTTTTCTCGTTGGTGTCTTCCTCCTTAATAAATTCTTAATCAGTTTAACGTTTTTTCTTATGTTCACTTGGGTGTATCTGTGTGCAGACCTATTTGAGGAAATATTGCGTCACATTAGCCAATTCATTTGGCTTAAAATTACTACAGCATCAGGTACACCGTTGGGCCGCCTAGGTTCCCTCTAGACAGGGCATCAATGCATTCTAGACCTGTTCAAAGCTCAGTTATGAATGGCCCAATAAGGCACAATCAAGATCTGCTGTTTGCTTGATACTTATCTATGAGTAACGTGCTAACTACACTCTCCTTATGTCACATTAGCTCAAGCTCCCTTTGCTGAGATATCTTTATTCTAACACTGATGACTAGTTTCCTCTTGTTGGTCCAGTCCTACGCGCACCACCATGCAAAGAAATGGAGAGTTATATATACTCTCCTGACAATCCTGATATTGCCTCTGGTTTATCTATCCTCGCCAGTGAGAAATTAAGATGTCCTTGGAGAGAAAGAAATATTAACCAGCACGTATATTAAAACATCAGATATTGCTTATGTGTATGTGCTGCCTCCGCTAGCAGCCTCATTTTTGAGTTACAATTTTGCCACATCAATTCTATGCTGGAATATTTGATCAAGTGGGGGAAATGTTGCAATTTGTTCTGAACAACCAGTCTATTATTTTAGTCTGTTTTTAGAATATTGTTTTGTTTTAAGCCTAGATGCTAATTTTAAACTTTTAATTTAATTTTCAACAGAATTTCCTGTGCAGGATTATCCTTAGAGGAACCAGGTCAGTTATATGTCATCTAGATTAGTTCCGCGAAATCCTTGGAGCATAGGTGGCTTAATGTTGGAGAACACAATAATCTCAATGAATTGGTGCACAGAGAGGAAAACCCTTAGATCTTGTCCCAAAAGAGGATTTCCCCTTTTTTAAAGCATATAGGGGGTACTTACAGTTCCTAGCTTTGAGGTCCTCATTCACTCTATTCTTCCTAGGAAGCACAGTTGATTGGCCAAGACGCAGTAAAAATGGGTGTATCTGAGTGTAGGTCAGCAAAGGATGCTGTAAGAGGTGCCATGAAGAGTATTTTGAAGGGTCATAATGGTTTTGAGATGAAAAATGTCCTTATCACTGGGGGTCAAGGATAAATTTCAGCTCTGCATATCATATAAGACGTTTTAGGCCTTTGATTAACTTATACTTGTGGTGGAAGTTTCAGAGGTCTCAGTAGGTTAAGATTTGGCTTAGTCTAATTTATGAGGCCTCCTTTAGTTCAATAGAAATAGATTATCTGTTCAAATGGTAATCTCATGCTGCGCTTTCTGGAAAAAAATTCACCTTTGAGTGAGCACCAGGACACCTCCGCCACTTCCTTAATGTAGATGGCACACGTCTGCTCTATGGATGTATACTTGTTGGAGAAGTAGACAGCAGTGTGTTTAATCACTTTGTGCTCTTGCAGAGGCACAGCACCCACAGCGACTAAGGAGGCATCATAAGCCACAATAAGGGCTTAGATGTCTCTGAATGGCGGGACCTGGATCTGAGAAAAAAATTTCCTTAATGGCCACAAAGGCTTATTTACATCAAAATCAATTTAAAGGGGCGTTTCTCCCATTTAATTGGTGGATTAGCCATTTTAAATAAGGAATGCTCGAAATAATATCTTGAGAAAGGTCACCATTCTGGTAAAGCTCCTGATTTACTATGAGAGGCTAGAGTAAGCCTAATTTGGAAAGACTCCAGTTTGCAGAAGGGATCTGCATACCCATTCTTCATAACTAAGTTCTAATGTAATTCACCTTCTTTGAAAAAGAACTTTGCAGTTAGAAAGCATTCAAAGAGCTCAGCCCTATGGAGAGCAGCCATCATTGCTTCCATACCTTAGCGTATTGCTCATGGTTTAATGATAAATCAATATATCATTAATAGTTGTGATGCCTCAGGAGAAAGAGATGCCTACTAGGACATCGTTGAAGAGACACTGTAAGGCCACCTGTGCGTCCTTATACCCAAAGGGCATCATCTAAAACTAGAACTTCTTTCACCTAGTACAGATGGCTTTGAGTCACACCTTCCAATTTTTAACCCTCACTTGAAAGCGTTGACCAGGTCAATTTTGATGACACTCAAGACTATGCAATAGCTTAAATAAACTGTTCCAGGGGCGAGTGACAAGGGTTTGGGACTATAAGTTACTCAGGTGGCCATAGTCAACGCAGGGCTACAGGGGTCCAGCGACCTTTTAGGGAAAGATGACGGAAAATAAATTAGGAGAAAGTCTCTTGGGTAATCATCTCTTCTACAAAATTTCATCCATACATATATTAAGAGCTTTATCCTAGACTTGGTGTACGAGTATATGGGGCCATTTATTTTGGCTAGGTCCACCTTCAATTGAGATGTTAAATCATGTTTTAAGTAAAGCGTAAGTCAGGTAGCAAGGTTCATGTCAAATACATCCTTATAAGGGGCGAGAATGGGGGGTATGGTGGTAGATCCATAAAGAAAAGTGAAGAAGATGAGATTGAACTCAGATAGGCTTCAGATGGGAGGATATAAGCTACAGGATCTTCTCACTGAACCTACTATTGTCAAAAGAAAGCAGTTAGGGTCCAAATTTTCTATTTACTTTCTGATGACACAACTAGCCTAGACCAATAATTATGGGGTATAGCAGGTTAATGCAAAGAAGTGGTCGCAGAAGCAGGCTTCATGGACAAAATATAGATTAGATGACAAAAATTGTGCCATTTAATGGGGTGGAAGATAGACAGCATTGAGAGGGGTCACATCTATGTTCAGATCTATAATTTGTGTAACACTGAGGCCCATGAAGCTTAAGGCTTTTTCTGTTCCCAGGAAAGCCTGAATGGTAGCGTTGCGTGACCTAGTATTGAAGCTTGTGGGTAACAGAAAATCATAGGCATGACAGTACTATGACCCCAGATGAGCGTATAAAAAGGATTTTTACCACCAGGGAGGAAATAGGGGCTTTCAGAGGGTGGACTATTCTGAGGAGGGTTCTGAAAGGTTAAAAGGATAGCATCAGTGGTGTGGGTTTCTTGAAAGTCCTAGTTCCTATTGAGCGCGCTAGATAGAAGGTTGCTTTCAAGAATTAAGGAAGAGGGTTTCAGATGTTGCAGTTCCTGGAGGTTGAGTTCTTTACTTAAAAGAGAGCCTGTAAATTTTGAAGTTACTGACACTAAGGGGACAAGGACTGCATAAAAATCAATGAGAAATGGCAGTTCTGAGGATCCATTATATAGCTGAAGAAAAAGAGGATGCATAAGATTCTGTGCTCTGGAGCTCTATAGCTGATGAGACTAAATTGAGCAATGGTGTGGGATTTCCGTATTGGTTGCAGATTGTTGCGCCCCATGCACCCAGTGACAAGCATTCTTTTTTTAAAGCATTGAAAAGAGCCCCAAATTGTTAAGTATCAGTGGTAGGGGTTTGGGAACTATCTGAAGCAAACTGCAACTGAAATTTAGTCTGGGCATCCTATACTTGCCAAGCTACCTTTGAGGATGAGGGAGGAGGTAAACCATGGTGAGATTTACAGAAAAAGTGGAATTGACTTTTGGAACCTGGGGCTTGTGCTTCGTGTTGTCAGAACTTGATTAAAAGCTGGTATAGATGAGACTAGGGACCATTAGGGAAAGATGGTCGATGAGTGAGAGTAGATTTAAAGTAAACTAATAGTCAAGTGTCTTGTTAGTCTAAAGTGGAGTTTCAGGCGCCAAAATAAGGGACTGGCCTATATTTTTATAGAAAGCGTCTGATCAAGATAAACTGGGTTCAAATACAGGTGTAAATTACCCAGTAGAAAGCCCAGAATGCCAGGAGCACACCTCTACTAATGACTTTGAAAAAGAAGTTTTATGAGTTACCTGAAGAAGATAATAGTTCAAGAACATACCTTAGGTCTCATAAAATTTATATGTCTAAAATGGGAGCAATCACAGGTCCTGTTGGGTCAACTTCCTGGGGTGGGAGTGGCAGGGAAGATGACGGCTACTCTATGGTTTGTTGTTGGCCTTTGATAAAAGATTTGGATAAATTAGTTAAAATTGTGCTTAATATAATTCTTAGAATTAGTCAAGTAAAAAAATCTTTATTTCAAGCTCATGAATTCCAAATTCAAAGTCAACACACTTTGCATTTATTTGGTCTCCAAGCTCAGTTTGAATGTGTCATATTAGTAAAAATTTCCACAAAGAGTTGGTAGCTGAGGAATGATGATTGAAAAGATCATTTACGTGGACAGTGACGAGGTCACCTGAGGGAGGCATACTGGATGACTTAGTTATATGTGTCCAAGTGATTTGAGCATTTGGTTGTTCCTTGCTCAAGCGAGGTACACCAGGTACAAAGTAATGGGAGTACACATGCTGGTCATATAGCAACAATTCAGTGATAATTTGTCAAGAAAAATTTAGGATGTGGTTGTGTGTAGTGTGTGAAAAAGATTGATGGTAGAAATTGGAGGCTTAGGCTCTCATAAACTTTATCATGATTAAATGGGTTAAAGAACCATTAATAAAGCGTTCATTTAAGAATCATTGATTTTGCTATTCATTGGTTGCATGCTTCACCGGATTAATTGGGATAAGTTGAGGTATATTGCAGTAGGAATAATCCATGGACAAGACAATAGGGAATAATCGATTTTCATGAAAAATATTAGATTAAAATAATAAACAAGAAAATACTACAGAAGGAGCTGTTACCTTTATAGGAGGGGGAAATAGGGAGGAGCCCAGAGCAATTTCCTAGGTCTGAGGCCCATAGTTTTATTCTATTGGTTGGGCCAATGGGATTACCACATGGTGGGGGAATCTTTAACTTTTTTGAAATTCTTTATAAAAGTTTCTTTTCTGGTTCAATAAGTTAGCAAAGATCACAAATTAGTGGGCTAGTATCACAGCTTTCTTAGGCTGGTAAAAATTTCTAAAATAAATACAGGTATAACGGGTTGGTGAAGAGTTCAGATTGGCAGGACGTTGTTTCATGAGTTCATTTTACTGAGAGATTGATAAAATTCAACTTGGGGGTTGATTAAACGATCCAGATTGTTAATACCTAATTCCTAAGATTAGTTAAGACATAATTTTAAATAAGATTAATTTTGGTTTTAGCAGGTGTTTGTATATAATTCTGGCATATTGTGAGTAGCTGGGCTATGGGTAGAGTGAGCATAGTACACTACTTGTAGCACCTAGACTGGTCCACCTCTCTGCAAAACTCATTATTTTTTCCATCAAGGAGGACTAGAAAAAGGGACAAAGAGTTAAGTTTCCATGAAGGTAAGGCATCAACCCATCGCTCATCTATGACATGGTCCAAGCCATTCATCTGAGTTATGGGAAAGTGTTATTTCTGGGCTCTCTTGCGCTTAAAAATCTGATTACAGTCCAGAAAGAGGGTCTGGCGTCAAGACCAAATTTCAGCCCTGCTAGGATTCTTCAGGGAACCATAGACAGGACACTTGAAAGGGTGTTGCTGTGGAAGCCAAATTTGAATATAGAGATAAACTCATGGACGCTTCTGACATAATTAAACTGGCTTAGTAGTAATTAGATTATCACTTGCCATCTTGATACCATTAATATATCACATCATATGTTGGCTAATAAGACCTTAATTTTGCCATGTCTGGGTATTCATACCCTAGCTTCTACATAGGGCTCCAGTTTCAGGTGTTGATGTGGGGTAAGTACTTTTCCATATAGTCATTTCTGTAGTTTATTCTTAATTTTGTACATATAATTACCTGATTACCAGAAAGTATCTTGAGGTTATGACTCTAGTGTAAAGGTAGGTTTTTATGTACATAAAGTTATTTCAAAAAAGATTAGTGTCTTATGATGGTGACTTTGTATATGAATTACACTTTCTTTGTACGCCCTGTTTGCATGGCTAGTACAAACATTGTCTTCAATATCCTTGCAAAGATTATTATGTATCTCTTTTAGCTTAAAGTTTGAATGTTTCCACTACCGTCTTTATGATGGCTTAGTTTTGTATAAATTCTGCAACAATCAAGAGATCATGACTAGCTTATCCAACGCAGCTGCTGACACTGTCACAAAAATTGAATCATATTGTAGGGCCAGGAACTTTAGCCTCTTTCAATATGATACACTTAGGGTCAATGTTCCCATACAGTTCCTTATGTTTAACGTCCAGTTTAGATCATTTGCCTACTGTTATGGAAAATAAAATCAGACTTTGTCTCATTATAAAATATTGTTAAAGGTTTTTCATATCCACAAATGTATCACATCAAGTTTACTCATTTTAAAAGAATTTAATTGTTTTATATGTGTACATCTAAAGAATTTTCTGATTGAAAAAAAGTTTTAAGTAATCTCCAATTGGGGAGCAATCTTTGAAGCATACGTCTATCAGAAAAGGCTAATTGTATCACTCTTAAGGGTGGCATGTTAAGTGATATTAAATATATATGCTGAGGCTTGTTTGCACACTTGACTATACTATGGCATTTTTATTTCTTGGTGATATTTTTAAAAAAGTGTTCTTAACTGATTGTGTGCAAATTTTTAGGGCAGACACATCCACAATAGAATTTCTGGTACAGCATATTATCTGTAGAGGTATCAGGTTTTTCTAAAAGAACTTATTTCGTTCATAAAGAAACTGAGTAGTCAGTTCATCAGAAGTAAAATATTACTTTGCATAGTAATTTTTGGTGACAGTTGTGACAGGGTATGAGAGAAATACAACGTTGTCAAATTGTCATTTACAATTCTAGATATTGAGTTCAGTTTTAAGATGTGCAACTCTTAGCAAGAGGGTCAGAGCACTTGCTGAAAAAAGGGATCGTTCTGCATTTGGTGAGAAAAAGTAAGTGGCTAGTAACATAAGTAATTAGTGGTTATAATTAGATCTATATTCTCTTTAGAACAAAAGCCATTGCTTTTATAGCTCTCTGTACAGTCTCATGGCAAAGGGCTTTGATATAGCTGAGTCAGCTTTAGCTAGAGATCAGGGTACATTAACACAAAAGCCTTTTGGATGAAGTGGATGACTAATTCTGTGAGGATCACATTGCATTTAAACCTGATGGTGAGTCAGTAGGCCTTAAATTGGGACATCTTTCTCAGTTCAACCCAAAAAGTTTATATAGTATATCTTAACCATCTATTAGGAAATGGTTCCATCTCCCGTCACAAGTGGCCTAGTTGGTGCTGTTAACACCAAAAATGGGAAATGATTAGATTGACATTGCGCCAGTCTAATGCTCCTTCTATGGCAAATCAAAACTTTTAAAGAACATTAAATTTTTAGTTTTATATGAAATAGATAGTCTGTCAATGGGTATGTACACATTTGTCATGGAATCATGCGTTAAAATGAAAAAGGGATAACTTTGGCTCTTTGAGAAGGTTAAGTTAGAGCATAAGGAAGTGGAAGTGCACATAGGGGCGCTCTTGACTCTAGCAGACTTATGTTCAGGTAGCCCATTATGTGCGGGATTTGGTAAGTATGGGTGATTTTCAGTTTTGGAACCTTACCAGTAGGGTAAATTCTTTAACTCTGGTGATATTGTTGGAGGTGGTTCTGTCACTGGCAGTAGGTACATTATTCTCATCAAATTGTATTTCAAAAAGATTCTCTAAGAGACAAATTATTTTTTCTTGCACAGCCAGAGTCCTATATTGAGCTCTATTATATCAATACAAATATCTAAATTGGTGTCTCAGCATTGTTTCTTTTCAACTTTTTAGACTCTATCTTTTACATGTACTATCAAAGTAAAACATTGTACAGTGTAGTCCATTTCAAAGAGTTCTGATACTCAGAACCTACTAATTCTAGCAGTTGACATAAAGATGGTCATGCATGGAATGGCATTCGTTATAAAGTCATCATTTTTGATTTTCAATGTTAATGAGTTTTCTATTAGTTGAAGAGTTTTCCATGATCTATTTGAATGGATTAGATCTTGTCCTTGCGCGGTACTAGGCCTGTACTAATAAGTATTAAGGATACAATTGGCTTTCAAACTGATGGTACTCCGATTTTTATGGTTTGAGCAGTCATAGCACCCAGCTGGTGAAGGCTTACAAAAATTTGCTTGAAGTTTTTTGCTCATCTGCAGCTATGCATTGCAGTTGCACGATGGTGTTCAACGGATAGGGCTTGGACGCAAATAAGTACAATGGCGCTTCCTTACAGGTGATCCATTAAGAAACTTTTAAATTGAATGTTTTGATGGCAGCTTCATGGGTATTGACATCATGGCATATTAAAGGTAAGAAACTGCGACTGAAAATTCATCTATGGCCTAAAGTAATTTGTCAATAATTTTTTGCATAAGGTGTTCCAAGCATCCTTGCGCCTTTATAGCATCCTTTCACTTGAACTACCATGTATATAGTTTTTGATAAGGAACGATCAAGATGGTCAAGGAAAAGTCAGTTATTACCACATTGCATATGTGCTCAATCCATAAGGTCGCTGATCTGGATGTTGTGGCAGGTCAGCGCACAGAGGAATTGGTGGAAGTAAGTTTGGACGTAGGATAATAGGAACTCTACAATGTTCTGAGGATAAATGAGTAATCCAGGTCAGCATTGAAGTTGTCACATTGTAGTATTATATATAAAACTTGAAGCAATGGCTTGGCTATTTATGTGGTAAAAGATGCTTATAGTGTTGACTGCTGGGTCACTATTGTATATTAAATAGTTTCTAATAAGCCATTCCATATCCATCATATCTTTTAGACGGTGATTAATGCAGTTCCTAAAATGCTGGAAATAAAAAGATTCTGGAAAAGCGGCAAGTGGTAAGATGATTGGCGCAACCTCATTAAAAAGGGACTTATATATAAAAATTCATGTTTTATGCCTAAAGTTACCATAAATCCCCCCAAAAAGTTGGAGATAAAGCCCGCAAGGTTAGTGCAGGGCTGTAAAGGTTTCTCAAATAGATTTGAATTATACAGACATGATTACATTTTGTAGTTACAAAGAAGTTATTACTTTAATGTCTCCTGTATTGACACTAGATTGTAAAATTTCTTTGTAAGTGCCTTAATAGGCTTATCTGCTACTTTAAAATAGCAATTCAGAGACTACTACCCTTTTAGAAGGTAATAATAAAAGGAATGGTCAATAAGAAGATACTAATATTAGGCACCCTCTTTCTGCTAAGCATCACTTTTTGAAAATCAATTCAGCCTTAAAATTTAGCTCCACTAAAGAGATTTACAAAAACTATTACCAAATATGGCGGGAAACCCCGCAAAAGATCCTGCGGGCTCGGCCAAATGAGCCAGCACCACCCCCAAATGAAGCAACCCCCGATTACCCACCTCAGGGTCAACCAGAATAACCCGCTCTCAAGCAGCAGCCGTGAAAGAAGGCACCACCCCCCAACCTGGAGCTACTTCAACTAACGCCAGTTCACCTGATCGCACTTCTGCAACCTGCACGCCCAACAGCTCTGCGTGCGCTACCTCCCACCAACCCGCTGGGCCCCCTCTAACCAAGGAGGCCATCACCCACGCTGTTTTAATGGCGTCTGCTCAGTTGAATGCAACTCAGCCCATCCAGGCTTTATTCTCCCCCATTGTGTCAGCTAATTCATCCCCATCTATTATTGCTGACGCTGTGTTTCTGGCTCCCCCCATGAGGGGCGATACCCAGCTACTGACCCCCAAACCCTCAGATGTAAGGTTGGATTAGCCGCACATTCTGGTTCACTAAGCACCAAATTAGGACAATTTACTCTTTCAAATGGAGATTCAAATGATTCAGATTTTGGAACTTCACACCAGTTCCAATCTCACCCGTCCCATTTAAACCCCGTAATCAGCACTTCTCAAGTTGCCACTTTATCTCCATATGCCGATAACGACCAATTCACCAATTAGCCAGTGAGTTTTGCCCACGAAATCACAGAAAATACTCGAGCTGAATTTACCCAAATAGATTGGGATGGTGATGAAACATCGCCCTCCTCCCAATTGGCTGGAGTTAATTTCAATCTGGATGGGCCTCCCCAATTTAGCGAGGCCCAACAATCTGCCCCTTAATTCAATATTCCGCCAGCAACTGCTCAAACATTCCAGCAACATGGGATCTCTGCAAACTTGTCCAAACCACCAGCTTACATTCAACCCGCGAATGCAGCCCAAAGCAAACATAAATGTACCAAAGGAGCCACTGGGGCGTGGCAAAAACCTCTGTCACCAACGCTACCTAAAGCTGATCCCTGTTAAGTGGCGTTTATTGGTGATGTCAAGAAGAAATGGGCCAAAACTAGAGCGCAAAAAGCTCTACCTCGCTTAACCCTCTCCCATGCGATTTGCTTTTAATATGGGCATAACCCTGTTGAATTCTATAGTAGGATTACTTCTCATACTTTGCAGCGGTCGCAGAGACATTACTAATTAACGCCACCATCCATGAATCAGTGGAGGGCCACTACATCGATTTGGGCTTCACTGAAGCTGCCCTTGCTGACCATGCTGCCACCCTCCAGGTCATTATTCCGCGTGGATCTCTTTGCATCTCCCGCACATGCTCTCACCTGGAGAAAATTTCATGGGTTACTTTTTCCAACCTACCAACGACTGTTGATCCTGAGTCTCTTAACTGGCGCTCCGTCGTGGTTTAATGGAGTTTGGGTCTGTTCTTTCAGTGGACTTTAGCGTCCCCTCTTACTATGCTCCCACCCAAAGAGCTCGCACTGCTAGGGCGTCGTTCATCCCCTCCTCCACTGTATCACGCAAAATTGAGGTTATTCCTCGTGTGGCGGTAGTTGGGTCATGCCCTGAAATCTTTTTTGTAGACCCTGATCAGGTGCGCCCCTGGTGTTAATGGTGTAACGCCCTTGGACACTTGTATAGTGGCTGCACAGCTCAAAAACAAGCCCTCTTACCCACCAACCAGGGGCCTAAACCAAGCTAAAAACGATCCCACTTGGACGCAGCAGCAATTCCACAACCCACACAATGGGTTCCCGTTCAAGACCTGTCCCCTGAGGCCTTACGCCTAGCAGTTGAAACAGCTAACCCCACTATTGGTACAGGATACCTTCGCGCTCATGCCCCGCTTCCAGTGGGCACCCCCTCCAATCTCCCAGAGTCAACTCCCTCTCTCACCAAGCGCAAGGCATCTCCCACAGGGCGCCCCTCGTCAGCCACCTCCACTCAGGGCTCCGAGGCACCCCCACCAACCTCCACCAGTGATTTATCGCATCAACCCTCAGCTCCCAATGGAGCTATGCCCACCAGCATGGACTGGCAACCCGCGGCCTGCAGTAGAAGTGCCACCTCAAAGAGTCCTACTCCAACCCCACAGTTCATTTCGCGCGGCTCCTTTTCAGTGTTGGAGGAAGTGAATATGGACTCAGACCCATCAAGTGGGGACACCGCGGAGGTCGCCGTTGAGCACCCTCAGGTCCTTCCCCTGCAACGGAGCGAAGGCAGCATCCTAGGCTGGCTTACTGGGTCCTCCGCCCCCCACCCTCTCCTTCCCCTCAAAACCCTCGACGCTCCTCATGGATTGCAGCTAATAGTCAAGCTAAAGGACTCAAAACTAGCCGCCTCACAGCAGCAGGTTTAAGCGCTGTCAACCCTCCAGGACATGGAGAGGAACAGCTATGAGTCCCCACGGCAGCACCCTGGCCCTGCAATCCATCAACGCATATGGGTTATGGGACTTTAAGTGGAGAGACCGCCTCCTCCGCAACTTCAGGTCAGCACAAATTGACATCGCTGCTATCCAGGAGTCCCATATCCTCCCCCACGAACAATCTGCATGGAATGAACAGTTTAGAGGCAACTACTTCTGGACAAACCATGCCGCCCTTATTGGTTTGAATCCCCGGGTTAAAATCCATTCTTTTTCACAATATCTAGGTGGCCGCCTCATACTGGCCAAACTCACCACTTCTGACTTCTCTTTCTTCGCTGAAAGCATCTACCTGCCTAATGCAGGTCAGGAGCAAAACTGGCTCTTGGAAGAGCTCGTCCAACTCAATCTACCACGGAATACAGTCCTCTTGGGAGATTCTAAAACAACCATAAGTCGCGTCCGTGACTCTTACCCCCCTGCAGCAAAGGAACGCCCTAGATCAAGTCGCCTCCAGGATTTACTTCGCCTGAGTGGCTTTATGGATGCGCTTCCACCCTCCGCGTCTAGCCTAGGTTGCATAACTAGGATCCAGTATGATGGAGGAACTTTCCAGTCAGCGTCACGCATAGATATGGCACTGATTGGCCCCCTGCTAATTGGACGCGTCTCCTCTCCCATCTCTCGTGACAACCATCTAAGTGATCACAGGTCACTCACAGTTGTCCTCACCACCACGCTTAGACTGTCACATAGGTTCTGGCCCAGGGTTGCCCCAGCTCTTCTCAACAACCCCTTCACTAAGGAGACGCTGTCTATGACCATCCAGGAGACTCTCACCTCCCCCCACCCCACCTGCTTGACCACAAGGCTAGATGGGCGGTGACCAAGGAGGGCATCGCCCCCGTTGCTTATAACTGTGCCAAAGCCCAGATGACCGCAGCTCGCGCCAGAGTCAAAAGGGCGGAAGCCAGAATCAGACATCTGGAGCGAAACTGCCAGCCTTCGCCCTCTCCCAGTGGTTGGAAGACTGGGAAGCGGCGCAGGAAGCACTCCGCTTGGAGCTCACACTGCAGGAAGAACAAGCAGCAAACTTTACAACATCTCGTTACTATGCTCAATGGGAACGCCCCACCCGCTTCTTCTTTCAGAAACAGAAAGCCCGGTCAACAGCGCAGGATATCACTGCACTAAAGATTGGCACTACAACCACTTCGGATAAGGAGGAAATCATGCAGGAACTACACCGCTTCTACTTCAGCCTCTTCCATGCCACCCAGGTGAACCTGTCAGACATCTAAGACTTCCTGTGGCGGACTCCAGAGCCGCCCATTGACCCACGGGCTGATGAGGCTCTACTGGCGCATATTTTCATCCAGGAGGTGATGGAAACCCTTCTGAAATCCCCACGGCTTAAAGCCCCAGGCCCAGATGAATAACCTTGAGGTGTACCTTCTGGAACCTGCGGTGATAGCCAGAACCCTCCGCGACCTTTTCGCTGCACTCTTGGTGAATGGCGAGGTCCTCCCTGACTCCAGAGGCTCAATCACGACCCTCATTCACAAGAAGTCAGACCGTGAGAACCTGGCGAACTGGCGCCACATAGCATTGATCAACACAGACCACAAGCTCTTCACAAAGCTTCTGGCCAACCGCATCACCAAATGGGTGTCATCTCGCATCTCCCCATCCCAGCACGGTTCTATTCTGGGGAGGTCGTTATGGGACAACTATAATGATTTTCACGTGACTTTGACTGCTAACTCTCGTAAGGCGCATGGCTTTGTGGCTCTCCTTGATATGGAGAAAGCATATGATTGGGTGGCCTAGAATTATATTGATGCTTCCCTGGCCCGCTTCCATCTCCCCCGCAGCTAGGCGCTGGATATCAGCGCTCTATGACCAGCTCCACACCAGAGTCCTGGCGCCAATGGGTTTTACAGTGGCAGTACCAGTTGGACAAGGTCTCCAGCAAGGGGACCCCCTGAGCCCTATCCTTTTTAACATCACCATCGACCCCCTCTTGGCCTCCTTACAGGACAAGCTAACAGGGATTCTGGTACCAGGTAAAGCCCCCACCCGCACCATGGCATTTGCAGATGACACCGCCATTGCATTTGGCTGCCCTGGGGATGTTGCCCTCGCTGCTGTGACCATTGAGAGGTACACCAAGGCGTCCAACGCCATGGTCAACACCTCCAAGACAACAGTTGTACAGGTCGGCTCTCCCACCTTCCCGCCACCTTCTCCCCACCATTTGGTATTGAACCTGTGCGCGGTACCTTCCGTCACCTTGGCGTTCTCACCAACCAACAAGGAGTTGCACTAAAAGACAAATGAGGACCTGCTTTTCGCAGCAGTTAACTCCAGGATTGCCAGCTGGAACCGGTGGCACATCACCCCCCCAGGGTCGAGCTCTGATGGCCAATGTGTTCCTCCTCTCCAAAGTCTGTTTCCTAGCGCACGCCTGCCCATTCACAGATGCCTTTTATACGCGGCTCAATGTACTCCTCCGCTGTTGGATCTGGGGCTCAAACCATCCACCAATGGCCCTCTCAACCATTGCCCAACCCTGAAATTAGGAGGCCTAGGGCTTCTGAACACGCAATCGAACGCCACCACAATCTTCCTGAAGTTCCTATGGCTGATTGTCTGCTGGGATGCGACCCCCTGCCCCAATGGGCGCCCGCCCTCGCCAGTCAGTGACAGCAGCTCTGGGTCTTCCTAGAGCATCTCTGACCTCATTAAGGGAGTGGCTCACAAACCACCCAGGCCATCACCTGAAACCATCCTCATCCCCCTACTGGAACCAGGCTCTCCTTGCCCTGAAACGAGTAGGCGCGCAGATCCACCATGCCTTCCTGTACAGAAGGGATGGCCCTGGCCTCAGCCCCCATCGGCATGCAATTATGTACAATGGACAAGTTGTCACAACTCGCCTCAACCCCCAAGATCGTTCTCCCATCTGCCCAAGACTCCTTGAGCTCCTCCCTCCCTCCATGAGATTCGACCTTAAGGAATTGTGGAAGGACGTCTATCACCCCATCCTGTCAGCAAAGGTGTTCAACACCTTATGGAGGGTGCTCCACTGTTCATACAGGACAGGGGACCAGACTGGCCCTACCTTCCAGCACTGAAGCTGCCCCCGCAGTGTGGAGCCTATTGACTCCCACCTCCATCGTTTTTTCACCTGTCCAGGTGTCGCCACATTTTGGCCAAAGGCCTGCGCGCTCCTCAATGCTCATCCCTGGTCTAACACTCTGTGCAAGACCTCATGTTTGAGCAGATGTTTCCTGGTTGCCACCAACCCCTCCGTGTCCTCACCTATGCCACAGCCATCTGGACCATCCATAACTCCTTCCTTCCTGCTGCCTTTGACCAGCAGGTGTGGACCCTTCCACACATGATCACCTTCTTTCAGGTACACTTTGAGATGGCCCTGAAGGTCTGCACTATGTCGCCAACCCCCCGCTCAGTTGTCACTTCAGCACAGCTCTGGCGCGCAAACCTCCCTCCCATTCTTGATGCCTCCTCCCTTCCCTTCCCTCGCCTCAGGCTCTTAGGAGCCAAGGCGTAACTTAATGAACATCGATGAATCCCCCCCTCAGGTTGGGACCATCTAGTACTAAAAAAGATACTAATATTAGCTTGTCAGTATACACTCCCATACCTCATTGCAAGAGATTAGACTAGTGTTGGAATATCACTGAATTCTGCCTTATCCAAAACTTTTACCCCAAATATTCCACCAATAATATTGGAGGGGAACTCAATAATTCTAATCCTAGCAAGTCTAACAAAAAAGTCACACTTATCCCAATCAAATGATATAAGAAGATTTGATTGCTAGCGATTGAAAAGATCTGATAAACCCAAACTACTTTGAAACCTATAAATATCCTATCCTTTCAATAATAAAAGATGGGTCTATTACAACCTTATATTTACTATCGTTCATACTTTTTGGAGGTTCCATAAAGTAACTTTAAACTTACTTAACCATTTAGAAATACGTTTCAAAACTTCAAAAAGTGGTGCTCACTACAGGGGGCTCTCTAAGTTACTCTCTTCAGAAAACGTCAATCACCAAGATGGATTCTCCTTTTTTGCCTGAAGGGTCTCATGACCATGAGCAAGGCAGTAATTTATGATGGGTCCATTCCACTAGAACTGAAATCTTAAGGGTACCATATACATTGGAATTCCGTGACAACTTAAAATTTAAAGGGCCCAATTTAAGCTTTATTACGAATTTTCAAATACAGCCTGAGGTTTTAAGAAGCATCATTAATCAGATTCTTGATGGGGCTCAAATTCTTGTAATCCATTTTACTTGATTTTGGACTAATGATGTACCCTCTCTGATAAGAGATTTATATCAAACTTTTCATTTACTGGGGATTGGTGCCAAGAAATTTTTACATCATTTGCACACCCTACTTCATACCATTTACTATAAGTAGTAGGAATGCATCAACAAGGGATTTTTATTTTAATAAAAGGATTCCTATCCTTGAATAATTATGGTTCTGAGCTCTTCAAGTCTGTCTATGAGTTTGTAAAGATAATCGTGACACCATTTTTTTATAATCAAAACTGTCTTAATGAAGTTCAACAACAACTTGTTCAACTTGATCATGGAATATATTGATTTGTTGACTCAAAGTTAATTAAGCGAGTCCAGGAAATTCAGGTTGAATAGAGACACATTTTTCTTATCTCTAAACATAATAAATTAATTTAAGAGGAAGTTAAAATACCCCATTCCAATTGGAGCAATTGTACTCTGAAATTTAATTTTTAGTTAGCAAAGTAGAAACAAAATTTGGGAACTATGAGTTTTTATGGGGAACAAGGTCCTCCTGGTGTTGAAAGACCTCTTGGGTCACCTGGGGGTGAAGGGCCACGTGAACTCCTGTTGATGATGGACCTTGTGGACCCCCAGGTGCTGAAGGGCCGCGAGGACCTCCTGGTTCTGATGGACCTCATGAATCCCCTTCTGCTGATGGGCATCCAGGATCCCTTCAGCAAACTGACACTTTTTTCTCATGATTGAAAAATTGCGTGAGAAGTTTCATAAAGTTGCATAGGAGTGAATTTAACTCTTAATGGGATAACTATTGATCCCATGTTATTGCTTTAATCCTTATCTGAAAAATTGAATAATCTGGTTAAATGGGCAAAGGATACTGACATCCTGTTAAAGGCCTGTGAATCTAAATAGGATATGCTTCAAACGAAGATTGAAACTTTGGAACCTAAATACCATGCCAGCAGAATCAAATTTACGAGTTATCTTGGCTATTGGACAAAAATGTGGGGTATTCTGGTCTAAATAGTCAGATTAATGAGATTTGTACCCTAGGCAGCTGACTCCTATCCTTAATATTCTTCCCAAGCTTCTGACTCTAACTCTTACATCTCCACTCAATTGTAACAACCTGAAGTGCATGTTTTATCAGTCATTGCTCCTATGAGTTTTAAACATGTATTCAAGGATAAGTACTCTCTTGGGGAAGGCAGTATCATCTCCTTCATCTATTATATGAGAAGGCTCTTAGTGAGTCCACAAACCAACAAAAAATGGATTACTTACCAAATTTTCTTACTTGAATAGCCCAAGATATCATGGCACCTCATTTTATGACTTGTTCTATATGGTCCCAGGTTAAGAAAGCATTGATAAAAGAATTGGGTAGTGAAAAAACCTTATCCTCTCAGAAACAAGCTTTTATGGGCATACAGCCCCATCAAAATGATACTATTAAAGACTTTCTTCATTAATTTTATTGAGAGGCTCAGGCTTTAGTAGCATGTGGCCAGTAAAATTTGGATGATTCTATTAATGCTGTTATGTCTGCATCTACTTCTGGGACTCAGATGCAAGTCTAACTTATTAGCGTAAAAAGAACTTCAGAAGTATTTTATACATAAAGAAGGCCTAGTTAGGATTGCCCTCCTCAATTTACTGAAAACCCTAAATTTACAACTCTCCAAGACCCAGTCATCCTAAAGTATATGCAGGGCCTGAAAATGATAGAGCTATTCAGTGTAATTATTATCACTGATACTTTTATACAGAAGACCGTTTTTATAAAAAGTAATCTGATGAAAAGAAGAAAAAGACAAAAACAACAAGATAGACTATTTTAATAATGATATGAGTATGCAGCAGGAACATCAAAACCATGTAGAGTATAATAAAGATGAACACTCTTCATATTCCTTGCCCTCCTTGTTGGCTTTGTCCTCTCAGTTTGGAAGTAATAACACATATTAATTTTTGAGTGAATTAAAGTTATACTAGAGCTATTATTGACACTGAATCTCTGTGAATGTAGTTTAGCCAAAATTAATCAAGTGGATTAAATTAATGCCCAATATATCACATCATTAAGAATACAGCACTGCAGGACCTTAGATACTCGATCAATTGGAGCTTTTTTGTCACCCCCATTGAAAATTGGGAAGTTAACTTCTATGGTCCCTGCAATTGTCCTTGATAGCTTGAGTTATGACCTTCTCTTGGTTACTCAATTTTTATGGGAATTTGATGATAATATTAATTACCCCAACTCATCTCTATCACTTTTGGGGTATATGGTTTAATTACTTTTAGCTGAACATACTCAACATACTAGATGTTGAGTATGTATGTTAGAGGGATCAAAGAGGTCCTATTCCATTCAGTATTATTGTGAAGGTCCTCGAGTAAAATTACCCCCTAAGATGGCTGACATAGAAGAAAGAATGTAAATTTTATCCCCTGAGATTGTGATTATTCCGAAAAATCTCATGTTATTGTCAATATTTTTTACATTTTTGTATTCCCAAGGGCCGATTATTACAAGTCCAAGGCATTTCAAACCCTTCTGCTAAAAAGTTCTTGCCTTGTCCTGGTGTATTGGATTATGCATGTTCTTAATTGTTACCTTTTTGTTGGCAAACATTATCAATGACCTAAAAATGATAGATTGAAAAAATCCAATAGCCTATGTCAAATTATTGCCCCTATCTCAAATTTATGACGTTAAGACTTTTGGAAGTCTACAAGACTTTGGACTGAAAACCAAACAGGAGAATCCTGTTGTGGGACCTGCAATAGAGAAACATCTTACTATAGAACAGGAGAAACAAGTACTTCAGTTTATTGGAAGAACACTCTGACATATTTGCCAAGCATTCTTATCATATTAGTAAAATGAAGGGAGTAATGCATACTGTTGAAACTGGAGATCACCCTCCTATTTGTGGAGAACCCTCGTTTAAGTCAAAAGTGGAGGAGGCACAGGTCACTAAAGCTTTACATCAACTATTGGAGGCTAAAATATTAAAACCCACTAATAGTCCCTGGGCCTCACCTCTGTTATTGCTGAAAAAGAAGGATGGTTCACATCAGGTGGTTATGGATTATTGCAGGTTAAATGCAATTACTCATAGATAGCTATACTTTACTAAGGATCAATAATTCCATCCAGTTGTTAGCCAGCTCAACCTATTTTTTGGCAATGGACTTAACCAGTGGGTACTGGCAAATTGACATAGCTCTGTAAGACTGAGCTAATTGTACCATAATATCTAGTGAGGGCTTATGTGAACCAACCCATATGCCACAAGGGTTGAGCAACACACCAGCAACATTCCAAAGGGCCATGGATGGTATGTTACGGGATTTAAAGCTGACCTGTGTTCTGGTATATTTGGACAATATTACCATGTTTTTGAAAACATTTACTGAGCATCTGGATCATTTGAGAAAGTTTTAGACGAATTTGGAATCTTTCACTAAAGCTCAAACTCCCCAAATGTTCCTTTTTTCAGAATGAACTGGAGTTTTTAGGTCACCAGGTTTCAGCTAAAGGAATCCAACTACTTTCAGATAAAATCCAAGCTATTCAAAAAAATGACACCTCCAACCTCCTTGCAGTACATGCAAGTCTTCCTTGGTATGGTTGGATACTATAGTCAATTTATACCCAAGTTTGCTGATATGGCAGAGCTTTTAATCCATTTATTACAAAAAGGTGTCCCATATGAGTGGAGCTCAGCTCAGAACAGCCTTTTAATTCTCTCCGAAATGCCCTAATTAAGGCACCTGTTTGATCTATCTTTGATTTATAATCCTTTTATTCTGCATATGATACAAGTAATGTAGCTATTTGAGCTATTCTTTCCCAGTGTGATGAAGAGCAGATCGACCATCCTGTAGCGTTTTACACCTAAACATTATCCAAGGCTGAGCGAAATTACATTGCAACTTAGCATGAGTGTTTAGCTTTAATTTTAGCAATTAAACACTTCAAACCCTTCCTATATGTCAATTATTTTACCGTTATTACTGACCATTATTCTTTAGAATAATTACAAAATATGAAGGATCCTGATGGGAGACTAGCACATTGGGCCCTAAGACTGCAAAGTACAATTTTTCAATTGTACATCGGTTGTACCCAACATCAAAATGCTGATGGCCTATTCCAATTGCCTATACTGACCTTAGATTCTGGGAAAGAGGAACGATTATATAATCTAATTGAATGGCATGAGTTGTGGGATCATGAAACTGAAGAAGATCATTCCTTTCTAAAACTATTATAAAGATACCATGATCTGGGAAGGATCTTTGTATAAGAAAGTCAATTACAAGTGGTTACTCTTTTTTCACCTAAATTTAAGGTACCACGCTATTATAGAATGACACAGACATGTAGGTCATAGTGGTTTAGAGAAAACCCGAGTGTGGTTAAAACCTGATACTATTAGAATAATATGACTGAATCCATTAGAGAGACGCTTAATTCATGTTTCATCTGTAAAAGTCATGGTGCAACTAACCCTACAATTCAGCATCAAGTGATTCCACCAACTAAGGCGTTTAAAGTGATAAATAACAATGTTGTAAGACCAATTCCTTGTGGTTGCATGGACACCAGTGCATTATCATGGCTGTCAACCAATTAACTAAATGGTTTGAGGCCATATCCATTACCACCCCCTCTGCTAAGACTACTTCATTGTTCCTTTATCAGAAATCATCACCCAACATGGGTGCCCCAAAGTACTTATGTCCAACAATGGAACAAACTTTACTTCTCAACTTTTACAAGGGTTGTCAAAGTTATTCCATACTGCTCAACGGTTTGTTGTTCCTTACCATCGATCAACTAATGGGGCCCTTGAGCGAGTTAATGAAAATTTAGTCTCTATTTTAAGGAAGATGGCCTTAACGGGCCCATCTCAGTGTAACTTCTGTTTATCTAGTGCTTTGTTTGATTACCAAATAAAAAACATAAAATTATAAAGAAGTCGCCCTTCAAATGTATTTATGGTCAAGATCCTTCAGCTCCTTCAAGGTTCAAGCAATACTCAAGAAAAGTATACCAGAAAACTCTTATTTAGTTATGAGAAATCTGGCTAATGAGATTAAGATCCTTCAAGCTCAAGCCATGGAATCAATTGAAGTAACCACCAAAAAGGAGACTCAAAAAATAACCAATATAAACCTGTTTTGCCTGAATATCAAATTGTAAGATTATTTTATGTATTAACACTCCTGACCTGGTGGACAAACTGAAAAGTTGGAAACTAACTGGTCTTGCCCTTATTGAGTTATATTCCAAAAGGAGTTAGAATAGTAAATTGTCCATTTAGATATGGGTACTGTTGTAAATTGTATCAACCCTAGATTTTTACAAATTCATCCTCCTCCACGATCAATTCTTGAAGGGGGAATAGTTGGAATTTAGCTGAATGCTTCTGTTCCCCAAACTTTTACCCCAAATATTCCACCAATAATATTGGAGGGGGAACTCAATGATTTTAATTCTAGCAAGTCTAACAAGAATAGTCACACTTAACCCAATCAGATGATATCAGAAAATTTGATCACTTAGTCATTGAAAAAATATGATAAACCCAAAATTCTTTATAAACATAAAACTTTCAATTCTTTCAATAATAAAAGTGGGCTTAGTTACAATCTTATATTTATTATCATTCATACCTTTTGAAGATTCTATTAAGAAACTTTGAGACTTACCTAACCATTTTAGAAGTGAAGATCAAAACTTTAAAAAAAGTAGGCTTTCTTTTGAATTGCTACTAATGTTAGTTCTAGCTTTAACATTTTTCCTGTAAGTTGTCAAAATAATTTTCGCAAAGTCACATTGGCAGGCCAAAGCAGCTATTAAATTGTAGTTAGAATTAGGCTATATTGCTAATCACTTTATCAGTTCTGAAAATAGCATAGCTCTAATCTTCAAATGTAGATATCTGCTCATGTTCTACTAAAAGGGTTCAATCATACAATTGCAATTTTTTATCAATTCAGAATAAGATTACAAAAAAAATTTCTATTTTTAAACCTATAGCTGCTACTTTTATGTTTCATAGCTTGATTTCTGGAGAGGGTGAAAAATACAAAGAGGAAATGAGCAATACTAAAGGAGTCAAGTTGGCCGCCCTCCCTGACCTTAGGTACAACTTAGTAAATCGCTTGGTCAAGGCCAAACAGTCCCAGGTAAATCCCCAAAATTTATGTGATAATGTCTAAGTTGTTACACCAACGAATCTAAAAATCACATGTTACAGTATAATGAGGATAGGTCATAAGTTTATATTCTTTAAGTGATTAGACTCATTAACTAAAATTATATTTCCAGAGGTGGTAAAATGAACTGATGTCAAAAAGTCAAGTTTTAACATACTTGAGGTATAGAACTTTGAAGGCTGGTATTATTGTTTTATTGTCAAAAACATCTCCAAGCCTTAATAAATAATAAGGATATTGCTATTTCTCAAATTATCTAGTGTTTTTCTCACCAATCTCTATATTAGTCTTCTATAACCTTAGTTAAAGATTATTTTATCTATTTATCTTTTCTATGGTGCCTCTTTCTGTCCTTGATAGTTACCTCCTTATGAGAGGATTCTAAATTTCATTTACAAGTTATAAGGAAATTTCAACTTCCTGGAATTTTTACATTGTTTTTATTGGTGGTTTTTTTTTTCTTGTAGAGTTAGAGCCACCTAATTTACATCTTCCTCAACAAGTTGACTAATATTTGGTGATTTGATTTTTATGATAATGGTTGTTCTCATTATGCAGCATCAAATTAGAAGTTTTTATTAATATCAAGATAAGTTGATAATATTGTCTGGTGTACTAATTCCCCATCATTTGGTTTCAACAAGTCACATTACACTTCACTGCTACTTATTTTCCTCATCATGAAAGATCATTGGTATTTGAGCAGTTGATATGACAGACTGATCTCTGGTTAAAAACACTGATATCAGATCTAATTATTTACTTATCATAAACTTCAAAAAAATCCAACTTTAGCACTTAGTTAAACTTTAAAAAATAATTACTTATAGTAATAATGGCGGGAAACTCCACGGAGGAAACGCTGTCTCACCCAAGAGAGCCAGTAAACACAAGAAACCCAACCTATGAGATTCCACTCTGTGTCAACTTAGGTAACTTGCCACAAGCGGCTGCCACAAAAACAGGAAATACTTCATTTCCCTTCACCCCTGCAACAGGCGTTAGCTCAGCCAGATTACTATTATGAGTCCCTACGCCCTCCAGCTCATCATGTGCTGCATCTTACCACCCCCAGGCTACCTTTCTACCAAGAGAGATGATGGCCAAGATGTTTATATCATAAAATGCCAGTAGGATGCATTTCAGCACTTCCAGTCATTCAATTTAATATTGGTTAAGTTTATCTGCCATTCCTCTACTATTACAGAGGTGCAGCTTCCCGCTCCTCTAATGAGGGATGATTCCCCGCTACCATGTTCCAACACAGTAGCCAAAAGGTTGGATCAGACGTCCAATATGATTTAATTAGCACCAAACATTAGAAATCATTCCCTCCTAATGGGGGGTTTTCTAATTTGAATTTTGATGTTCCAAACTAATCAAAATCTGGCTCAATCAATTATAACTCTGAAGCGGAACTTTCAAAGCCAGCGCTTCTAAATCAGGCAGTGTAATTGATTAATTAACCAATCAGCCAGTAAATTTTGCCCAGGGTTCCCAAACAATACACAATCCATCTTTTCACCCATATATTGGGATAATGTTGAATTTACATCCACCTACCAATTTACTGGATAACCATGATCTGA
This sequence comes from Massospora cicadina, assembly GCA_022478985.1. NCBI lineage: Eukaryota > Fungi > Entomophthoromycota > Entomophthoromycetes > Entomophthorales > Entomophthoraceae > Massospora > Massospora cicadina. Next base: position 226,660 of record JAKSZP010011830.1, on the reverse strand, counting down.
AAAAGTCTCTTTAATTATAAGTGATCTAACAATTGGCCCTCAACTGCATCCTGAGCCAGTAACTGTAGAAACGGGCCAGCTGAGGATGAAATCTATGAACAAGCTACCATACCAGATAACATTACACTTGTAGCTGCTGCTGAAAGCAAGCAATAGAGATCCAAAAGAACTACAGGCGCATGGCAGAAACCAATAACGCCCATTCTACCAAAAACTGTCCATGTAGAGTGGCATATAACACTGATTAAAAAATAGATAGTGCAAAAACCAGAGCTCAAATTCTCCTCCCACACTACCTTAACCCATGCAATCCGCCTCTGTTATGGGCACAACCATAAGAAATTAGATACATAGTATTATTACTCTTATTTTGCGGCAATTGTGGCAACCTTCAACCATGTCCAAGATATTATCCATGCTTTGGTAGAAGACCACTATCTTGATTTGGGCTTCATTGAAGCAGCACTAGCAGAACACGCTACCACCCTGGTTGTAAACCCACATGGGAACCTTTGCGTCTCCCATAAACTCCTCACCTGTAAATTCTTATTGTAAGCTTATTTTAATCTTAAAACAACGGTATATCATGAGTCACTTAAACTTGTGCTCCATCACGGTTTAGTGGGATTTAAATTAGTGCTCTCAGTGGAATTCAGCTTCCAACCCTTATTATGCTCCAACACAGAAGTCACGCATTGCAAGAGCACCTTTCTTGATCTCCTCTGGCTCACAAAATTGGAGTCATAACTCTCATAGCAGTGGTTGATGCATGCCTTATCTCCCTGGATGACCCTGATCAGGCGTGCCCCTGCTGCTCCCAGAGTATTTCCCTTGATCACCTTTATAATGGATGTATAGCTCGTAAAAAGCTACACTCAAACTCGTCCTAAGGGCCAAAGCCTGTACAGAAGCGCTCAAATTTGGTGGCTTAGGAAAATTCAACAACCCATAAAGTGGGTTCCAGTTCAAGGTCCGTCGCCAGAGTCATTAAGACAAGCAGTTGAGACTGCTCACTTCACCATTAATTTTGGGCACCCTTTGCATTCAAGCCTCTATCTTTGTGCAAACTCAAAGTTCTTCCAGAGTTACTCCATCAGCAGATAGTGTAAGGCATCCTAAAAGGGAGCTATCGTTATACACTCCTACCAACCAACCCAAAGCACCCAGACCAGTCTCCACTAGTGCTTTCACACCAAACAGGAGATCTAATGAAGCCCAGCCACTAACAATGACTGGTAAAATACAACCTGTGGTCTAGCCAACTACCCAAAGAGCCTTTTATCCCTATAGCCCACATCTTACGAAGCTCCTTTGCTGTAATTTCAGATGAAAAGATGGACTCATACATATCCAATGGGATACTGAAGAGGTAACCATCGACTAGTACTAGAAACTTATTTTGCAACGGAACAGTGGCAGTATCCTTGACTTTTCACAGGATCTACTCCACCCCACCCATCAGCTTACATCCAACCACCCTGATAGACCACTTGGCTTGCTGAAAATATTAGTCAGGCCTGTGGACTAAAAACTTGCCGCTTTCCAGCTGCAGATTTAGGCGCTGTCAACCTCCCAGGATTCATATGAACTGTTATGATTCTTCATGGAAGTACCATGACCTTGAAAATCATAAACTTAAATGGTTTGCAAAATTTAAAGCAAATTGACTTTCCCTTACAAATTCAGGTCAGTGTGGGTTGACATTAATGCTGTCCAGGAACCCGCCTTCACACCAATAAAAAAGGCTTGAAATAATCATTTTAGAGGCAACTCCTTCTGAATAAACATGTTGCCTTTAAAATTCTTGATCCCAATGTCAAACTCACACCATCTCACAACGCCTAAGTGCTGTCTTATATTGGCCAAGATCACAACTCCTGAATTGGCTTCTTCATCGCCATTATAGCCGTGCCTCAATCAGGATCTGACCAGAACGGTCTTCTAGAGGAGTTAATCCACCTGAATTTACCTCAGAATACAATCCTATTATGAATTTAACACCAACATAGGCTGCATTTGTGGCTATAGCCCTCCTGAAACAAATGAACGCCCTGAAATTTTTAGACTCCCGGACTTCCTTTGCTTTTCTGGACTCACAAATCTGCTGCCACCCTCCAAGTAAGGCCTTGATTGTATTACAATGATTCAGTAAAAAAAAGAAAATTCTAGTCAGCATTATGCATTTATTTTTACTGACAGGCCTCTTGGGGTTTCTGTCTCATCTCCAATATCCCACGACAATCATATGAGTGATGATAGGTCACTCAGAGTTGTCTTTACCAACACATTCAGACCATAGTGCAGGTTTTGGCCAAGGTTTTCCCAAGCTCTTCTAAACAACCCCTTTGCTAGAAATGTTTTTTGCATTTATAGAATTAAAATTACATTCTAACAATCCACTTGACAACTTCAGCGCAAGTTGGGCAGCGACCAAGGCAGGAATCACATTGTCATTTATATCTGCGCCATAGCCCAGATGAACGCGAATTGCGCCAGAGTCAAAAGGCCTGAGGCTAGATTACATACCTATGACGGAACTGCAAACCTTTCCCTCACCCAGTTGTCTGAGTGACCGGAAAGCCGCAAAAGAAGCCCTCCATTCAGAAATTGCATTGCAAGAAGAGGCATTCAACTTCACATTTCTCGCTATTATGCCTAGTGGTAACGCCTGATTTCTTTTTCCTTCAGAAGCAAAAAACCAAATTTACAGCGCAAAAAAAACGTCAAAAAAGATTGGCACCACCACTAAAACGGATAAAAAAAGCCATCACGCAGAAAATGCTTTTCTTCCTACCCAACCAACTTGTTCCATGGTAACCAAGTTGACTCATAAGATACTCAAGACTTATTATGAAATTATACGGTGTATCCAACTGATCAACGAATAGATGAAGTTCTTATACCTTCTATAACCTGTCAGAAGATTATGAAGATCCTCCTTAAATACAAGCGCTTAAAGCTTCTGGCCCTGAAGGTATACCTTTTGAGGTAACTTCTTGAACCCGTGGTGATAGCCAGGTTCCTCCGCGGACTTATAATCACACTTTTGGCTTAAGGCGAGGTCATCCTTAAACTAGTAGTTTAATCATGACACTCATTCATAAAAGTCATTCTTTGAGAACATGGACAACTGGCGCCCTATAGCCATGATTTATGCAGACCACAAGTTGCTCAGAAAGCTTCTGTATAACTACATAACAACATGGGTGTCTCCCCACCTGACTCCTCCCACATGAATCTATTCCAGAGAGGTTGCTATGGGATAGCTATAATGTCCTCCACGTGACTTTGATTACTAACTCATACAAGGTAAATTACTTAGTTACCTACTAGACATGGAGAAGGCTTATGATTGGGTTTCCTGGAAATACATAGATGCTTCCTAAGCCCACTACTACCTTCTCTTTACAGCGTTATGTTGGATCTCAGATTTCTATTATGTACTTCATACCAATATTCTTGCACATAATTGCTTATTAGCAGCTGTTATAGTTGGTCAGAGTATCTGCCAAAATGATTTTTAAGTCACATCTTTATATATATCACTCTTTATTCTCTATTAGCCTCCTCACAGAAGAAGATGATGTGGATCATGGTACAAAATAGGGCCCCTTCCCACACTATGGAATTTGCGGATGGCATCTCAATTGCTTTTGGATGCTTTGAGGAATGCACCCTTTCTGCTGTGATCCTTAAGAATTATACTAAAGCGTAAAACGCTAAGGTCAACATCACCAAAACAACGATAGTATAAGTTGGCTTAAAAACATACCCATACTTGGTCTGGAGCTACTTGCAACACCTTCCATCACCTGGAAATCCTAACCAACTCACAAGGAGTCACACTCAGTGCAAATGAGTACTTGATACTGGAAGCTTGAACTTCAGAAATGCAGGCTGGAACAGACGGAATAAAGCCTTCCAGTGTTGGGCCCTGATGGCCAACATGTTCCTCTTCTCAAGTTTGGATACTCATGCATTCTGTTCATTCTTAGATTCATTAAAACTCAACTCAACGTCCTCTTCTGTTGTTGGATTTGGTGATTAGCCACCCACACACAGCAATATCACAATAGCCTGAGCCCACAATGAAGGGGCCTAGGGCTTCTAGACACCCCCACACATGCTAACTACATTTACCTAAAGCTCATTCGGCCAAAGTCCCTTCTGGGACGCGACTTCCATGCCAAGTGGACACTTGTCCTCCACTAATTTGAGTTGGCATCTCTGGTAATCTTAATTGGATCGCTGAAATCTTTAGGGGATGGCTTACTAAATACTCAGGCCAACGCCTAAAACCCTCATCTCCCATATACTGAAGTCAAGTTTTCTTTGCCCTGAGATGAGCGGGACCATGAGTGTACTACGCCTTCCCATACAAAAGAAAGTACTAGTACTCGTCCCCAATCGCCATGCGATAGTACACAAAGAACAGATAGTCATATCTTGCTCTAAGCTTCAGATTATACCTCCAATCACACTCGCCTTCTTATTCTCCCTCTATACTTCACAGAGCATAAACCTCCAGAGGCTTTAGAATGATGTGTACCACCCAATATATTCAGTAAAGGTGTATAACATCATGGGCTTGTACTCCAGTGTTCCTACAGGACAAAAAACCAAATTTGTCCCTACCTTTTAACACCGCAGCTGCCAACATTTTTTGGAGCCTAATGACTCCCATTTTGTACCAATCTTCTACCTGCACAGGTGTGACCGCGCTCTGGCCCAAGGTCCGCACATTCATCCAAGTCCTTCCATGGCTTGCCAACTCTGTTCAATATTTTGAAAAGACCCTAACTAGATGTTATTAATCTTTTGTGTTCTTGCCTATGCCATGGCATAATGGACAATCCACAAATTTTCCTTCATGAATCTTTTTTATTTGCAATTTAAACCCTACAGCACTTGACTGCCAACTTACAGGTGCACTTTGAGATGGCCTTGTAAGCCTCATCCTTGTCTCTAACCCTCCACAATCAGTTTTGACTGCAGCAAGGCTCAGGCGTGCCAACTCCCTCCCTTTCTTAACGTCTAACCCTCTCCTTACCTAACTCAAGCTCTTAGGAGCCCAGACACAATTAAACAAACATTAATGAAACTTATTTGGGTCTGGACCATCAGTACTAATAAAAAAAAGATCTCTACAAACACTATTAGAAATTGCATAACCATGAGAAGTTGTAATATATATTACTATATACTATAGTAGGAGCAGACAAGATGATAATTCCAAACCATAAGACTAAAACTGAATGTGCAACAAAGCTTTTTTTGACTCAGGAATTGCAATCTAAAACATGGCTTGGAAATTAATTTATGGTGCAAGCATTATTCTTTCATGAATCTAGATGACATGATATTTACAAGCGGTGGTATCCAAAGCAGCAAGCACTTTAACATTGCATATGGTAACATTCACTCTTTTAATGCTCTTTTGTTATTGACATGCCTGAAATAAATAGTTAACTTTCAGTATAATGAATGCTTGTAATTCTTTGTTGAGGTATAACCTTTACAGAACTCAGGTGACTAGCAAACTCTTTATTTAATCTTTCTAAAACAGTGTTGATTAGCTTCCCACTATCTAATACATACTTAAAAGTCCTATATGGCTTTATATTTGACAGAAAGGATTGTTTTGTAGGTTTGAAATTCTCTTGGTTTTGTTGAAGATAAGTAGGGTAGATACTTCATTTGGGACTCAGATTAAATTGTAACATGACTATACTCATGTGTCAGGTTTGTCATTATCTATTACTTAGGTGTTATAATACCTAATTTATTAATCTGACTGTTGTTTTTTTAGTTTCATCCTTTTTCCTTTTAAATTTAGTAAATTTTTCCAAAAATGTTTTCTTGTTGCAATTGTTGTACTTAACCTGTTTAATCTGTCATTTAACAGGGTGGTATACTCACTATATAGGCTTATCATAGTGAAACTAAGTAACGTAGACAGTCTTTCATTCATGTTGGCACTGTTAATGTCTCCTGAGGCTTTTGCTCAGTCTAATAGGCATCTTTGCCATAAATGAAAACCTCTTTAAGGCCTTCAGCAATTTTGAAGGTTTTATGGGCAAGGTCATGTGCAATAAAGATGTGTGTGAAAATTTCATTTAGGTGAGCAAATTATCTTCAGAGTAACTATGTCCAAAGGTACCAGTAATCCAAAGCTTCTGTGCTTGGGGTAGTACGGTTCTCATAGTCCACAACTGGCAAGGATCTTATAAGAGATTGGCAAGAAACAGTTGTTACATACATTGGACTTTTGAGAGACTCTTAAGCTCTTATACAAAAATCATTATACTTTGACCTATGTGTGGTGCGGTCAAAGAGTGGCTCTCAGATTCTTTTGTTCTTCTCTTCTTATATCTCTGAACATGGCGAGACTATTTTTTATCATTTGTTCCTTATAGGTTATTCTTTCAGAGCTGTAGGAATCAGTTTATACTACCTCTCCATGTGTAAATTAGTTTATATTCTAATTTAGAGCTGGGATTTCCTTTGAGAATATCTTTTTGTGCAGGTTAAATAAAAAGCGCTGATGTCTAGGTGCTTACTGTATTCAATTTTAAACTTGGTAAAGGTATGTAAAGAGGTCATGCTGCATGTCTAAGTTATCAATTCATACTTCAGGAGGACAACTAGTTATTGTAATATTCAGGTTTGCTGTTAGTGATTATTACCAAACTGGATCACTCATTCAATGTCTATTAAAGGCTTGAGCCTTTCAAGATAAGTTTTTTTAATCACAGGGTGCATCACTGGGAAGTCAAGTGAGCTTTGTTCTTGTATACAAAATATTTTATTCATGGTTTTAAGAATGACAAACCATGGTGAGCCTTAAAATAATTCTAACAATGGCTATCTTTAATAAAACCGTAGTTCCTCTCACCTTCTTCTGATAAACCAGGAAAAAACCAAATCTTTGACAGTAATTCTTCTTTTTTTGACGTTATACCCAGATAGAACTAACAATGAAGACATATTTTAAGGAAAAAGTTTTTAATAAACATGAAAAGTGTATAAAGAAATGGGAGATATAGGGAGCTTTAATTTTACTTGAATTATACTAAGTGAAGTTCTTCTAATAATGCAAATTTGTGTTCGTATCTTAGTACCAGAGTTAATGGAGTCCAATTCTTATAGTCTCCTTGAACTAATGGTTATCTCTCTCAGAATATACTTATGAAATTGTGCATTTTTTAAATGTATGGCTGTATATTTAGCCTAGTTTTGTATTTTTCAGTTCTCATGACTTTTTTTCTTATGTAATTTGAATATACTTTAGTCTTCTCAGTCAGTTCTGCTTAAAAATTATTCTAAATACTAATTAAGTAGTATGCTCATTTATTGGTGTTGTAAAAAATAGCTAAGCTCTATTTGGACAAGTTTAGTAATTTTATCATCATTGACATTGGAATTTGGAGGTATAAGAAGGGATTCTTAAATACATCCTTTGTGCTACTATCTGCATAATCTTTTCATTCATTATCTAAGATTTTGCGTCCTCTGATGTCATGGTGCCTTGTTGTCAAGCCTATGCAGCGGTCAAAAGGAATATATTGACCTCCATAGTCAGTAATTATGATCAAATTAAAGCCTATAAAACGGGCTTTGTAATATTGTAAGTTGTTTTTATTGAATGAAACACATGTAGAGACTTAAACAATAGTATGGCCAGCTATGATATTACTACCAACTTTAGTATTTAAGAAATAAGGTTACAGATGGGATCTTTCCATAGTATGAGGTATCAATTATTTAATTGACCCTTTTTCAACAATACCCTACCCAAGACAAGGCTGTGGTAAAGATTTTAGGGCCACATGCGGACTTTGTTGTATGTGATATGTGTGGCATTGTCCTTGATAAGGCATTTAGTTTCTATTCTCATACTAATGATTGCAGGTCCCGTCCTTAGATACTTTAAATTCTCAGGTTGTCTTCTGAACATGTGTTAGAAAATCACTTTCTCTCACAACGCAGCTATAGGAAACATACTTCTTTAAATTATGTCTTTGGTACTCTCCTTGTGAGACTTCACTATAATGATGCTGTTCAGCTAATATTAACTCATCCTAAACTCTTCTTGTTATCTTCTAGGGGATTCTTCTTACTATCCTTATCCACCACTTGGTCTAAAAAGATCATTAAAATGCTTCTCTTTCATATAGTGCTTTGAATAGTGAAATGCAAACAGTTCTGTGGTAGCTCAACTGGTAAGAAAATAGGGCTGGTGGTAACAAGATGTCCCATTTTGAACTGAGGTTGACTACAATTTTTTAAATTGCTGTGGCAATTTTAAATGACTACATTATCTTTTTTTTAGTACTAGATGGTCCCAACCCGAGGGGGAGATTCATTGATGTTTAAATGACTACATTATCCAGATTGGTATTTTGGTAAGCTTTAATTATATAAATTATTTGTTCGTAAATAAAAAAAAGTTTTTTGATTAAGCTTAAGTAATAATTTACTTATATCATCTATTCAATAATAACAATCAACTGACTAGTTAATTGTGATTCTCAGAGGTTTATATCAGATGATAATTATAGTTACAATTTTGTCAGGGACTTTGCTGAAAACGTAGATATTAGTTAGTCAGCTCAAAATGGGCAACTGCTCATGGGAAATCGTCAGGTTTGGTAGCTGACAAGTGAGCTGATACAAATGGTGATTTAAATAGTTACTTCTCATGAAAATCAGATGGATTCTTTCCCAAAATTGAACCAATATCCCTTTTTGTCGGCTAGGCACGCTGAGACCATCATGGTTACCATGACTTACCCCTAACACATGTCCTCCCTTACTTTCTCCTATAAATATTGACTATTCTTAATTATAAAAAATACCTTAGACATTTATCTTCTATTCTTTATATCTTGTAGATTCATCTGCTTTTTGTTAAAGAGAGTCCTTGCCAAAGTGTCAAAGCCAGAGTGAGTCCAAAGTCACTTAAATCCTTATATATTGCCAGAGTGAGGCTAAAGTCACTTTTATAAATTTTATCTACCTGAGTAGGGCTAAATCTACCCATTTATTCAAAATTGACTAATATAATTGTTTTTGTAAAATCAGCAAGTCCATATATAATTTCAGAGCCAGTAGTTAAGTGAACCTATTCACCAGTAACCCTGCAGTTTTTACATCTGGTGCTCACTATAGGAATTTAGTTAAGTTATTACAAAATTAATAGCACTTAGTTAATTAACTAATTGGAGCTAAAAAGAAATGAGGAAGCAGGATCATCAGCAGCCCATCAAGAAAATATCTTATTAAAGGTAGGTATGCTGGTGGATCCTTAATATACATTTATTAGCAATTGTGGAAAAAAGGACGCTGTAATCATCTATGAACCACCTTTATAGCAAATCTAAAAAATTTTCCTAGTATTTGCAATATCCTGATTAGAGGATTTCAAACATTGCTGACCTATAACATTGATCAAAGCTGTAAATTATTTCACCACACAATGACTTTGGGGTGAGTGCGGATAAATACCTATATAAGCTCATAAATATAATAGTGGATCTCCAATCTCAAGCTTGTGATAAGACAATCAAAAGCTGAAATCAAGCCAAAAGAGCTGATGATAAGAGTTGATCTAACCAAAGGGAATTTGCCATTGGGGAACAAATAGCCTATTGTGATACATATGGTTTGGTTGCTGAAATAAGCTAGATGCATTATGGTTGGGACCAATTGAAGTTATTGCAATAACAGCAATTGATGACTACACAACCAGAAATGTTTCTGATGGTCATGTGATTAATAGGCTAAACAGCAAATTTCTTAAAAAATGGAATTAAAAAAGAAATCAACTATTAATTATTTATAATAATAAAGACAAATAAAAATATTAAAATAACAAAATTTATATATAAATAAAAGAAAAAAGAAGCTAAAATAAAAGATTCAGAAACGATGAAATAATTATATATAAAAGAGAATAAATAAGAATTAAAAATATCTATATATAAAGGAAACAAAAAATTTATTAAGTTCTTTATAGAAAAAAAGAAAAAAAAGCCTTTCAAAATTATTTTTTATATTTATTTAAAGCCTCAGGTTGTGAATTGTGTGCTCTTCTTTAATGACTCTAAAGGGAAGGAGGTTGAATAACAATATTATGAAAGAGGCCGCTGAAGATGATCTGGGATCATATATTAGCAAGTTAAACCAAGGTAAACCCAACTTTTTTGGACCCAAGGGGAATTCAGAGAATATGCTACAATTGGAAGAGTGATTAGGATGTCCAATTTAGCAAGATGAGAAACCCTAGATCGTGGGGAAAACAGCAATGAAAGAAAATGCAATCAGCAAGTAAGTCCATGTAATTTCTATATGGCACAACTAGAAGCTGTGTCTGGATTGCTTGATGACAAGCTTCATCAAGAACACTTTCCATATGAGAAAACAACGAACAGGGGAGATGTACAGGTGTCTGTCAAACCATGCCCCCAATTATTGCCATTAATGGGATATATCACTGGATAGCCCCAGCTGCAAAGTAATTGTTCAGGCAACAAATGGCATCTTGTAGTTGGCGGCTGAGGTCTCCTGAAAGTGAAGGGGGAGGATTGGTGAAAACTAGGTGATTCCGGGAGTGAGGTGGCCCATATGCAAAGTACTTACCCTTTGAATCAGAGTGCATAAGCTGCAGTATCTCAGTTGAAGCAAATTATTGAGAGCACAAGAAGCAAAATAAATGCTGAGGGCTTCTGTTAATTTCCCCAAAAGTTCCTGATATTGAAGTTCAACATTCTCATTGTTACCAATTGTCAATTTGGTCAACAAGATTATTGGTTAATAAAATTGTCCAATCCTAAAAAGGAACTCTGGGAGAAGATCCAACTTGATTAGGAATGACTGATCTATGTAAGGGAAGATTGCTTCATTAGACTTGAGGACAATTACTGGATATAAAATGGATGGAGCTGAATCCAATAATAATTCAAAATTGAGCTTAATGGAAGGAGAATGTGAGATTAAAGGCCAAGAATTTATTGAGGAAATGGTTAACTCTATTGCATTCAAAGATAGGAACAATTGTGGGAAGAGCAGAGGAAGGGTTAAGTAAATCAGTTTGAATTAGGGCGCTAGATCTGGCAGGAAGGGAAAGGATACCCCTTTGGGCATTTTGTGACATTGCATGAAAAAGGGAAGTGTCCATTTTGGACAGATTAGCCAGGACTTGCTCATAGTGGTAAGTATTGGAGGAGGAAATTTTTAGCTTATAATCAGGTCAAGTGGAGGATATAAGGGAACTTTATATGACCACATTATCCAGCTTGGGATTAGTTAAGCTTTATTTTATTTAAATATAGGTTCATATATTTTATTTAGCTTTCTAATTAAGCGTATATGACAATTTTTATATATCATCTATTTGGTGATAATAACTAACTGAATAGTTAATTGTAATTCTCAGAGGATTGTATCCAATGATAATTATGGTTACAATTTTGTCAGGGATTGTTGCCAAAAACGTGGATATGAGTAAGTCAGCTCTAAATGGGCAATTATTCATGGGTAATTGTTGGGTTTGGTAGCCACATGTGGGATGATACAAATGGTAATTTGAATATGCTAGTCCTCATGAAAATCAGCTTGAATCTTTCCCAAATTTTTCTATATCCCTTTTTTGTTGGCTAAGCATGCACAAAATCATTGTTTTACCATGAATTACCCCTAACACATGTCCTCCCTTACTTTTGCCTATAAATAATCCTTAACTTCAATAATAAACATCTTAGAACTATATCTTTTATTTATTATATTTTGTAGTTCATATGCTTTTTGTTGAATAGAGTCCTTGTCTAAGTGCCAACGCCAGAGTGAGGCCAAAGTCACTTGAATCTTTATATATTTCCAGATTGAGGCCAAAGTCACTTATAATTTTATCCGCCAGAGTAGGGCTGAATCTACTCTTTTATTCAATTTTGATTAAACTAGTTGTCTTTATATAATTAGCAAGTCTATATCTAGTTATAGAGCCAGTAGTTAGCCAAATCTGTGCACCAGGAAAACCCCGCAGTTTTTACAATAACACAAGGGTTCCATCATTTTTCCAAGATTCTATTGCTTGAAGGTGTTTATGGCAGTGGTAGCCTGCTTCTTAACTCCCATTAAGTCTATCAGATGTCTTACAACAATTATAAATGAATTTCACTCAATACCAGAAAGTAGGATTTGAAATCTATGTTGGTGACTATCTTTTTAATTAATTTTTCTGTAACTCTAGAGGTGAACACCTTGACTAAATTGCTTCTATGAACATGATAAGGGGATCTTTTGTAAAAAAATATTAAATGATTCCCACTGGATGAATATGAGAGTGGCCCTATGATGTCAATGGAGACATTGTGAAAGAGTGCACTTGGAGGGACAGGTAGAAACTCAAATTTCTAAGGAGTGGCTTGTATTGGGCACATTCAATGAAGTGCACCAGAGCTTGACTGAAGAAACCCATCATATCTTCCTTGTACCATTGCCTAATTACTGGACTGTCTTAAATAGCCTTCTGTAACTACTTGACGGTATCCTTATATGACTATTTCCATTTGTTCACTCAGCTTTATATATTGCTAACATATACTTTTTCTAGTTTATACAGCTGTCCATCTTTGGACCTAGTTACTAGTTTAACATTATCAAGAATTTTTTTTGCATCATCTTCTTAGTTCCAATTCTTTTTATGGTCAGCCTATTATTCATTGATCTATAACTATCATGTGCTTGTAGTGGAAAATGAGAAATTACAATAAGCAGTTAAGTTCAGGTGCTTTTCTTCAGCCCAATGAAGGATCTTGAAATTGTAACTCACAGCTGAATGACCTATCTTAAGATTTTTCCATCTGGGACTTTCATGTCTTTTAACTATCTTAGTGAGGCATGATTTGTATTCATCTTGAATGTGCCATAACAATAAGGTCAGAAGTGGCGTACTTCTATGATAAGAACTAGGCGCACACGCTCATTTATGCATATTTTTCACTCTGCTTTAGTAAATTCTTTAAATGGAACCTATCATATGATCTAATCCTTCTTAGCTTGTTTGAGCTAAAAATGGAGCCCATATCAACATCACTGGCGTGGTGTAAACATAAAAGGCCTATGTATGGTCCAGGTATAATAGAATTTTGGCTTCCATCAACTTTTGCTTGTGTTTTTTGAAAGCATCTTCGTGAACTTTTTCTAATTGACAGTACTTATTTGTCAAGCAGGTGCATGAGTGGCTTTTAAAAGTTTGAAGAGTTCATCGCAGATAGGATGTAGTATTCTATAATGCCCAAGAACACCTTTACATCTCCCATGCATCATGGGAACTCATACTGGAAATAGCAACTTCTCTTTTCTAAATTTCTCTTTAGTTTAATACATAACTGAGGACTCTAACTGACTCCCTAAATGAGCATTTACTTCTCTTTCTATTGATGTTTTTCTCTTTCATGCAACTAAAAACCTCAAAGGTATTCCAGATAATCCTTTTTGCCTTGATGAACACCATGATGTGTCATTGCAAATAAGCACACTTTTGTTCTACAGGTCATTAAAAATTGGACTCATTACTCTCTGGAATGTAGGTGGGAAGTTGCAAAAGCCCTGTGACATACATACCGGCTTATAAAGTCCTAAAATGGCTATCAAAGCACACTTCTTCTGGGCTTTTGGTAACAGATCTATCTTCCAGTATCTGCTTATACAAGCTCAATGCTACGAAGTAACGCGATTCTCAATGTTGGTAAACGTTACATTATTGTGTGGTAGCAACTAAAAGCCTTTCTTAGTTAGGCCATTGAGTTTTCTGTAATATATAATTAGTTAGTTGGTCCCATCCTTTTATGCTATTAGAAGGGCGACCTCAAAAGACTATTGGAGGGACGTACCAGGCATTCAATTATAAGAAGTTGCAACTCTTCTAAAATGAATTTTTTATCATTCTTAAGTTGGCAATAAAGCTTTTATCAGAAAACTATGGCACTCTAGTCTCAGTCTTGTTGACTTCTTCCTTTGCAAAGGCCAAAACCTTTGGTTACAAATCAAAAATTAGTATCTGAATAACAGTCCAAATCTTCTTTGAGTTCATAGGTGTCAGGATTTTAACCAGATAAATCCTTCCAATAGTATCCAAATTAGGGGTTTCAATTAGTCAGGCATAATTTCCAGCTAATCGCCTAGTTTAATACTATTTAATGTTATATGTTTAAGTGAGTTTAGGTTCAGCGGAAGCTGCGTTCACTGCCTAAATGCAATCCAAAGATCGTTGTGGGAGTCTCCAGCGGAAAGCTGATGAATCCATTATGAATCATCCAAAATGGTTCCACTGACTAATTTGGAGCACCAGCGACTCATGCCAAGGATTCTAAAAGTCCTAATTTAATTATGAATTTATATACAATTGACCAGCGACTTATGCTGAGGATGGATTGACCTAATGTTAATAATTTAGTGATCAGATGAGCAGATCTGTATGGAATTGCTATGAAGTATTAATGAATAGTTTACAATCTGATAGAGTTTTGGGATCAAGAGGCTGATGGGTTTTCTGGCAGATGATTGGCAAAGAGCACATGAGTGCAGTAGCCCTGAAAGTAGTATAAATAGTCACTCATTCCATCCTAATAAACATCTCTCTTGCATCAATTGTACTTTTATTTGATAGTGGCTTAGAGCATCTAGAGTAGAAGTATATAGGACTTGGGATCCCCAATAGGCGTGGGTGATCACGCCTGGAGTGGCTGGTGCTGCAAGCTCCCATGCCTCCTCTCTATGAGGAACCAGCAGGAACCTGGCCAGCTGGCTACCAGTGAATGAGCTGCATAGCCACCAACCCTAGTGGGGCGCAGCGCGGGAGGTGCCATAGCCGCCCAAGAAGGGGGATGGACTCACTGGGGTATGCCTAGATGGGTTGGTGAAGGGTCACGAGGGTGGGGCAGCGCAAAAGTGCCTGAGCCACCAAGGAAGGGAGCAGGACTTGCTGGGGCACAAGCCAAGAATGTCTGTAGTTAAAGGTGAAGCCGTTGGTGGTTAGTTGGTAGGTTGGATGCAGGACTTATAGGGGTTGGTATGCCAATGAAGGATAAATAGCAAAAGGACACCAGTCTTCATACTGGTTGGTCTGGCACACTAGTGGAGCCCATGGTCAGTTTTGCAACAAAGGGCTTCTTGTGTAGATGTTTATTGTAGCCCAATCTCTTCAAAGTCAGTAATGTCATGAACAGATACAAATGACAACATAGAAGTAATTTTTGTTTTACTATGGTTTGTATCTTAATGATTAAAGAAAAGGAGCTTGACATTTTTTTAAGTAGGATTTTGACTTCTCTTTGGTGTGTGGAATCATAAAATCCAGGCATAATATAGGTTTCTGTTATTCAACTCCTTTGAAGCATTATATTTCAAACATCATCTTTTCATGGATATAAGTACTAATGTTGGCTAGTATAGCCTAATGTTTTTAAGGCAGAAATAAATCTCCTCTCTAATGTATATGGGAAAATCATACTCTGCTTCTTCTGTTGGTAGAAGCTGCTTTGTTCCCTTACCAACATGATATAACTGACTGGGTAAATGAAATTTCAGTTTAGACTAGGAATACTCACTTCTGCTACTTCTAAATCTCATCTTGAAACACAAGTGGCATTTGGTAATTGAGTTTTTGACGGAGCTCTGGTTGATCGATGACTCCTTAAAATTCAAATAAGAACTACATTCCTATGTGGCAACCATAGTGAATGTACTCAAGTACCGCAGCCAGAGCAGAAGAGACAATGCGCTCAAATTTTAAGAGTAGAGATGAATAGGCTTCCCTTGATTTAGTTAACTTATCCTGGCAGGTATAAACTTGTTTTGATAATCAGTGTTCAGGTTAAGGTTTCAATTGCTTTATGACTTTGAAGACATAATTCTGCCTGGAATGTCAGTATTCAATACTGCCTATACTTTGACTTTGTGTATGGTAATCTTACTTTTTGTTTTTACTTGTCAATAGTCATTCCTGCAGTAAGAATGGCACTGACTATAATACTAAATCCTCTTAAATCTTCAGGAAATCTGGATTCCTGAGAGTTTGGGTTATTTTCAGTCTTCACTTAAATTCTTTTTATACTTTCCTCTAGATTCTCGCCATTAATATAATTTCTACTATCTGAGTGAAATTTCGAGCTTGAGCCAAGTAATACTCTTTTTTGGGCTTAAAATATGCTTACTTATATCAGAGATGGCGGGAACAGCCACTTTACTTGATTACTCTGATGGCATACTATCCTGAATCTTCTTGCAACCAGGTTCATCTTCATTAAAAACTATTATTTTGGCGTGCTTAACAATTGGCAGATACTGCGAACTCTTTTTAGGGGTTAATAATTTTTTCCAATAGATTGGAACAATTTCTATTGTTTGCACTTCTTGCTGACAGTTGTTGCATGCGAACTTGGAGGTATTTGGGTAATTATGCTATGTTAGTTTGTAAGCCATATCCTTTTTTCTCTAAGTAACTTAAATAGCTTTTTGGTATGGGCGACCTCTCTAATTTGTCTGATGTCATAATTCTGATTTAAAAAAGTGACTTTGACATCAATTAAGCCCTCCTCAATTACTTCAGGACTTTGGTGGGCTTCATGGCCAAGGTTATACGCATCAGTAGTTAAAGGTGTTATTCATGCAAACTAAGCATGATGGACTTTGCGGTGACTAAGCCCAAGGCCTCATTCATCTAAAGCTGTAGGGCCTTGAGATAATATGGTTTAACCAGTCACAAAAACTCAGACTTTCACACGCTCATGATGTGAAACATCTGATTCATGTTTTAAACTTTTGTGCAAATTTCAAACTCAACAAAGATAATTCCTTGACTTCAGCCCATGTGTGGTGGTGTAAGAGTGTGACTTTAAGCTTCTCCTGTGCTTCCCAGCCCATTTTTCACCTATAAGGAAAACCTTTTCTTGTCATTTTCTTCATCAATGATACTCTCATATAACTGAAAAATATGGCTATAGCACCCTTGCCAGAAGTGAACTTAATCTTAAAGTATGGGCAAAAATTGAAAAAATCTTCAGGATAAATTTTTTTTGTGCGGGTTGTACAGTTATCTCTGGTGTGTTTGTGCTGTTAGTGCGCTCTCAGAAAGTAGTATCAATCTAAAGAGAGGAAAAGTCTGACTTGCATATTGTCCACATCTTGTAATTGCGTTATTTTTTAGCACTAGGTGGTTCCATCCTACCGATGTAATTAAGTTATTCAACTGGTTTCATGGTTTTTCATCTTGGTAAAAATTTATCCAAGCTTCATATGGTTTCATTGTTCTCATTCTTTAGTAAATTGATTTGTCTCTAAATATATTAAATCCAGATCCCTAAATCTTACTTGTTCTATTTGTGGTCTGACTCTTTTTTAACTTATTCAAGAAATGATCTACTTACTGCTTATTCTTTCAAGAAACTTAGACATACTCTACAGATCTTTATCTTTTAGATTTTTTCTTATGGTACACATGCATGGTTTAGTCAGAACTCTCCACAATCGCTTGGTGGTGCCTCATATAGTGAGCACCTGTTTTGCCAAACTGGACTGCTAACTCAAGTGCTGCAATAAAAAAAGTTGAACCAGGTGTGATAAGTTACTTTTTTTATTAAAGGGTGTATCAAAAGACAATTCTTAGATTTTATTCTTAGATACATATACTTTTAAACATGGTTCTAAGCATAATTAACCATGCTGAAGCCTTTAAGTAATTATTAACATTATCTATTTCTGTGCACACTAGCTCCTTAAAACCCCTTCTTGTAAGAAGACTAAGTCTAAACCTTTGACCGAATTCTTCTATTTTTGGCATTTTTAGAATTAAATAAAACAACAAAGAAAGTTTTTGCAAATTGTTTTTATATATAAAAGTAAGGTGTATATATATATGGGGATTAAAGAGTTTTAAGGACTTGGTGTATATCACGTTAATTTTATCTAGTAAGGCAATTCTGCATTTGTATCTCAGTTCAGCGTTGACAGCGTCCAACTCCCAATTCTCTCTAATCTTCTGAGTTTTTTAAAAAATTATACTATGTAGTTTTTATTCCTAAAAACGCGTGGCTTAGTTCTGAGCTAAACTGTGGCTAATGTGGTTCCCATGAATCCTGTGGTTTTGAAGAGGAATTTGTACTTTGGTCTTAAATCAATTGTTTTTAGGGATAGTTTGCTTCCTAATTTGTAAAAATACTAATTCCTTGGGGATGTGCTTTAAAAAAATCATTTTTTGACATGTTTGGAATTTTTGCTAACGTCATTAGAAGAACCCAAAAGTATTAAAGGGGTTTTAGGGGTGTTTTTTGTGATGTAGGGCGCATAGTCTATTCAACATGTATTTATAATGGTGCATCATCTGAAGTCATTGTTAAAGCTTTGGCCTACTTCAGATGGGCTGATTCTTCTTATTAGATAAGTCGGAGTTTTGAGCGCCTATTGTATGGAGACAATAGACCAGATGGTGACAGTAGTTAAGATATAAACTCCTTAGGAAATAACACTTTGAGGCTGTGTTCTGTCATTTACTTGTACAATGTCTCACTGCCCTGATCTTCCTAATCCCAAGTAATTCTTCAACTTAATACAACGGAAAAGTATTAACTGCAAAAATCGTGTATATTAAACCATTAACTTGTGGTGGTAAAAGATTGTTTCTAAATAGTATGAAATAATAGAATTTATAGGATGCAATTTTAGCCACATTTATCACATGACACCTCGCCTCTCATTTTTCACTTAGCCAGCTGATCACAATGAAGACTTCAGAGGGTCTACAAATTATGAGGCTCTGCGGTAACTTAGCTTGACCTTGTGGTCAGAGTCTTACTGATAGTTATTTCAAGACAGCGTTTCCTTTGATGCATCTGAAAATAGTTAAACCTTCACTCCTCTCAAACAATGGTAGCACATATTAAGGCGATTTGAACCACTAATTAGTAAATAATTCAATCAAAAACTTAATTGACATTAAAAACTAACTTTGACACAGACCTACAAATTTCTCTAGTTCATCTCATTAAGTTAACATTATTAAGTCTGACTTAACCAACAAAGCCCCTGGATCCCTGTTATTTTGTCAAATATTATCAAGTGGAATTGATAGGCCGCAGATCTCAAGCTTTGCATATACTTAGAATACTTTTAATCCATAATCACTGATATCTTCAATAATCCAAAAATAAATTAGGCATAAGCTGAAATTAGATTTCTTTATCAGATTAACAGAAGATTAGGTCTAGTCAACTACTCAACACTTCCCCCACCTTAACTGGATAAAAGAGGAGGGTACCCTTCTTTCTGGGTCACAATGTCTAATTATCGAAAATCTTCATAATATGAGCACTATGTCAATAGCCTTTTGGCCTTGAATAAACAGGTCTTCTTAAAACTGAGCACTTCAATTGATCATACTATGGTCAACTCAGGCGTTTTCCCTTCAATCTCTCAAGCTGGTTCAACCAGATACGCTTCAAAGTACCAAAAGTTCAACTTATCATCTGCTACAACTTCAGCATTCTTTGACAAGCCCAAACAGGCACCTTGGCTTCAAGTTCTGAACAACAAACATCCAAATGGGTCTAGCATGATCCTCCCTCAAATGTCTCCTTAACTCTTTGTGCTCCTGAAACTGGTCAGCACAAAGAAACCCTCATTCAGCATCATTTTGCTCTAGTTGGGGATCTCATTCCTGACTTTTATATTTTCTTTTCAAGTCTTCCCTTCTCCAGCCTTATTTCTTCCCTTCACGCGGGCAGTGTGGCTTCATCAGATTTTGAATTTGATTTAATGATGAATCTTGTGGAAGTTTACTTTTCATCCATGCTTTCCTTTGAGCCTGAGGTTGCCCCATTTAATATTTTTGAGGTTAATAAGGCTCTTCTTTTTGCTAACTCAGTAGCTAGGCTTTGTTGCACTCCCACGGCGGTCCATACCAATATACGTCCCATTTGTCCTCAAAAGTTGTGTTTCAAAAATTGGTGCATCCTTTTAATATAATGAGCCCTTTATAAAAACCTGGCAAAAGGGATTCCTAAAAAACATCCCTCAGATTACTCTACTAAGCGTTCTTTTGCTTCCCTCCTTCCTCTCTTTCCACCAAGACCGTGCCCAGCATGCACAGGGTTTTAGTTGAGGCCCATTAACAGACATTTCACACAAAAGTGTTACTCCCCCCATTTTACCCCTGTCTTGAAAGCTTTCTCATCGACAGTATTTCCTTTCTGCAACTTTTTCTCCAGAGTCTAACCTCTCTCACCTGTTTTATAGTTTCTTCCAATAGTCGTTTCCTTTAATTTGATGGCCTTTCCTAAGCTTTCCAGGACAGCGTGCCTGATGGTGAGCTTTTTGAGTTTGGCGCATCTCTGACAGGGTCTTGACAGTCAAGACTTGCATGAAATTCTTATTTCTCCTACACTGGTACAGGCTTCACCAGTTTAATCTCACTCTCCTCCCCCTCCCAAAGGAGGGTCATCCAGACCCAGTGGCAATGAGGCCTCAGAATTAGTGAATTAAATTTTTATGTTTTTAATTGCTAGTCTTTTTTCCCTTGTATACCATCTGTTTTTCATATTTTTATTTTATTATAAATTTAACTTTTTTCATTTATTTTATTCTTTACAATATGACAAAGGAACTAAGCGTGTACTCAATTCATAACCCAACCACCTTGATCCTTAATGTTATATACATCTTCAGATGATTTCTTCAATTAACTAATGGAACCTTAAAAATCAAGGACAGCTTGTGCACGTGACCTAATCTATGAGTGTCACAATATACTGCTAAGTCTCCTTCTTAGAACTTAAGCAGAGTAGCTCATATAGCATCATCATAGCTCTTCTGGCTTGTTTTCTAATCAATCATGTTCTGATAAGCTTCAGATTATTACTTGATTAAGGTCTTCGACAGTTGCTCAACATAACTCTTTATGCCAATTGCCTCAATTGAATTGAGTACAGAATATACTAATGTGGGTAGAGCTGGCTGTCTACCATACAGAAGTCAAAATGAAGATTGGCCCATGCTGCTGTGATGTCCAATATTGTACGCAAATACTGTAGCACTAAAAAATGCAGCCCATTGTGAAGGCGCCGCAGCTGCACTTTCGCGCAATATGCTGATCAGAATGCCATTCACTCGTTCTACTATGCTATTTGTCTCAGGGTGGTACTGTGTTTATAAAACTCCCTTGATGACATCAAGTTGTTCAACCGTTGCACCATCTTAGAAGTAAAATTTGTGCTGTTATATGTCAAGATCTTCTGAGGCATTCATGCTTATAAATAATACATTCCATAATAACCTTGGCAGTAGTCAAGGCCCTAACGTCTCAAATTTCTTTTGCTTCCATTCATTTTGTCAGATGGTCAATAGCAATAAAGATGTATTTGTTGCCTAGGCTACTCACAGGCAAAAGGCCAACTACATCAATTGACATGGTATGCCAGGCCCAGTCAGGTTAGATCTATCTTTATTTCACATCCAACTTCAAGGCTTTGAAATTTGGCATGAATGGCGTTTATCAAGTATGTCTTGGATAAAAAATCACCTGAATCCCAATATTAAATACGTCAAATTAATTTTAGCTTTTTGGTTAGTCATCCATGCCTGACGGTCTTTTGATCTTGAGTATAAATCTCCATTTGTTCTGAAGGTTTTTAAATGTTATTCGCTGCCCCTTGGGCTTAAGCTTGCATAAAACTCCATTTTGATAATCAGTGTCAGTTAATGCTTTTTCAATCGACTTTTGTACTTCAGGCAGCTCGTCCCCATACTTTCAAGTAATCATTATCTCATGAAGCTCATCAGCCAAACTTCTCAAGATAGCTACAATATGAAGTCGCAATAGTCTGTCTGCATTTTGATGGGCTTCTCCAGATCTATTAAAAGTTTCATAGTTGTATGCCTGTAATTTTAGAGCCCAGAGGGCTAATCGTCCCTAAGACTCCTTGAGATTGTGGAGCCAGCGTAATGAGCTGTGATCCATCACTACTTGAAACTTGGTGCCATAAATGTACACCTGAAAATTTTTACTTGCATAGATGACAGCCAAACACTCTCGCTTGGTCACTGTATAATTGCTCTCATGCTTATTCAGCATCCTGCTGCATTAAGCGACTGGATGTTCCTCGCTGTCATCCCCAACTTGGGATACCACACCCCCAATTACAGTCAACGAGGCGTCAGTTTGTATGATAAAAAGCCTGCTGAAATATGGATATCAGAGGACAAGCGCCATAGTTATTGTGGTTTTCAATGCTTCAAAGGCTTGCTGACGCTCATCTTCCTAGCAAAAATGAACTCCTCCTTGTAGTAAATGGAATAGGGGCTCAGCAATCCTTGCAAACACTTTTACAAATATTTGATAGTATCCTAATTTGCCTAAGAATTCTTGAATATCCCTCATGCTCCTTGGAGCTTGCATATTTTTTGTCACCTCCACACTTTGGGGTTGAGGCTGCAAGTTTCATGGTTGGATGACTTTATAGTAGGAACCAATGCTAAAGACAAGGCTGGGCAACAGAAGGCCCAGAAGGTGATACTTCAGGCTCTTCCTGACCTGAAAAACACCTTAGATCAACGCTGGGTGCAAGCCAAGCATGCCCAGGTTGATACTAATGGGGTGCAAAACGCCCAGCCTCTTATCTCGGCTCAGGACTAAAACGGACAATTTATGTTATAAACAAAGACAGTTCAATTCACTTGGTTGGAGAGCAAGGGTTCGAGTCCCGCTCAAGCTATGAAATTTTAAGCTCAGGTAAAATAAGGCTTCGATCAATTACTTGAGTAAAGGCACTTTCAGTGTATCTTACTAAAATGGACAGAAGCATCTGTTTATTGGAGCGTCAAGGCTTGGGCACACTTCCGCAGAACCTGAATTTCCCCAGCCCACTTTAAATATGTTTTTGTGACCAACATTCCTTGTTGGTTGACTTTCTTAAATAGCGGGTAAAATTTATCTAAGAAAGTTGACCAACAAGGAATGTTGGTCACAAAAACATATTTAAAGTGGGCTGGGGAAATTCAGGTTCTGCGGAAGTGCGCCCAAGCCTTGACGCTCCAATAAACAGACACTTCCATCCATTTTAGTAAAATACACTGAAAGTGCCTTTACTTGAGTAATTGATTGAAGCCATATTTTACCTGAGCTTAAAATTTCATAGCATGAGTGGGACTCAAACCTTTGCTCTCCAACCAAGCAAATTGAACCATATTTGTTTATAATGTAAATCATCCATTTTAGTGCCTGAGCCGAGATAAGAGGCTGGGCGTTTTGCACCCCATTAGTATCAACCTGGGCATTCTTGGCTTGCAAACAGCGTTGATCTAAGATGTGTTTCAGGTCAGGAAGAGCCTGAAGTATCACCTTCTGGGCCTCCTGTTGCCCAGCCTTGTCTTTAGCATTGGTTCCTACTATAAAGTCATCCAATCATGACAGAAAGCCCTAGGAATCAATGACAGACCTGTGGTATTCCAATTGCTCATTATAGAATTGGCAGTTTATAGGTTTTATATTCAAATTGGCTTTCATCATCCGTTCAAACACTTATTCAAGGTGTTCCATATGTTCAGAAAACGTCCACAAAAAGACATTGATATCATTTTGGTACACCTGTATGCAGGATGATTTAAGGTCCCCAAAATTGTGTCTATTGCACGCTGAAATGTTGCCGGTGCATTGCACAGCACCTTTGGCATGCACATCATTTGAAACAGACCTTGTGCATCAATCATCATAAACTTCTCCTGCTCCTCTTGAGGCAGTTCAGTTTGCCACTAAAATGAGATAAGGTTTATTCTGGTAAAGTAATTCGCCCCTCCCAGACAGTCCAGGGCGTCATCAATTTTTGGGCAGTGGATACAAATCCTTTTTTGTAATGGCATTGAGGTGACAGTAAATGATTACAACTTGATTGTTGCTATCTTTTCCTTCACAATTAAAGCAGGGATGGCCCACAGGCTTTTTGAGGGCACAATCATTCCACTTATCAGCAATTTGTCCAACTCTTCCCTGACAACCTCGTTGCTAGCCCATGGGCGCCAGATTGGCCTCATTCTAATAAGAACATGGTCCATGGTATCAAAGAAATGCTTTACTCCTGTGGGATCCACCAAAGGATGGCACAGATAATTTGTCTAAAGTGAGAATTTTACTTTTATAATAAAAGTAATAAATAACGCTTGTTAAAGTAATTTATGTTTTTTATTGTTTAGGCAGGGCAAAACCAAGAAAGGTCCTTTTCTCAATACTAGTTTTTCCTATCTAAATTAGTTCAGATTTCGAGACCATGGGTATTCAAACAAAAGAATATAAAGCTGAGTCATCTAAATTAAAAAATATAGGTTTTTGGCCTATCAGATTGAAGATAAAATTTTTGAGGCAAAACTGACCCATGTGGTAGCAATTTGATGAATTGTATCCAATCACCAACGAGTAAATCTTCTCATTTTGGCAGTGGTCAGACTCATGTGGTAATGATTGGTTAAGGGGACCATCTAGTACTAAAAAAATGATTGGTTAATGTTTACCCTATCATCATCAAGTAAAATCTTTGCACCTTGGAGGTGGTCAGATTTGTGTGGTAATGATTTGTTAATTTTACCCTATCAGCGTTGAGTAAAATCTTCTCACCTTGGCGGTGGTCAGACTCATATGATAATGATTGGTTAATTTACACCTAATCATTGACAGGTAAAATCTTCTCACCTCAGGAGGGTTCAGATCCGAGTGTTAATAATTTGTTAATTTGCACCCAATCATTGACAGGTAAAATCTTTTCACCACACGGAGGTTCAGATCTGTGTGATATTGAACTCCTCAAATTTGGCTGAGAAGTCAGAGTAATCCTATTATTAATTATTTCCTTTTTAAGCTGATTTTTGTGATAAACTTTGTTTTTCTGATAGTTAGGATTCCACTGAGAATTCGCTAAGGTCTTTTCGCCATGGGTACTCATATCATTGATAACCACATTATTATTTGATGATCAGGCAGGAGATGGGCCAATCATGATAGCAGATTCAGGATCACTAATACCTCCAACATTCTTTTTTTAATCAAAAAGGAGAATGTCTGACATTGCTACCCCTCAAGAATGTTGGGAGGGATGTTGTGGTTATAATAGTATAGTAACTTATCAGTCCCTTGAGATGTAGAAAGGGGGGTGCGGAGCTCATTGGCAACCTGCCCTTCTTTAGTCGCTGTTTTTGTGAGGTTGGTGTACATGCAAGAGTATTCTTTATTGCTGGGTTCTGTATTGGCTAGAACTAAGAGAACTTCATAATTGAGCAACGACAAGAACCCTTGCTTCATATTAATAATGCTGTCATACTCAATCATAAACTGAGTACCTATAAGTATATCATAAGCGTTGTTATCCAAAGCCACTGCGGGGCCAATAGAATAAGCTTCCCAATATGAATGGGAAGCGACGAGTAAGCACCAAGTGCATGGGTATTGTTGGGTCCAGCGGTTCCAAAGTCTTGGTTGTACTCCAAGTCAGGTGCAAGAATGATCTTTTTCATCAACTTGGAGGAGATTACATTCACTGGGGAGCCTGTATCTAAGATATCCATCACCCAAACCTTTTGGATACCACTTTGACCTTCATAAGTATCCCCCCAAAAAGTGGGCGATAGCGCTAAGACCTCCTTAAGATGGAAATTGGAGGTTAATTTACACGCGGTCTCGGGGTAATTTTTCTGGATGGACTGCATGTTATGGCCATGCTGGATAGGGCGAATAAGGTGAGACAACACCTCATCTGCATCTCTGGCAGTATCGATGACAATTGGCTCCCCTAAAACTTGGCTGAGATATGTATCTTCAGGTATGGTGGCTTCATCCACTCCTCCAGCATTCAAGCAATTGGGGACTTCCACTTCAGCAGGTACTCCTACAACGTAATAGCCAACCTCATCTGTACCCCCCTCAGAATCATCCCCAGGGATAATGGTAACGCGAGGTAATGGCATAAGTTGGTTAAATGAGTCAGACACGTGAGATTTTTCAGCAATAGGTGTGCCTTTCCCTATGCTGACATTTCTTTTCCCTGCTCCTGTTCCTCGGCGTCAGCTTTCTTTTTTCAGCACACAGCCTCCTTGTGTCCAAACTTGTTGCAGTATTTGCACTGAAGGCGTTCAGGACATTTTGCTTTGGGGTTTTGCTCTTCAGGGCCCATTATCTGAAGGGGCTCCTTCTTGTCTTCAGTAGCTAGGGCTTGAGGCTTAGGCTTTGAATCCTCAATGGTTAAAACGCAAGGACGAGATACTGCTCCATGGGAATTTTGGGCTTAGGAAATCAGTGACATCTATTAATGCTTTCTTGATGTCTTGAACGGTATGGAAATAGCGTTTAACTGAGGTGATGTGCATCGCCAAAGGAGGGTGAGATGCCACTCCAGTCAAAACAGCCTCTACAGCATCATCCAAGTCAATATATTTGAAGTTAACAACGTCTGTGCTTCCAGATAGAATCGTTCCACAAAGGCGACCACTGACTCTCCTTTTTGGATACTCATACGCATAAAAGCTTGCTTTTTCATGCTTAAAGCCTGTTTTGAACCGTACATGTTTATGAGAGCCTCTTTAACTTCGGCCCAGGTGCTAAGAGCATCCATATGTGGGACCATCACCTCCTGTGCCATGCGGCCCAAACAGGAAAGGATATGTTTGGCCTTCTGAAGATCAGTCGCCCCTTCCATAGATGCTTCATAAACATATAAAAATGAAGCAATGCTACCCTCGCCAGGGGTAAACTTGTCTTTGAATGTGGGTTTGAATGAATTATGGTCATTCCTGGTAAGGGTATGAATAGCTGGAGCTTCTGCTTCCAATGTTTCAGAGTGGTAGCTTAACTGATCAAAGGTCCATGAAAGGCAATCGAACTGATCATACATGGTTTCAAGATGGGTTTTCATTTTAGAGAGGGCTTCTAGGGGCCCAGATTCACATAGTCTCAGTCAGGCTTTGATCCCTGATTTATGAGTTTCAAGATCTTCCACTTGGCTCTCCATTGCATTGACTTGAAAATGGAGTTGTGACACCATTGAGCTTAGGTTTAATTGAACAGTTTCCACGGCTTTCACGCGGTTCTTCAGCTCTTCTTTCATTTGTTTACACCCTTCATCATCACGAGAGTGGGAGCTCGGGCCTTGTACACCCTCCTTAATCTGTTCATACTTCTGCTCAACCTGCATTAGTTGACTATATACTTCCTTCAACAGCATAGGGCTTTCCAGCGAAGCTTTTATCCCTTTTGCTTCAATTTCACATTCAGTCAGGCGATGTGCCAAATATTTGGTATTTTCAAACGAAGCTTTGAGAGCTAGCTCATTTTCTAACTGAACAACCTTGGCCGCGAAAGTGGTGGTGGCGCTAGATGGTTCAAGCAACAGATGACGTCCAAGCTCATCAACACGCAAAAAGGCCCGAATTAACTGCCACTCCACCACAGCCACATGCTGTTTATATCTCTCTTGAAGGACGGAGTTGGGGGCTGAAAGGTCACGATGTGTTTGCTCATTTTGCTTTTCAAGTTCTTTAGCAAACTCCTTAACAACAAGCGGGTGCTAGCGGAGGATGCGTTCAGTTCTTCCCAGAATATCTTCATGGCCTCCTCGACATACTTTACAATCCCAGTGTCCATAGTAGTATTTCAGTCATGCAGCTGTATGATGAAGTTGCGATTAGCTTCCACACCAGATCTAACTGCTCCAAGATGTTTGGAGGTCAGTTGATACAACTTATCATAGGCTAAATTCAGAGCTGCATGGGTATCTAGGTGTCGATGAAGCTCTTCATGATGGCTGGCTAAGAGATGCATCATATGGACCAAGGCAGGGTGAGAAAACTTGCGTACGTAGGTGGTCAAATTTGTAAGCTGACCATAGGTCTCTGGGAGGACACTAGTCTCATAGAGAAACAAGTGGTGTTCCTCTACTAATGACGCTCATTCACGAGATGCAATGTCACCAGGGTTAAGGATGCCATGAGAAAGGTCTCTCACAGCTTCTGTGGCTGGCCAAGTGATGTGATGAGACTAAGGTATCAATATGTGCTCAAATGGTTCTTCTTCAAATATCAAAGCAGTAGGGCTTCCATTCGATCATCATCTTCAGTCCCTTCCCCATCTCACACCCAACAGGTGACACTATCCATTTTTTTGTTACTACTTATCAAAGTATTCAGGGGGCTCAACCCCTGTAGTGAGCACCAGTTTGTGGGATCCGCTAATGGATGCCACAAATAATTTGTTTAAAGTAAGAATTTTACTTTCATAATAAAAGTAATAAATAACGCTTATAAAGTTTTTTATGTTTTTTATTGTTTAGGCAGGGCAAAACCAAGAAAGGTCTTTTTTAATACTAGCTTTTCCTATTTAAACTAGTTCAGATTTTGAGACCATCAATATTCAAGGGAAAAGAATGTAAAGCTCAGTTATCTAGATTAGTTAATATAGGCTTTCAGCCTATCAGATTGAAGATAAAATTTTTGAGGCAAAACTGACCCATGTGGTAGCAATTTGATGAATTGTATCCAATCAACAGTGAGTAAAATCTTCTCATCTCAGCAGTGGTCAGACTCATGTGGTAATGATTAATTAATGTTAACCCTATCATTGTCAAGTAAAATCTTTGCACCTCTGAGGTGGTCAGATTTGTGTGGTAATGATTTGTTAATTTATACCCTATCAGCGTTGAGTAAAATCTTTTCACCTTGGCGGTGGCCAGACTCATATGATAATGATTGGTTAATTCACACCCAATCATCGATGGGTAAAATCTTCTCACCTTGCAGAGGTTCATATCCCTGCAATATTGAACTTCTCGAATTCAGCTGATAAGTCAGAGTAATCCTATTATTAGTTATTTCCTTTTTAAGCTGATTTTTGTGATAAACTGTATTTTTCTGATAGTTAGAATTCCACTGAGAATCCACCAAGTTCTTTTCGCAGTGGGTACTCATATTATTGATAACCATATTATTATTTGATGATCAGGCAGGAGATGGGCCAATCATGGTAGCAGATTTGGGAGCACTAATACCTCCAACATTATTTTTCTTTAATTGAAAAGGAGATTGTCTGACAACTCCTTTTGAACAGCCTAAATATTGGTCATATTTGGCGAAATCTTTGGAGTATTGGTCAAATAACTCCAGTGCTTCATCTTCTGTTGTTCTAATAATCCAGTGAATGACTCTTATGAAATTACAGTATGTGTACAAGGCCCCCATTCAATAACCTGAACTCTGATAAATCTTCAAATTGAACAGCTGGTTTTTTCATCCTTCAGAATCAGAAGCTTGAGTGTAACAACTTGATATTTCATGACCTTGATAATATGGCTGGTCATTTTTGCTAATATGACATCAAATTCCCCGTTCCCTGAGATTAGTATTCCAGGAGCTACATTAGGTTCCCTTTTGAGAACAATTGAAAGGTGTTATGACCTCCCTATATAATCCTTATGGAATGTCCAGCGTAGATCCAGCTCTCATATCCAGTTGATGGCCATGAGCTAATGCTGCATCATTATTCACTTGCTAGGCTCCCTCGATTTTTGTTTATGGCAGCTGACATGGGGTGGCTTTAATTTCCCTGATAAATATATCCCACCGGTATTATCCCATTGGCATAAGATATATTATTAAAGTTTTTTGTGATAACTAGTGGGCTTTATATTAGCATGACAGTATTAAATCAGGGGTGATTGTCCCAATATCGTCAAGGTGTTTTCTTTAAAATTGCACAAGATCCCATAAATCCTTAGAAAACTAGTTCCAATTAATATGTTGTAATTGGTGGTGGGAAGCATCATTGAAGGTGCATCACTACCAAAGCTCCAAATTGCAGCGGCTTGGCGCTGTAAGCTCTTCATTATTAGTTCTGTTGGGGACCACAGTTCCATATTCCTGATTGTGGTCAGTATAAGGAGAAATTTTCAACTTCTTGACCAGCTTTGTGGAGGCAATGTCTACAGGTGTTCCACAATCAATAATAGCTACAAATTTAATTTGTTGACCAGAATATTAACAATAGTGCACTCAGAGTGATAAAATCAATAGAGTTTACTGAATTAATATGAGAAGAGTCCAAAGAGTTAATTTTGTGCTTCAGAGTAGTTCTGATACTAGGACATTCATTTATGAGCTTCAATTGACATGGCTATATTCACCCCTTTTAAGCTTGGGGTATCTGCTGCATTGCTCAGCCCAGAAGCTGAAATATTCTCAAGTATTTGTTGCACATACGGTTTAGTGACTACTTCAGAAGCTTCAGGTATGACAACCTTACTATGAGAGTGAATCACCGCATTTACTAAAATAGAATCTTCATATTATACTAAAATAGAATATGTTACGTTGGTAATCAAGGCCCAAGGCCTACATACTTATGTCAGTCAGGTGGGACTGGCGTTTTCGGCACAATAGAGCATAATGCATCTATTGTGCTTGTTCTTTTCCCTGTTTCTACAGATTATCCAGAAGGACTACATTGACATTACTCTGTCAGAATCAGGAAGCAAAGTACTCTTTACAATTGCACTTGTAGCAAGTAATCCCATAAATGAGCGTAGGGCCCTTATATTTTCAGTTTGCCAGTTTTCACAGGTGGATGACTGTCAGTCTTTTTATTGGTTTTGTTGGGTTTTCCAGAAGAGGCAGCAGGTCCTGATATGTATCCACTATTGGGAGGACCATAATTTTGTGAACATGTGTGCAGATAGTCAACCAATTTACACATCACAAGATTTTGAACCAAAGCAGGAAATAAAGTGTTTGACAAATTCCAGTAAGGTTTTACTGCATGTTGTAATGCAATATTATCGTCAAAATTGACTATAGTCTTTGCACCTAGGAAAACTTGAGCTTTGTGATAGAATTGATCAGCAAATTTGTCAATTGGTTCAACTTCTTTAAGCAAATGTCCATAAACTTATTTTTTCTAGTTGACAGTCATTATGGACCTCTAAATTCATAAAATACAGCCTCTTTAATTTTGGCGTAGATTGGATTTTCATCCATGGTAGGTATAATTAGATAAATGTTTCACTCATCTAATAAGTTGACCATAGTGGTCGTTTTGTTGCAGTTACTAGCCTCATACATGGCCATTTCAAAGCGTTTGACAAACATGGCTGCACTTCCATTCTTGTCAAAAGCAGGCAGGTTTGATGGTTTTTAGTTATTGTTCTCCCACTCAAAAATCACGATTACTTCTTTTCCGGCTTTCTCCAGGCATATCAGGGCGCTGAGGCACTGTACCACGGTTTGAGGAGTTGGTGTTGGTCAAAGCAACCATATTACTGGCATTTGTCAACGTGGCCCAACATCCATTTCATTAGCTACTTCCAAAGCTTCATCCTCATAAAATTCAGAAGTATTTCCAGTCAAATGGTTCATGGCACACTGGCAACGCCCGTTGTCCAATACTCAGATGAATCATTGATTTCATTTTCCCAATTAATACAATTTCGATTTTCAACTTTAGTTTGGCAATTTCATCAATCAGACTAGCAGTTTGTAGTTGCAGGACAGAAATAACTTGATCCTTTTCCTTATTGACTTCTTGCAATGGTTACTTCTCCATGGAGAATATTGTTTGACTCAATGATAGAGGTAAAATCCACATTGAGATTATTGATCTGTCAATTTAGCCAATTAATGGAGTCCAAAAATTTTCTATTCTCTACCCGTTAGCATTCAAATTTGTGTGCCAGTAGTTATTTTTATCGGTTTAATATCCTTCATATGCAAAAGTTGAATTTTGACATTTATAATTGTCATAAAATTTATTGTTATGGTTTAATTGTGCCTTTGGTCTTCATGGTTGAGCCTTATGAACTAAGAAGCATTAATGGAAGTCTAAGTGATTTTGTTGACCCATGATTCAGTGACTCCTCTTTCCTCTAAGAAGTTACCAAAGATGGGATGCAATCCATCATTTAGCTCTTGCACTAATTCTGCTACCTGATCATTAGCCCAAGTGGCTAGATTATAATTTGCCTCCAAAATAGAATGGACCTCAGGGAAGTTGGCTTCTAATCGCTCATTCAAGAATTGATCCACCTGGCTAGAGTTGTGTGAGAAGTTTACCAACTTGATAATAGTCACATGATAGCGGGCAATTGTCATCTGAGAATTTCTGGAGGTATAGTGTACAAATTCAATTAAGTATTAGGCGATGCTCTCTATCACAATTACATTGTTTCAGACTTCAGCTACACTCAATTGTTGATGATCTAGATAACTCATCCACAACACAACTTACTGTCGCTGGTGATGAAAACTTGCTTCTGTTGTCCATGGGCCCTTGTCCCATTTGATATCTCTTAACAACTGATGTTCAAGATGTTCCAGCTCTTTGTGTGAAATGGAATCTGTCAGGGTAGAAAATAATGGGTTCATCTTTTTAGTTAATCTGGGACACAGTCACTCAGTATTCCCATTAGTCCAGTATTGGTTCTGAATAACTGATTGGGGTTGCTCCCCTATTCAGCATGGTCACCATATGCATTCCCAGCCATAAGTGCCAAAGGTTGAAGTTTTGGCCTACTTCAGATGAACTGGTTCTTCTTATGAGATAAGTCTGAGTTTTGAGCGCCTATTGTATGGAGACAGTAGACCAGATGGTGACAGGGGTAAAGATATAAAATTCTTAGAAATGACACTTTGAGGCTGTATTCTTCTGTCATTTACTTGTAGGATGGCTCACTTCTCTGATTTTCCTGATCCCAAGTTATCATCACCCTAATAAAACAAAAAAGTATTAAATGCAAAAAGCTTGTATACTAAACTATTAGCTTGAAGTACTAAAAGAACGGTTTTTATTTGTATGAAACTAGGGAGAATTTATAGGGTGCAATTTTAACCACACCTTACCCATGATACCTCACCTCGCATTGCCACTTAGCCAGTAGATCACAATGAAGACTTCAAAGGGTCTACGAACTATTAGGCTCTGTGGTAACTCAGCTTTGCCTCATGGTCAGTGTCTTACGAACAATTATTTCAAGACAGCATTTTCTCTGACTTGTCTGAAAATAGTTAAACCGTCACTCCTCTCAAGCAACTGTAGCACATACAAGGTGATATTACCACTTATTTTTAATTTAATTTGATCAAAAACTCGATCAACAAAAACTAATTTTGACACAGACCAACAAATTTCATGAGGTCATGTCATTAAGTCAACTATTATTAAGTCCAACTTAACCAAAAAAGCCCCCAGGTCCATGGTATCTAGTCAAATATTATTAAGTGGAAAATATAGGACTCATATCACAAGCTTTGCATATAATTAGGATATTTCATTTCCATAATCACTGATTTCTTCAATATAATCCATAATAAATTAGGCATAATCTAATTTAATTATGTCCCTATTAATTTACCCAACAATTAGGTCCAGTCAACTACTCAACAGTCACGGTGACCAGCTGTCAAATTAATGCGGCAGTCAGGGGGGTGCATAATGGCCTCTATTGCCAGGAAATTTAGCCATTATAAGAGCCTAAAAAAGAGGCTTTTTAATTCTGTACTTTGTTCTTATGGCTGGTCCAACTAG
This sequence comes from Massospora cicadina, assembly GCA_022478985.1. NCBI lineage: Eukaryota > Fungi > Entomophthoromycota > Entomophthoromycetes > Entomophthorales > Entomophthoraceae > Massospora > Massospora cicadina. The sequence goes on along the minus strand of JAKSZP010011830.1, from coordinate 193,065 downwards.
GATAGACTTAATTCCTATTTTGAACAGTCATTATATTACTACCAACACTAGTGTTAATTAGATTAAAATTTCTGAAGATGTTTTTAGGACAAAAAATCGACTATCTTATTTGAGCCTTTCTCATTAGTAATTTAACATGCTCCTGACATTATCATATTTTATGTTTTAAAAAGACAACTCAATCTCCAAATAATCCATGGCCACCTAGATAGGTTGTGCTGTTGCTGATGGTCTAACAATTGATAACTATTGTTTTCTTAGAACTTGTTGTTTCTATTTTTCATTTATTTTATCCAGGCCCTAGATTCTAGGACTTATCCCCATGGTTACTTTCATGGTATCTTCAGTAAACTATCCATAAATCACTTTTCAGTGCCTCTGTAATGAGCAACACTTATCACCAAAGTGACATCTTATCTCATAAGATGGAGATTGGTAGTTGTAGGACACTTGAAATAAAGCTATTCCTTTGTTCATACGGCATCAACAGGCCACGTAAAGTTCAGATATTTATTGCCTCAAGTCGTTTCTTATGGTCCAAGCACATTCAACTATGATAAAGCCCTAAATAATAACAGTGACTTCTCTTAAGTTAACTGGGCCTCCTCACAACCTCAACTAGGCTCTTAGGCTCAGTACAAACTATTCTTATTTTTGTTATATTAGCATAAAACTAAGACAAATAACAATAAGTAGATTTTGTAGATGAATAGAAACTGGTACATGATATTACCAAAGTGTATATAAGAAAGGTCTAATACTGGGGAAAGATAAAACTTCACAATTTTAAAAAACTTATAACACCTCATTATTTTTTAAGCACTTTCATTTTTGTTTCAGAATCATAAGATTCCTTTTACCTAATTCTATTAAACATTCTTAATCTGTAAACTCAATTTATTGTGGAGCTCATGGCAAAATCAAGAACCATTTCTTGTCCTAATGCTTTGTGTGACTAAAAGCAACTGTGGCCATTTTGATCTCCACTGTTTGTATTCAAAAAATACTTAAATACTAAATTTAATATACAATTCAGATTCTGATGAACATTTAAGGGAAATTGTTTCAGCAGGATATAAGTAATATAGCCATATCAGTGGTATCATATGGAGTTTGGCCATTGGTACAGCTATCACATTTTTTGTGATCTACCCAAGGTTTAAAAGGGGAAGTCTTTGCTCTCATAATTGCCATCTAGCAACTAATTTTTAGCCAGCAGGTAAAGGAGGTCATTAGTCATCTCTAGTAAAATATTTCTCTCATTATCAACTATAAGAGGCCTTGTACTTGTACTTGCCATTGACTGAGTTTGGTCATATTTTTCCTTCTATATTGTTTTTATTGATAGTAGGCTTTTCAAAGGGCGATGGATTAATCCTTTCAGTAGAGTATTTCTAATTTATAACTTGTATTAGGGTAGGTCATAAACCTCTAAAACTAACACTTTAAAAGTAATAAAACTGCTAGAAAAAACTGTAAGTATTTTAAAACGATGATCAGGAGTAGATTGTTTTCAAATAGAGTCATTTAAAAAATAATAGAAATAGATATATAGTGAATATGAGAAAAAGAAATGGACAATAAAGCTGAAATTCAATTGATAATCTTCAGTCACGTCTAGATATGCAGTTCTGGGATCTCATTTTTGTAACAGAAGTGGAAGACACCAAGTCCCTGATTCTTCTAATTTTTTTCTAGATAGATCTCAAATTACTCTGAGGAGCCCATTATATTTCTTAGTGCTGATAACTGTCCCTGTATTACTGTGACTCTAGAGGCACATGGCTTTTAATGTCTATTTTTAGAACTAGTGGTGCCCAACCCAAAAGGGGGAGTCGCCGCGCATCTTTATTTACAAATGGGCCAAGCAAATGAATTATTATTAATAAAGAAATCCTAGTATGTCACCTCAGCTAACAGCTTAGGAATCCATATCAGAAGGGGAAGAAGCTATGAGGAAACTTTTGTCAGGTGCTCGCTTTAGCTAGTGTACCATTGCGGACAGCATCAGGGTGGGAGCATGAGCAACATGGGGAATATGGGAGTATAGGTGTGGAATTTTTAAGGAGGCCATCGGTGTTCATCGCCTCAAAATATTGAGAAAGTTGATGCTCAGCGATAGTGATGAGAGCCAGCACACAAGTAAATGACTTGATGCGCCAGTGGGTTTCAGGATAACTGGGGTTAAAAAGAGGAGTTTTTGCTGCATCGATGTAAGTGCAGCTCACACTAAAAGCAAGCTCCTCAAAAACATACTTTTCATCTTCCTCAAAATAATGAAGAAAATTGGGGATAGGAATACCCTCAACAAGGGGCTCCATTGCCCTATGGATTTGCTGGTGGAGTATGGTGTTGGCAGGGGCAGCTGCAGCCTCAACTGCCATTTTGTTAGATTTTTGTAGTTTGGAAAACCGTTTTTGGACAAAAATGGCTGAATATAATTCAGGAGGGTCAATGAAGAACTCCTTCAAAGCAAAATCCATTTTACATGGTACGTCCGTTCATCCTCATCAATCTATTTTTGAGACTTAAATGATTGGGTTCAGCCAGCACTGGGCCAGCCACAGGAATTGGGGCTGTGGCAGGAGCTGATTGGCACAGGCTTTTGACCATGGCAGCTCAGCTGAAACTGTATCAGCCTTCAGTTCAGGATTTCATAATCTGGTCAAATACATATTGTATTTTAAAATTTTGTTTTTGATTGGCTGCTACTTTTGGAGCAGCGCCAAAATGCCCCAAGGTTGGGGGTGGGAGAATTGAGCACCATTAAAAAATGGGGCAAAACGGCCATGGGCCAATGCCCAAGGGCTGAGTGGCAGAAGTGCGTAAGCAGAAACCATGGGGCACTTGCACTTTGAGTGGTCAAGCTCAAAGCATAAGGGGCAAATGGCGCAGCTGTTTTTGATGTGCGCCCAGAACGGAAAATCAGGGGCAGATCTAGTCTTGGTGCAGGGGGAATCACAAGGTGAGAATCACAATGAAATGGGTGGATCATTGCAAAGGTGTAACCCCTGCCAACCAATCTGCCCATTGGGAACCACAAACTGCAACATGGGGTCTGCTCCATAAATAACCAAACCCTCCATGAGCTCATGGCAGAGGCATTTGGGGAAGAGATGGAAGGGCAACCTGGCAAACTGGACCACTAAAGTGGCCTAATCCAGGAGCCGCATGTGGACAGTGGTAATTAGAAATTTTTAAAAAAATCTGCAGCTGAGATGCTGCTGCTGCATCCGCTTCTGAATGGAAGCCAAGATCAAAGTACGCCTTAAAGGTTTGGAAGTCAATAAAACTGGCAGGTTTGAAAAAGCCGTGGACATCTCAATGATGGCCCTGCTTGCATATGGGAAAAGATTTCCATATTTGACCCAGAGGTAAAATGCAAATTGCACATGGGAGCACCAAAGGGCTCTGGAGCATTGCCTGGAAGCTTGCAAGGTGGTGGTCCAAGTCCTGAGGGTGGACATAATGCCTGATAGCATTGGGAGGGTTAGCAGAGCCAGCCTGGGCATGCTTTGGCGGCAGCTAAAAGATGCCAGATGGCAGCACATCACCACCCCAAGTTGGGGCAGCAGGCATAATTGCATCAATATTGATAAGTTTTGGCTTATTTGAGCGGCTATTTTTTGTGTTTTTTTTATAAAAATCCAAATTTGGCTTCTATTTAGTTATCAAAGCAAAGAGAGATGCCTAAATGGCTTTTAATGTCGCTATTAGTTTCTGTAAAATTTAATTAAGCTTTTATTTGGTAATATTTAATATGATAACAATATTGGATGATTAAACTTGATCCAGATCTATTAAGCATACATTAAATTTTTGCTTTAAGTAGCTATAAAAGAACCTCAATAGTCATTATCACTCTATCAGATTAACTAAGGTATCATCTATAAAAAGACTATAGTCATCTCCTTAAGTCTTGTCTCTCTCCTAATCTAATAAAATATCTAAATTTTAGGTATTTCAGAGGGTCTTTCTCAAGGACGAGGATATGACTTAGCAGTTGAGCTTTTCTCAATACACTTTCTTAATGCAAGGCACACAGATTACTTTGATAAAAAAGATACCTTTGAAGAAGGCAAGTTTAATTTACAAGGACATTTTCATTAATTTCTAAATGTTGGATACTTTATACTAACTTGGTGAACTATATAACCCTTAGAACTTGATTATCTTTGATAGATAAGTTAATAAAATATTATGAACTAATAAACATTTTTGGAAATATCATAAAAAAGTTGATGCAATGATCTACAAGCTAAAATCTTTGTGGACCCTATCACTATCTCTATAGTAATTACTATATCATTTAAGCTTGTGAGGATACAAAAAGTTATTAAAGAATTTTACAAAGTAGAGTACCAAACAGCTGGTCCAGATACAATGCGTTCTTGTGGAGATCAGTATGCTCTGCGCTTATACTATAAATAAAAGCTTTACACCACCAGCGGTGAGCCTACACATTAAACAATATGACTTTCTTAATCAAATGCAATTATGACTTAAGATATAATAATTTTATATCTAAAAAGTTTCATAAAATATAATTAACTATAATAGACCTTATATTCAAGGAAGAGGATTTTGGTATATATCTAACAAACTTACATGTTAGAAATGTATGATTCTATTTAAATTGTATATTGCATCTTAAATTAAGTTTATATAACAAATACCATCTACTGTTACTGCTGAAGAAGGTTAAGAGAATAAGTGAGACTATAAAATATTGACTTGTAGAGAAACATTTTTTCTTTCACTTTGACCACTTAGTGTGGCAAAACCAATTAACAAGTATTATGTTAAACAACCTCTGCTGGTTTTACATATTCCTCCTATGATAGCACATTTTATGCCTACTGCCCCATCAGAGCTAAGTGGTACGCCACCTCATGGCATCTTTCAGCCCCTGCAAAGTGCACCAAGGCTTTCTCTCAAGCCACACAAACTCTTATTGTCGCTTTGTCCCAGCTTGGGACTTAGCCCACCATCTGAGTGCTCCCTGGTGTGCTTTGAATTCACTGGCGCTCTTTTTGAGAAAACTTCACTTCAGTATCAGGTCAGATATTAATCACTTTTTCTAGATATGTTTGTGACCAGCATCAAGATGGACAGGCGTTGTATAGATATATTGGCTTTTTTTAGTTCCATCCACTATTAGGGTACTTTGACCTCAACTTTTCATTTAAGGCATATATCATAGCGCCAGCTCAGCCAAAACATTTTATTTAAACACTGAAATACCTACCATATGCAGATTGATCATTGTTAAAGCCACTCTTTTGGTTTAGTCTACTGGGTTATCTTGAAATTTTTCCAAAATTTTCAAAATAAAACTTAAGTAGAGTTTGGATGCTAACATCGCTGTTCACACCCTCTAGTCTGTAATTTCCTAATAGATCCAGTCACCTAGCAGGTTATTAGCCTTTGCAAAAGCCCGCTCAACCCACTAGGACACACCCTCGCCATCCACCTTGCACCATGATCCGCCCAGACAAACCTTCCATTATGGGCAGGTGTTGTAAGCCTTGGTGAACAACCCCTTCAGCTGAGCCAAAAAAAATCTCATTCTGAATTAAGAAGTGGAGGAAGCTGGCAGCCAAATCTCTTGTCACCCTGGGCGATTTATCCCGATATAAGATAAGAGGTGGATAATGGTGGATTTCTTGCAGATCACAAGTCTCTCACCTTGCTCGCAACCAAAGATTTGGCGAGAAAATTCTAGGGGATATGCCAGGAGCTGGAAGAGAGCAGAAGCCATCACAAGCAGTAGGTGGATTGGCGTATGTCCCCAATATGAGGGTAAATGGGGGCTCAAGTTCTGCTGAGGAATTAGATTCATATTCCAATGTGAATGTTAAGCCACAATCTAACAAAGATAAGGTCTAAGCTATTTTCAGGCGAGAAATCACCCATATGCCATGGTCTCCTCAAAAGTGTGCAAACCAGCCTATCGCCAACAGGTATGGGCGTGGTCAATCCCTTACCAACCTAATGGAGCTGTCCTTATGTGGCTGTCAGAATTTGAGAAGACATGTAAGCTGAATCTCTGCTCCCAAAATGAGCTTTGAAAGATCAAATCTTGAACCAGCATGAACAGAACCATATCCCAAAGGCACCAAAACTAGAATCATTAGGAAGAATTATGTGTTCAATAATTGATGGAATCACCTTAAGGAATCCTGTTTTTTACCCAAATCTAAAAAGGCGCTGCCCCCACCGCTGTAGTCATGAGGAAGATGCGGCACAATGAGGGCGCCATCAGGTGGTCGATTTGGAAGGCTGTAAAAGATCCTGATTTCATGGGGCCACAAAGGTCCAAGGGGCACCATGTCCCCATGCACCCTATAAATATCAACGTTATTAAACCCAATAAAGTGGTCTATAATCCATCATCTTTTCATTTTTTGATCTCTCTGCTAATTTTCAGCTATGAGACATTTTCATACTTCATCAACAGTCAAGAGAACTGCTACACTGATAGAAGTGGTGCTCACTACAGGGGGCTCTGGGCTGTCCTAAGTGAAAACGTCTATCAAAAATAATGGAGAATGCCAGCAGTCACAAAGTTTAAACTGTTGATCGGTTGAGAAGCATTTCTCAAAGTATAGTATCTTGTGTTATGTAGTACCACCCACACAGCCTGAGAGTTTAAAATTCCGACCACATTCCAGTTTTCCCTGTCCTCCTTAATAAAAATCAGTCTCAACTTCAGTATGAGAACCTTAATGACATTGTTTAATAAGTAATAAATGGCATCTAATAATGGGTGCCTGTTCTTGCTGCTGCTCCTCCTCTTCTGTGCCCTCTACTATGCAGGATCTCTATACCTCCCATCTTCCAGAGGGAGAACTAACCCTGAAGACTAAACGCTACCTTCAAAACTTTGTTCACCTGGTTATTCATCACCTCATCCAGCTAGTTGGGTTGCACCATCATGAAGTCTCTTAACAATTGGGGTTTATTAAAATCTTACACACCCATGTCATCAACTTTTACAACCTGCCTCCTCCTACTTCCATGACAAAAGAGAGGCCATTATTGATAACCACTTATTAATCAACAAAGCCCAATACAAAATTGCAGTGATAGAAAGTGTATTTGGACTACCTTGAGGACCAACTGCATAAGAATATCCAGCTCCTCAGGAGCTGCTTAAAACCGTCGCCTCCACCAAGTTGAAGATCTAGTGCAGACCCTACACCAATACTACTGGGAGCTGACCTCACATGATTACACCTCCGGGAGTGAAGGTCCTGGGAGGCCTGAAGGGCCTAGGGGCCTAAAGGTCCTGAAGGACGTGAGGGACTCAAAGGACCTGAAGGTTCCTGTGGACCTCAGGCCTTTTGGCCCCTTAGCGCCTACCCCCAGAGACACTGACGACCCTTGACAAAGGGATGTTTTAGCAGCCTTGGCTGCCTTAAACAAACAAATTCAGAATGTAGCACAGGGATGTAAACTATAAGTAGATGGAGTTTACCTCGACCTTAGGGTCTCCATTGAGGCATTGTGGTCGATCTGGACAACTTTAGCGCCTTTACCAAGCTTACTTATAGCTGCATCTCTCAGCTCAAACAAAACCTTTGAGGTTTTTAGTCTCATTTGACCATCCTCAAGAGTCAGCTCCTCATTCAGGGCGCTGACATTCAATCTCTAAAAAAGCAAGTTGCTCATAAGGCTTCCATTTCCTCCCTCAACCAAAATGGGAAGATATCCAAGAGGTCCTTGAGGGTTAAGGCAACGGTTGGACCAGCAGGTCCACTTGACTATGTAGAGACTGAGACCTACGAGCCTGCATCCATCCCTGGCGTTAACAACTTCTCCACAACTTTTGTAACTAGCTTTAAGTCTAGTCTTAAAGAAAGGTTTATCCCTGAACAGGAAAACATCGCCTCCTTCCTGTACACTAAGAGTTCCATGGAGGAGGCCACTGACTAGCAAAAGTGAAGAATATCCACTGTTGAGAATTTTTCAAACTCAATAATATGTGACTCTATTAGTTTACCAGGCCAAAAAGTTATGAAGACTGCTGACCCTTGCTTTTTCACCATCATTGGTGACCTTTTCTTACAGAGCCTCAGTCTACTCCCCAATCCAGCTGGGCACCAACTTCACCTTAGCAGATTACCCTCTCTTGGTGGGCACTGACGGTTCTCCCCCATTATGGATGACCTGACCCCTTGTTTCTCTATCTCATGGTTAATCCCCGCTTGTTTATCAATGGCTTCAATAATTGGGACAATTCCCACAGTTGTTCTGTAATTCCAGGTCAGGAGTTTTGCACCAACCTCTCCAGGTGTAGCTACCCAGCACTTAACCTCTGGGGATCTTCAGTTCCTCCACCACTAGCCAAGGTGAACTACATCCACTTTAAAACTAGCAGAGGTAGGTATCCACAAATAAAACAAAGAGAACGAAGATTGGAATTGAAGATATTTAAGAGTGAAATCAAACTACTCATAGGCATTTATTTCCTATCCACATCATTGTCATTCATTGCCAGCATTATCAGCACTCTCACTGCCAATTCTCCCTGCTTAGCATTCGTCAGCATCCTCACTGGCGACTCTCCCTGCTTAGCATTCATCAGCACTCTCACTGGCAGTTATCTCTCTTCTTAACTCTCATCCATGAATTTCCATGATTATGGTGATCCTAAAATCTTCTTAATCAAATTAAATATATTGACATCCTTGGCATATGCCGCTGGTGTCAAATTTAACCATATTGCTGTTGGGAACCGTTCCCAAATCTTTCACAAAGTCAAAATGCACTTTACCTTTATTTAATTATTATTAAATGGTTTGACATCTTCAGCATAAGTTTCAAGTACTCAGATTTGGGACAGAGAAATCATAGTCAGACAATTGAAAACAAATACATCAGCTTTCCACTGGAAAATCCCACAATTGGATGCACATGGCAGTTGGCGTCAATCTAAGATATCGCTGAGCTCAGTTTTGAGGCAGCAAAATCATCATCAGATGTTTGATAATAAATACGTCAGCTTTCCGATGGAAAAATCCCACAATCACCCATGATTTTGCAGTCAGTGTCAAATTATGATTCCACTGAACTCAAACAATTATTCTTTACTTGTTCAAATACTTGGCATTAGTCACCAGTGTCAAATTATTATGAAAATCTATAGGGATCCTTTACCAATACTTTTAACATTAAATTTAAGCAATTCGCCGTCTTAATTGATAAATTAATTATCAAGACATCCTTGTCCTTAGTTGCCAGTGTTGAGATCCACCAATTCTTTATCAGGGATGATCCCTGATTCTTTCTGATCCGGTGGATCAAGACAGCTCAACCCAACTGAATGGGGAGCACAAATTGTAGTTATTATCATTAAATATTGAAGTTGAAACTAGTAAAATAGTCAGAAAACGTCCTTGAATGATTACACTTATTTCGTTAATATGCGAGTAATATTGCCTTTTACAATTTTAACATCCACTCCTGCCTCAATAGCAGTGACCAAGTGATATGACTCCCCATTTGAAGGAGTGCAACATTTGAAAGCAAGAACCATACGGCCTTGAGCCAAAAGTTTTGCAGCAAATAAACCCTGGCCAACCAAAAAAAAGAAAACATGGGCATTCGCCTTGATAGGAGAGCCTAAAGGAGTGGGACAGCCATTTCTACGCCCAAGTGCAACCTTTGGTTACTACCAATCATATTACCTTGGATGATTTTATCGCCTCTGTCATCTCCACATTGGTTCCTACTCTCAAGGTTAACATGCATATGATTGGAAAAAAGAACGGTTTTACCTGTATCCAGGAAATCAAGGAAGCAATTAATGAGACCCTGAATAGACCCTGCACTCCAAGACTACCTCTTTGAGTTTTCCAACCATCCTCTTGTCCATGTTGTCAAAAACCAAAAGAATATTTAGCTCATTTTATGTACTGCAACAGTTTCAGACACAGCGCCAAGACTTGCTGTAAATGATTTGTCGTTGAGGTGGGAAAAGGACCATTAGCATAAAGGGCGAGGCACATCATGCTGACAAGCCCACCACGCCTCAAGAATCCTCCATAACCTTGAACGATCCTGGAGCTATCATACCTGAAGAAGTTTTAGTACACATTGATAATAGAGAAATTTATACTGCTTACTCTTCTTTTGATGACTCTCCCATGTTTTCTAGCTACCTCCCCAGTTTGGAAGTCTGGTACCCATATTGCAGTTTGAGTTCATAAGATTCCAATTTTTGCCATAGTTGAAAGTGGCCCCACATGAACGTTATATCATCCAGGTTGATGATGTGCTAAGATTTCTCTGAAAACCACACTATATGAAAGTAAGGAACAGTTGACCAAAGATGTACTCGATCTATAGGGGCCTATTCTTCCCTACTTATTTAATTTTGGGAAATGCACTGTAAATACCCCCGCCATCACACTGGTAACCCTAGCTATGACCTAAACTTGGAACTCAGTTCCTTCGAGACTACTCTGTAGTAGTCCATTATGATGATATATCCTATCCCTACTAGGGCATTATGTCCCCCTAATATTTTAAGCTTCCCACAGATCTAAGATGGAGGTCAAGGTCCAAGTCTGCCTACTGAAGAGCTAGGGCCAAATTGATTGTCTCAAATATCATGCAAGGGACTCTCAGGTCTGATTTCCTCTCTGCTGGTGATGGACAAGAAGGCATACTAATCTACCTGCCTAGGGCGACCACTATACCTCTGAAGTCTCAAGCCATTGCCCCCACTCAGGTCTATGTTAACATTGCCCCCAGTTACCTGCTGGAAATCCAAGGACTAGACAACCCATCCGCCAAGGAGGTGCTAACTTTCCCAGGAATTTTAGTACCACCTATGCCAGACCTTTATCAACATTTTTGGCTTTCCTTACCAACAAACCCAACGTAGTAGGCCCAAACATCCCGTTGCCTATGTCCACCTCCTACCAATGGATGCTGTTGACAATGTTAATAGTATTGGGAGCCTAGGGGATTTTGGGTTAGAGACGCCCCATCAGTGGTCCTGGTTGACGCCAGTTTTGGGAAGGACCCTACCGAAGGCTAACAGCACAACATTCAAGAATTAGTGGAGGAATATTCAGACCTATTAAGACTCAAACTACGATTTAGATAATGAATGTAGTCCTACATCATGTGAAGATTAGGGACGCTTCCCCCTTCCAGTCCAACTCTTACCAAAAGAGTAAGGTTTAAGAAACCCAGGTGGCGCTGGAGCTCAGACAATTACTCAAAGCTGGACACATAGTGCCTTCACGCATCCCTTGGGCCTCTCCTCTCCTGCTAGTCTGTAAGAATGATGGCAGCCACTGGGTGTTGATGGGCTATCAACGGCGCAACTCCATCATCAAGAACGAAAGTTATCCTCATCCCATAATTGACAACTCTATCTGATTGCTAGCCAGATCGCAGTACTTTTTCTACAATGGCCCTTGCCAGTGGATATTGAAAAGTGGAGCTCGCCCTTTAAGATTGAGCCAAGTGTGAAATCATAGCCAACAAAGGACTATTTGAGCTCACAAGGATGCCCCAGGGCCTCTGTAACGCGCCGGCCACTTTCCAACGTGCCATTGACAGGATCCTTGGGGTATTAAAGCTGTCATATGTCCTCATCTACCTATATGCATCACTGTCTTCTCATGAACTTTTAATGGACACGTCAAAAATCTTAGGGAAATTTTTATATGGCTCCAGAAGACTTCCATAAATCTTAAACCTTTAGAGTTCTCCTTCTTCCAGTAGAAAATGGAGTTTCTGGGACACAAAGTTCCAAAGGATGGCATCCAGCCCATATGAGACAAACTCAATGCCATCTAAAATGATGTTGTGCCCCCAGAGCTTATGTGATATTCAGGCTTTGCTAGGCATGTTAAGTTATTATTTCAGCTTTATCTCTCAGTTTGCTGACCTATCTGAGCCTCTATTTTACCTCCTGCTGAAGAATATGCTCTTTGAGTGGATGCCGCAACAAGAACAGACACTTGATGCATTGAGGAACGCTCTTTGTACTAAACCCATCTTAGTCCACCCACGTTTTTACCAACCCTCCTTATTGTTCACAGACGCAAGTAATGTCACAGTTGGGGCTATCTTAGCCCAGCATGATGAAAATTAGGTCAGCCACCCAGTGGCTGATCTTAGCAAGACTCTGAGTAAGGCCAATGGAACTGTAGCATCACCAAGATGGAACGCCTAGCTATCTTGCTAGGCATCAAACTTTCTTACCCTATCTTTACAGCACCCACTTTTTCCCATCATCACCGATCATTCCTCACTCTGGTGGCTCCAGCAGGTGAAAAAATATTGAGTCATTTACCCAGATGGGCCTTATGACTGCAGAAATATGACTTCTCCATTGTTCATCATGTTGGTACAATATAATAAAGTGCAACGTTCTCTAGGATGCTGGTGCTAGATGCTTTGACCCCAAAGGATAACTAACTGTATGATCTGATTTGTTAACTTAAACGTTGGGAGATAAAAACTTAGATCAAAGCTGAGTTCAAAATATGACCTGAGACACTCAAATCTAGAACGGGCTGCTCTACAATTGAGTCAATAATAAATGCCTCCCTTATGTCCGCCCTTCTTCCTGATTTGGCGTTATCCTAGAGGTCCATACTACTGGGGGACATAAAGCAGCTAAAAAGACTCACAAATGGCTGAAATTATGGTATTACTAAAATGAATGGTGGATACAATTTAAGGGGTCTTAGAGGCCTGAATGACTTCCTGAACCCAAGAATGAGCCAGTCCTCAGTATCAACACTCAGTTGTTGCCTTGTTGGGACCCTTCAGCATCGTTAGCATTGATGTAATAGGCTCTTTTCCCACTGGATTGCATGGCCATAAATATATTCTCCTAGACGTGAATTATATAATTAAATGGGTTGAAGAGATTTTGGTCCCCGCTGCTATTGCAAAATCCATGGCTCTATTGCTTATTTGATCCACATTACCCAGCATGGAGCCTAAACTTTTTCTACAAATACAATTGCTTAAATCTCACCTGGCAGGAAGTCCAATATTTACTTCACTCTTTACAACTAAAGTTTCGCCTCCCCTTATAAACCCATCCATTGATTGGGTGCTGGAATGCGCTATTGGAACCCTTGTTTTTATTTTACAGAAGATGGCCGCCTCCAGTCCTGCTTATAGGAATCCATAATCACCCTGCGCTTTGCTTGCCTACATAATAAGCTAACACTAAAACATTTAAATGTCCCCTTTGGAGCTCTATATGGACGTGATCACCAGCTCTCAAATAGTGTTCAGCCTTTTTCTTAAACCATATCTCCTGAGCTTTGCAATCTAACTATAATCACGTTATCCAATGAAATTGTCCAGCTTCAAGCCCTAGCCATGTAAGAAATCACCACCAGAAGAAAGGCATCTTAATTTATTATTGAGTGACCGTTCTTACCCATTTTTAATTTAAGTGACCTCATTTTCTTCTATCATCTTTGACCCAAAGGTTAATAGAATAATCTCAATGTTCTTTGATCTGGACCTTATATGGTCATTCACAAGATATACTCCAAGTACTCAATTGCCAATGTCAATCAGGGGACAGTGGTAAATAGAGTGCTTGTCCAGTTACTCTGGCCTTATATTACCCTCTGAAAAGACCTTAAGGGTGTGTTGTTGGTTTTTAAAATGTTAAACAAGCTGAAATCCCTGCTCCTATATTGAACCTTGACAGATTGACTCTTAAACTAGTGCAAACAGAACCTGATCCTGAAGGCACTAAACCTAGATCTGATAAGGAAGCATAATGTTTACAAGAATCAATGGAATCACCTTCAGGAATGCCATCTCTGCTTCCCAAATCACGATAGGCACTTCGCCCAACGCTTCTGTCATGAGGACGATGCAGTACAATAAGGGTTCCATCCAGGCAGTCAATCCAAAAGGCAGTAAAAGGTCCTGATATCACAGGGCAATAAAGGTCCCTGAGGCACCATGTCCTCTCGCGCCCTATAAGTATTGACACTTTCTAATAAAATAAAGCAATCTATATTCACTTTATTTTTTTTTCAACCTCTCCGCTAATTTTCAGCTTCAAGCCTATTTTTGGACTTCAGTGATAGTCAAGAGAACTGTTACGCCAAGAGTGGCCATGCCATGGGTGCAACCTGCCACCTATCAGAGATGTCATTGGCATTGTGCCAAGCATGATCACAGTGGATTTAACATGCTTCCCACAAAATTCATTGCATATGAGCTTAATTGGGTCATATTCAAATAAGTATTAGAAACCACTTTAATTGATGTTCTAGCAAATTTTAATTACAGAATATTCTTGACGGCAGTGGATTTAGCCTCAGTTCCCATAGTGTGAGATTCGGGCAGTAGTTTCTCAAAAGGTTACAGTGTCACTCTATTTTCTTTCCCTACCTACATTTTAGCCTTAATAAAATTCTTAAAAAAACAAGATTTAATTTAAGGTGTAGAGCTCTGTTGTATAGATTAGTGGTGATCATTTACAATTCTGAAAATCCATGGTTAGTCCTCATGGATGTCCTTATCATTTTTCATCTGTCATTATGGATGACTGTACCTAGATTATTCTGGTTGTGTTTCTGGGTGTTTACTCATCCAGAGTTTCAGTCCAATCTTATTAATATTATCACACACTCCATGACATAATGGAATGACCACTCTTTTGGTCCATTTCCACCCTTCTTGGTGAGAAGAGTGCATTGATGGTTTTGTGTCATTGGCGATGCTCCATTTGTCTGATAACATTTTCCACGCCGGTTCATGATTTTCCCATCTCCTAACGGTGAGACTGTGCTCTTTCAGGCCATGGGCGTACTTACTGGGGCCCTTTTGTTTATCAAAGGTGGGACAGATTGGTTGGCTTATAGGGGTGGGGTGTTGTTGTACCTGTGGCTGCTGTCCTGGCCCCCCAAACCGCTGTTCTGTGTTTAGGGGCGAGTACTGAGGCTTTTGATTGGATACTCTAGGAAACCAATTTACATAAACCCTTTGGTATCTTTGCTGCCTGATATGCAGCTGCTGGAGGTGGAGGTGCTCATGTGGCTGGTGACACAATTTCCCCCTGAGAGTGCTTCAAAGACCAGTCAGATGAATACCTCACTTTCCCCATTTATGTCCTGCCGAGTAAAGAACCAAGACTAGGCTTGCTTTCTGTTGCTGGTATAGATCCAGTTATACTCTCATGCAGTATCAGTGGGGGTTCACCTGTCATGGTGGCAGAAGAGAACTTCATGAGTACGCAGATCACCCAGGGCTTTTTGCTTTGGGTCTGGACGTCAGGAACATGCCATTGAGTGCGTCATTATCTTCAATAACATTTTATTCAGTGTATCAGCCCATACAATTTTCAGTGCATGGATATGGGTTCTATGATTGGTTCACTGCAGAGCAAGATTTGTTGTTCCATGTTATCCTAGGCGTTGGGCGGTGGCGGCATCAACAAGTGAGTATCACTTTTGAATGCAACATGTTGTAATTTGCATATCCCTAAGTGTATGGCGAGTTTCCACTCGTCAATGTTTCTCACTTGTTAGAGCAGTGGGATCAACTATTTCAGTTCCTTCCACCACAGCGTTGCCGGCGGTTTTACCTCCCAGAATGGCTCAGTTTCAGGACATTTATGATTTAGAAAAATCCAACTCTATTCCCACACACCAAAGTATAATTTAGCTTTCTGCTTGAAGTAGGTGTAATCAACATCAGTTGCCCCATGTACCCGTAAACAGAGAATGAGGGTAAGGCCTTGGACGTGTATGTGAAAAATAGGCTCACAAAAGGTCTGGTGTTCTAGAAGACCTCACTGATCGCCTCTCCCACAATGTTTACTTATAAAACTGATGGCACCTTGAGCCTTACATGGACTATGGGCATCATAATAACATAACTATTTACAATCCCTATCCCCTTTCCTTCATAATATGATTAGCTAGGCAATTGCAATATCCTGGGTATTTTTAAACTCAATCTTGTGAATGCATTAACCGGATATGTTTGGTGGAATGCCAGGAGTGGCTGATAGCAATCCAAAACAGAAGACAAATCTTTCAGTTTTGTGTAATGCCATTTTTATTGAAACAAATTCACATTTCAGCAGATGATTGATGATATGCTGGGCGACCTTCAGTTCTCTTGTGAAGTGGCATATAGTGATGACTTCTTCATGAATTTCTTCACTCCCAAGCAACATGAAAGAGACCTGGAGGCAGCGTTGGCTGAAATTCTCAAGGTGTACCTCTATGTGAATCCATCAAAGTACGAATTTTCCAAGGATGATGTGACTTCCTCAGTTACATGGTCATAAAATATGGTTATGCCATTCCCGCAAGCAAGCTTGAGGTTATACTTAAGTTTCCACCCCTTCTGCTCAGAAGCAGTTGCAGAGATTCTTGGGAATGATTATCTTTTTGAAATAAGCTCTTTCCCTCGCACATATGGCTGCATTCCTGCATCCACTGACTAAGATAAGATATTCCATTCAACAGGACTAAGGAGTGGCATCAGGCGTTTGATGCCATCGATGAGGTGATTCTGGCGCCTCTGATTCTTAAGCGTGAAAATCCATCTATGTATTTATCGTGGCATGTGACGCCTCATCTATAGTGAAGCAGTATTGTTTCAAGAGCACAATAGTTTATTACCCAGTCATCCATTATTCCCAAAATCTCACTTCATCCCAACAGTCCTACGCCATCTTTGAAAAAGAGCTTATAGCGATGTCCTGGTCTCTTACCCATTAGAGGTATTTTTCTCTAGGGCGCATGGCATGAGGTGACAGTGCGGATGGACATCAAGCCCTTATGTATTTCAGGAAGCCATGGAAGTGGCTCATTGCAGGCCTTTATGTATTGCAACCTGAGTAGTTTCAACTTTAAATATGAGTTTATAGAAGGGGCATTTAATAGCCTGGATTTTTAGGTCACAACCCCGCATAGAGTATGGCAGAGGCGGATGAGCAGGAATTACTTCAGTTTCCCACTGACTAAAATATTAGACATTGTTTCTCTCACAATTTCATTGGCAAATTTGACCTCAGATGCGCCTCTAGCCGCTTGAGGTTTAGTAGCCAGTTGTTTGTACAGAGGGCTTTGCATTGTTGGACCATCTGGACTTGACGATGCAAAAATGGTCCCATTATTTGCTAGAAGAGGGGGAAATTCAGTTTAGGTTTAGAATGCGGTTGCCACCTGTAAAAATTTATTGGGTCTGTTATTATCATTCAATAACCCTTATAAACTAATAAATGCACAGATTAAGTTCTTGTGCAATTCATCCGCATTGTATAGTATTTGATATTATCAGTTGATAATAGTATGACGACTATTATCCATTGTTGAATGGAATTCTTGGATCTCAGCCCAACGCTCAGCCAGTATCCCGCTCAAAATAATTGAGATGTCTAGATATAGGGATTCGTTCCCTCATACTGTCCAACCCAATATTCTATGATATTCCCTGGTGACAGTTTCTTTGGTATAATACACAGTTGGTAGCTATCCATGATTGTTTCTACTTCTTCTCTAGATCCCCACTCAGATCTTTACTCTGTTCCTAAAAGAGTCTCCCAATTATCACACACAGCAATAATATCCTTGAGAAGAAGAGAACAATTGAAAGCTGATAAAGCTCACTACTTAAACCTTATACTGGTTGATAACTTCCTATATATTATTATAAGTGAATTCTAGGGAATTTGTAGTGGGGATTTGGTGCCCAACCCTTGGTTGACACCTCTTCGATGAAACAGCAGCTGTTGCTGTTGAATCACCCATCCTCATCTCAGCAGCGATGGTCTTCCCCATCTTGGCTAGAATTCCGTCATTGGACTATCAGGAAACTGGAGCGCAGGAGGTCGCTGGAGGGAAAGACACAGGCCAAAGGTGATACAACAAGGCAAGTGACCCAACAAAACAAAGAGACGTCCTAAACGTTCATCATTGTGTTTCCAAATAGATCTGTGGACAAAACGCACACCAAACTGGCTACAACCATCAGGGACAAGAGGACCTGGAATCTGGAAAGGGTGCCATAAAATCTAAGGCTAAGTCCAGAGAAATATGAGGAAGCGGAGCCAGAGGAATAGGTGGCGGAGTGGGTGGAGGGCTCACATACAGCAGGGGATGAAAACCAGAGTGAAAAAGAACTCCAGCCATCATAGATCGTCGGAGAAGTATATATTCTGTTCAAATAAACAAAATTATACAGGAAATTTGCCCAAAATTTCTAGACTTTATTAGGGTTATCAGAATATCTGAGAAAAGCAAAGCCTTTCTCATCTTATGACTTAATTTATAGGGGTTTGCTTCATGAAGATTCCAGTGGTTATTGGAATCTGATATGAGCTACAAATTCGTCATTTTTCAACAAAATCAAAAATCTTCAAATTTGGCCAGATTTTGTAACCTCAAATCTTGTGATTTTCTGGGCCTTGAGTTCGATTCCCGCCTGGGCTTTTGCCTTAATTAAGCCGTTTTCCTCAGCCCTGGCTGACAAAGCCAAAACCCATTTTTTGTCAATAGCCTTAGATAGGTCATTGGTGACCCTTAGGGGTTCTAGTCTCTGCCCCAAGGGCTTGTTGGACTTGGCTTTAGAAGGGCAGTTAATTCCAGGAAATATGTCACTAGCTGTGACATGGACATTTTGAGACCTAAATGAAAGAGTTGGAAAATGTGTCCCTAACATTTTCCTCTTGATCCAAGTATACTAGCCATTTTTGCTAGCGACCTGCTTAGGTAATGGGTCTTATTATTCATCAAGGCAGGTCACAAACCAACTGATCAATTTTCTAGTTGCATGTGGCATCACTCGCCTCGCAACTTAATACTTACATTTCAATCTTTCAGTGATGAAACCCAACCAATCCTAATCAGTACACCTGATAGTTAATCACTATCAGATGCCCCTATTTCGTTGGCAACTCCGCCTGACGAGATCTTAAGCATTTGTCCAGATCAATCCCTAACAGATACAACCAGGCGAATATCCCAAAATCCCCCAAACATAGTTACTCCAAAATTAGGGTCCACTGATTTCTAATTCACCTTGCTTCAGGGAATTATCCTAGTGATTCCTGGTAATCTAGCAGGCTGGGAATATGGGCAAAAATCCCAACACATCCCCCCTCTTTCCTAGATTTACAGCGAGAAAAGGACTGGGGAATGAGAACACCACCTTGGACACACAGTCAAATACTTCTTTTGCTTGAGTGGAGTATGATCATCAATACTCAATGCTGCTTGGGACAACCTTTGGAATGCGGCTCTCTTCCTCTTCCTCCTCAAAACCGCCTACTCAGAGCGTGGTCCCCACAATCTACTGTCATGCTGGGCTGATCAATGATCTCATGATGATATTAGTCCCAGTATCCAGTTTTCCCCATCAGGGCATATGACCTGCTGTCATATTCAGGATTCTTGGTCTGGCGTCCTTGATTTTCTGCTTTTCTCCTCATCCTAGATAGGAGACTCTTGCCGTCAATGTTCATATCACAGCCCAAATTAAGATTGCCTATTTATGTTTGTCCTTGTTATTTTTCTCTCATAACTTCTAAGCTCATGTCATTCTTAATTCTTGTCTTGGAGAGCTTATCCCATTAATTTTGAGATTAATCTCTCTAAAATTGGAGCTTAATGGATTGTAGAGTGCATAATGTTGACTTCCATATAAGTCTGACATCCTCCCTCTTGTCCAGCTCATATTTCAAATTCTGAGTTGCAGTATCAACAGTTACTAAACAGTTTGTCTGATCAAGATCATTGTCTCTTCCAGCAGATGAGTTGAGATGCTTGATGGAACCTCTTCTATGGTTCTTCCAGGACTCATATGCCTAGTCTGGCACCAGCAGATAGTCCTTCCATCGAATTACCAGAAATGGTAACCAATCCTTCAAAACCAGAATTGCAATCATTTCAAGCAATTTTCAGCTGATTTTCCCTCTATCATCAATACCAGAGTTGGATATTGAAACTCTCCTGGATTTGGCTCCTTTTGTAGATGCGTCAAGCATCATTGTGGATGCTCCTGAAATTATGCCTTTCACTCTTGATCGCTCTTTTCTTGCCAGGTCGGACTTTCTTCCTGAGTTCCCTTTCTGACTTGGACAATACTACAAACCTGCTGTCATGGCTACTGAGCTCACCATCAGTAACAGTATTCATTTCAAACTCCTCTATGCCAAATTATGGGCCCAAGTCACCAAGGCTTTATCCCCAGCGCTGAATCCCTTCAATCTTGAGAACATTCTAGATTGGGATATTGCTGCTTAGCTCTTCGCTTTGCCAGCCAAGTTCTTTGAAGTTGGTCCACGAAGCTTCCAGAATCTCCCGGGTTTCACCATTCCTTCAGCTTCAGCTTCTGAGAAGCCCATAGTCATCACTTGCAAGATGCCATTCGCTCCCCTGTATGACTATATCATCTCCGGTGCTTCCAATTGGTATCTTCCGCTGATGGCTTTAGTAAAGGGCATGATTTGGCAACCCCCATACAGTATCCCTTGTTTGTTGCCAGCCCATATGTCTGGTGTTCTTGATGAATCCCATTGTCAGGCGCTCAAGACTAATCTTCTGGCTCCGGTGCCATATTGGGATTACTTAGGGTTATTCACCAACTGCCTCTTTCTAAACTGTTGCTTTCCTCCTCTCTCTGGGGTTTTGAGATTGGCTTCTGACATTTCAATTTCCCTTCCCTAGTCACTTTCTCGCAGGGATCTGCATCTGCTCAAAGAACTTGGTTTCATGTAAGTCTAGCCCTTGCTAGCATCCAATCTCACATTAATTTTGATGGGCTATTCATTCCTACTGTGATCCATCCTCCCTCTACCAAGAGGCAACATAAGCAGAATTATCCCCATATTGAGGATAATCAATAAAAATAAAAATAATAAAAATATATTGGTTGTTTCTTTGCAGTTATAATTTTTCCAGATATCTTTTATCAATCTTTTTTCTTCTTTTTTCCATGAGACTTTACCTTGTTTAAGTTCAGCGGTCCATCTTTCTTTATTTTTCCCCCAAACTGGGTCCTAGGTACTTAAACCTACCAGAGTTCTATGGTTCAGAGGTCCTTTTTTCGTACTTAGCCATCTAGATTGGTTCAGAGGTCCTTTTTTGGACTTGACCTAATCATCAGGACTTAACCAACTTAATGGTTCATTGGTCCCTCGGGAACTCTTTTTCATTAATCCATTGCTTCAAATACTTAGTATGGAATCAATCTACAACTCTTCCATCCAAGAGATTCTTGACGGAGTAGGCGTCAGTTGCCATTTTTGAGATAATTTCAAATGTACCTGACCACAATTTATCCAGCTTGTTTCTTTCTCTGAAACCATGTGTATCGCAAAAGGCAACTCTTTCACCTATTTGATATTCTGCTAAGGCCAGTTGGTTCTTATTGTCTAGCAATTTCGCTCATATCCTTTTCTTCAATGTAGTATCAAATACTTGCAATCGCATCTCAATTAGGATATTTGTCAGTCAGTTCAAGTACTGTTCATCACTCATCCCCAATGCTGGTTCCACCACCAAATATAAAATTGGTGGCAAAGCATCCTTCCACCCATATAGCAACTCAACGGCGTTTTACCTGTCACTGTATGATGACTGATATTGTAGGGGAACGTTACTGAACTCAGGTACAAACCCCATGCGGAAGTTCTTCATGTGACCAGCTTCCTCAGCATCACAGCCAGCATTCCATTCACTCATTCTACCAGTCCATTCATCTCCAGATGGTAAGGTACAAACATGACTCCTCTGATCCCCATTATCTCATTCAGTCATGGGATCACATGAGACATGAAGTTTGTCCCATTATTACTAAGCAGAACTTGCGGGCATCAATATCAGTATACTACTTGATCCAGGATGAACTTTGCGGTGCTGGTAGCATCTACTTTTGCAAGGGCCTTCATCTCGACGCATCTCGTCAGATGGTTGATAGCAACTATTATGTACTTGACACCCCATGTGCTCATCGTCAGCAGTCCTATCACATCAATAGACACCATATGACAGGCAAATACAGGGCGGACTAGTTGGTATCCAGTTGTATTCTTATGTGGCTTGTGCAGCTGGCACTCCATGCAACATGCTAGATAGTCAGCGACATCATAGTTGATTGACTCCCAGTAGTAGTACTGGCGAAACTGATTGGTTGTTTTTCTCAGGCCTCCATGCCTAACAACTTTATGAGTGACTTAAAAGAAGGCTTCTCTTTCCAACAGCTTTGGGAATATTAACCGCTTCCTGGTAATCATCTTAAACACTTGATATCCATGGTCTCATTGTTTTCCTTTGCTTTTTGAAGCGCACCCTGAATTTCTTGGGGCTCATTCCCGATTTCTCTATTGACCATTCTCTGGAATAACTCATCTGCCTGCGGGTATACCATCTGGACCATTGGTAACTGCAATAAGCCATCCGCATTCTGGTGAGAAGCCCCCACTTGGTGGACAATCTTGTAATTGTAAGCCTGTAGCTTAAGTGCCCATCGGGCCAGTCACCCTTCTGGTTCTCTCAAATTGTGGAGCCAATGCAACGAGGAGTGGTCCATCACCACTTTAAAGTGTGTTCCATGGATGTCACCCAAAACTTCTTAAAAGGCGTAAATGACCACAAGGCATTCACGCTCAATTATGGTATAATTCCTCTCAGCGGCTGAGAGTGTCCATCTCACATACGCCACCAGATTTTCATCCTCAAGTTCATCCACTTGGCTTAGTATGGCGCCAATAGCCATCAATGAAGAATTGGTTTATATAATAATCTCTCATTCAAAATTCGGATATTCCAAAATTTGAAAACTATTAGGTACTGGCATAACTCATCAAAGGATTCATGCGCTTCTTCATTACATACAAATCCTTTTTTTGGATCCTTCAACAGATGGAATAAGGGATAGGCTATTTGGGCAAAGCCCAGAATAAATCTTCTGTAGTATCCAAACATCCCAAGGAACACTTGTATGTCTAGGACACTCTTTGGCACAGTCATCCGTTCTATGGCTTTTATCTTCTGGGCTTGCAGCTGCAATCCACTAGAGTTGATCACGAATCCCAGATATTCCAACTCTTTTTTGAAGGAGTGACACTTCTTCAGCTTAATCTTCAGGTTAGCTGTGGACAGTCACTTGAATACTTCTTCCAAGTGGCGTAGGTGATCATTAAACGTCCTACTGAACACATGAAAACTTCAAGTCACTCAGTATAGTGTCCATGACCCTCTGGAACGTTGCAGGTGCATTGCATAGACCCTGGGGCATCCTCGTCAGTTGGTATAGCCCCTGCGCAGTTAATCGTGCATTTTTCTTGGTCTTCTTTTGGCAAATTGATTTGCCAATATCCTGAGAACAGATCCATCATGGAGAAATACTTCGCTTCACTCAATTGGTCTAGTGCATCATCAATTCTTGGTAGGGGATATGAATTCTTTTTCATAATCTTATTCAGCTTTTAGTAGTTGATCACCACCCGATTGGAGCCATCCATTTTCTTCATGACTAGAATTAAACTTGCTTAGGGACTCAATGATGGAACTAGAAGCCCATGCTTCACTAGTTTGCTGATTTCATCTTCCACTACTGCTTCAGTCACTTTTGACCTTCAAATTGGTCTCATCCTGATTGGCCATTTTTCCCCAGTGTTGACCTTATGGATCACATTTCTCGCACATCCCAAGTTGTGGTCATCCTGAGCAAATACTTGCCAATACTTTTTGAAAAATTTGAGCTTTTCCTCTTTCTGGCTTTCTGACAGATCATCGAGTTGCTCTCAATCAACCAATAGGTTGATACTCTCAGTTACCCTGGCTGGTAATCCCATCTCATCAAGAGTCCCAAAATCATGAATCTCCTCAATTCAGCCGTCAAGATTAGATGAACAAACATGATGTTCTGATTCTTCCTGATCTTCATCTGTTTTTACTTAAATTGCCAGAAGAACTCGAATTTCTTCATGGCCTGGCATTATGATTCCAGGAGCCACCCAAGGCTCTACTCTGGACTTCTTCCAGGGGCTTCCAACCTCCCCATACAACAGCTCAGGTATCTCCAATGTCACCCTGTGTCAACTATCATCTGCAATCCTGGCGGTATGGTCTTCTCATTCTTCATCCTCGTGGAATTCCCCAATTCTCTAGGATTTCCATTGACATTTCTCTTTGCTTCTGTCTAACTAATTAGTATAGAATTGGGACAATGCCAACATTGTATATCAAATTGATTAAGTTGTTTCTCCTATTCAGTGGAGCTAACCAACATTCTGATGTACCAATGATAACGTCTGACCCAATATGGTCAACATATTATCCTCAAAGTTACATTTAACTCCATACTTGCATAGAAATTCCATCTCAATCCGAATGTCATAGTTTTGGTTGGCCAAAACTATTGCTGGCGCAGATACCACCAAGGACCCGAATCTTAGTGGCAACGCGCTATACACTCCACATGAGATGGTGGTATTTGGCACAGCTGTCCCATACTCCTTCTTATGTTCCAAGTCAGGCGAGATCTTCATCCTCTTTACCAGCTTGATCAAGACAATGTTTATGGTTACTCCACTGTCAACAATCGCTCTCACCAGTACTTGATTCACTTGTATGTCTATATATGTACAATCAGAGTATTATAATATAGTGTTTATTAAGTGTATAGCAGCATTATTAGCTGAATTGAGGGTGTGAATAATTTGCACCAATAAATCAGGAAAAAATTCCTTTATCACGCTGAGGGGGATTGACAAATTGGCCTCATCTAATTGGACTTTAGACAATCCTTTGGGATCATTAGCAGCTCAAATCTTGTCCACCAGTTGTCAGGTGTACAGCTGGGCAACTTCCTTGATTATCTCAGGGTCGATTCCCTTCACCCCAGATCTTTGTCACTGCGTTTATGTCCAAATTGACACTTGATACAGTCAATCCTGTACATCTTTGTCCATAAACAGATCACTGATATCAATTTCCTCGTTCATGATGTAAGAAAAACCAGGCTTTTCTAAAGTACTAGACTGTTCTCTGTTTAAGCTGCAGGCCCTTTTCCCGATTCCTTGGTGGCAGCCAACTCTGTTGCCTGGACCACGTTTTGATCCTTTGGCTTCTTGCAGTGCACAATGAAATGTTTTTTCCCACCGCATTGGTAGTAGACCTTTTCTTTCTTCTTCATCCGTCTGAATTCTTTGGGCTTATTCCCTGGCACAGTTTGGTTGTTCATCTCTTTAGCACATTTGTTCCCCTTCATGGGATTCAAATTGTGCACTGGATTAAATTTGAAACTTCTGTTTGGGGCATCAAAGGTTGCTCACAAAATTTTAAAAAAATATCTACCATTTGAGAGCTAGTAATTTCTGTCGCAAACACAGAAGATTTCATGCAATGCAAATTGTGATAGGGCTGAAGGGCCACTTGTAAGGCGATTCTGGCATTGAAGTAATCCAGTACCCTCACTCCAACCAGGATTTGAGACTCCTGGTAGAACAAATCTGCGTAGCTTGCAAAAGACTCTTCTTTATGGAACTAGATTCCCATAAACTCCTGTTTGCGCTTTGACATGTGCATTGTATTCCCAAATTCCTTCATGATGTCTGCCTTAGCCTCCACATATGACCAGCTGTCTCCCTCCAGGTGAGGTAACATTAAGTTCTGACAGTCAGTGTCTAGGCAATTCATGACCATAAACTTTTTGACAATCACCGTAGCCATACATGGTCATATCAAACAGTCAGAAAAATGCTGGGGCGTTATCCCAATGGAACATCAGCAATTTAAGTGTTGCCTTAGATTCCTCTGAGTTATCTCTAGCCGATTCTCTAGGTTTGGCCACTCAGCTCACTTTGGGAGTTACATTGGGCATCATTTTAAAATGGCAGCAAAAGTGGGTGGCATGTTTCTTGGGGTATTTTTCTTCAATTATCATATGAGAAAATCTTTCTTTGGCATTGCTTATCGCAAATGGCTCACAATTGTACTTGTGAGTTTTAGTTTCCTTGTCCTGCTTGATCAGTTGCTCAATATCAGCGCTGAAATTATTCAAATGAACGCAATCTGCTTCTCACAATGTTTTTAGATACAAGACCTCTCGAATTAGGTCCCCTTCTTTCTTCTTTATTGAAGTTACCTTTCCAAGTAACTCATTACCAAAGCTCATGACATTATTGATCCTTTCCTCCATCTTGGCAACTTGTTCTTCAAAATCTGCAAATTCCCAATGATCCACTAAGTTTAGGGCTTTCTGATTTATGATGGCTAACTCCATCCATAGTTTTTGTAACTCATCTTTTTATGACACCCTTCTAAGTTCTTCTACTCAATTACACCCCTGTAATGAGGACCAATTTGTAAAAATTTCTTGGGTCTTGTTAATATCAGTCAATAAACCCTATAAACTTATCACTGCAAAGATTCAGTTCTTGTGCAATTCTTCTGCGTTGTATAATATTTGATATTATCAGTTGATAATAGTATTATGACTATTATCTGTAGTTGAATGGAATTCTTAGATCTCAGCCCAACGCTCAGCCAGTATTCCTACTCAAAAAGCTTGAGATATCTTTATATAGGGATTCGTTCCTTTGTACTGTCCAACCCAATCTTCTCTGAGATTCCCCGGTGAGAGTTTCTTTGTTCCAACACACAGTTGGCAGCAATCCATGATTGTTTCTCCTTCTTCTCTAGATCCCCGCTCAGATTGTTACTCCTTTACTCAAAAGAGTCTCCCAATTATTGCACATAGCAATAATATCCTTGAGAAGAATAGAACAATTGAAAGCTGATAAAGTTTACTACTTAAAATTATATACCGGATGATAACCTCCTTTTTTATTATAAGTGAATTCTAGGGAGTTTATAGTGGGGATTTGGTGCCCAACCCTCGATTGACACCTCTTTGATGAAACAGCAGCCGTTGCTGTTGAATCACCCATCATCATCTCAGCAGCAATGGTTTTCCCCATCCTGGCTAAGTTTCAACGTTGGACATCCTCGAGACCTAAATGGAAAGAGTCAGAAAACATGTCCCTAACATTTTCCTCTCGATCCAAGTGAACTAACCATAATTGGCTAGCGACCTACTTAGGTAATGGGACTTATTACCCATTAAGCAGGTCATGAACCAACTTATTGATTTGCTAGTTGCAGGCAGCATCACTCACTTCTCAACTTACTACTTATATTCCCAATCAGTCAGTGATAAAACCTGACCGATCCCAATTGGTACACCTGATAGTTAATCACTATCAGATGCCCCTATTTAGTCAGCAACTACACCTGATGAGATCTTAAGCATTCATCCTGACTGATCCTCAACAGATATGACCAGGCGAATATCCCAAAAATCCCCCAACATAGTTACTCTAATATTAGGCTCCACAGATTTCCAATTCACCTCGCATCAGGGAATTATCCTCTAGAATTTCCTGGTAATCTAGAAGGCTTGGAATATGGGAAAAAATCCCAACACCACCTCACCTCTGAGATAAAGTAATTTGAGCTAATCATGATCCTCTGGTTGTGGGTCGCCTATGCACTAAAAATGCCTCAATTTGGTGAAGTAAATGTAAAACTGGCCAAGGATCTTGATGGACATTCTAGTGTGGATTGCCAGTTGCATCACGTGCATGCAGGCGAATTTGATTGCTTAAGTTAGAATGGCCTTCTTCATCCTTTGCAGCAGGATGATGGACTGTGGACTTTACTATCTGTTAATTTCATTGTTGAGATTCCTAGCTCTGATAGGTACAACGCGATTATGGTCATTGTGGACCATTTTACTAAGTTTGCTTTGTACAAACCCTGTTCATCAGCTATTAACTGAGGAAACCGCAAGCCTATTCATGCGGCATGTTTTCTTAATGGTTGGTATGCCATGGAAAATTGTGAGTGACAGGGGGCCTCAGTTTACAGAGTGCATCTGGATGGCCCTTCTAACCACTTTGAAATTTCAGCTGAGCCATGTATCACCCCCAGTAAAATGATCAAAAGGAGTGGCTCAACCAGATCCTTGAGCACTATCTCCAGAGTTACGCCATTGCAACGCAGGCACTTGGGCGGATGACCTTCCATTGACGCAGTTCACTTATAATAATGCCTCCTACACTTTTACAGGGTTTTCGCCATATGAGGCCAAGCTTTGGTATGTCCCTCATTTTCCCCTGGACCATGATTTCGCCCAGAGCTCCATGCAGCTTCGGAACAGGTGCAGCAAACCAGAACACCTAAAACCTGGTCAAGGAGCATCTAAAAAAGCCATCATAGGTTAATTTAGTTCAAGGTTCAGAAACGCCACCTCTTATGAGATCACAGTGGGTTCATAAGTTATGATAGAAATCTGCCACATGTGTATGAATGTGCTTCACAAAAGTTGGCGAGCAAACAGATGAGGCCACATGAGGTAGTCAAGGTTTTGGCAATGGTGATTTCCAATTGGCACTTCCATCCCACCAGAAACAGCATTCCATATTATATGATTCCCAGCTATTACCATTCAAATTCATTCCGCACGTGGACCCTGAGCCAGTGGTGATTGGAGACTCAATGGATTTGAAAGTGGATGTTATTCTGGCGTCTTATCAATTGCGTCGCTCATTACAGCACTTGGTGGCGTGGAGGGGTTTCTCTTCATATGAAAATATCTGGGTCAGTGCTGATGACTGTACCAATTATAATGAGTTGGTTAAACAATAAATGTGGCACAACTGGATGCTCATTGTTCCCAAAGGTGGCCTTTATCCTGAGAATCAAGCTCCTCAAGGTGCACAAAAATGTTGTTCTGCTCATGTTCCTGGTGTCAGTGCTTCCCCGTCCAGAAAAAGGAAAGGGTAATTTAAGATTTGGGGAACAAGCCTTGCATCTGTACTGAGAGAAATTCATTATGAACTAAAAATGGAGTAAGCTGGAACTCATTTTCTTATCACCTTGGGCAATTTAGCCCTCATGATAAATGAGAGGTGAGTAACGGTGTATCCCCTGCAGATTGTGCCTATCCCACACATGTTCACCACCAAAGTAAAGGTTTTTCCAGGGCATATGCCAGGAGGTGGCGGAAGGCAGAAGCCATTTACAGTAAAAGGTGGTTGGTGTGTGTCTCCAGGAGTGGGTATCTGGGGGTTTTAGTTCCACTGAGGAAGTTGAGTCTTATACAACTGAGTAGTTTGATCTACATTCCTCTGAAGTTAAGGGCCCCAAGTTACTTAGAACAAAAATTACCCTCCAGCAGGGATCCTTCAAAAGTGTGTAAATCAGCCCATCCCTGAAAGGCATGGGCGTGGTCAATCCCTTCCCTACCTGATGGAGATGGCCATATGTGTCCATGCCATGGGCGCAACCTGTCGCTTACAAGATATGTCATTGTCATTGTGCCAATCACGGTCACATTGGAATGAATATTCTTCCCACAAAATTATTGAGAACCTTCCAGATTAAGTTGGATCTGATTTTGTATCAGAAACCACTTTATGATGACGATCTGACAAAATCAAATTTAATATTTTCTTGATGGCAGTGCACTTAGCTTCAGTTCCCTATGGTGTGAGAAATTGGAAAGCAGTCCCCAACAGATTCCACTGTCACTCTATTTTTTCCTACAACCATTTTAGTCCTAACAAAGTTTTATAAAAACATCCAGAATTCATTTTGTGAGGTGTAGCGTTCTGTTTTATATATTATGTCATGAGTTCTATTTCAGGAAATCCCTGGTTAGTCCTCATGGATGGCCTTATTAGTTTTCATCCATAAATAAGGATGGCTGTACTAGATTATTCTGGCTTGTATTCTGTATGTTTACCCATCTGGATTTCCAGTCCTGTCAATCAATAATATCACAGCGCCCCATGACAGGCGTCATGAATGGCCACACCAACTGGCCTCTATGCTTTGGCTTGATCACATGAAGCATCAGTACTCTTCACTTTATACTACAGAAGCCTCAGACCATCCTCCTTCCAACATTGGCTCCGCCACTGTTTCAGCGAATTTTTGAGTGGAGATTGATCATCTCTTCCCATCCCTTAACTTTTGAATCCGCAGCTAATCCTGAGGCAAAAAGTAAGATAAATTCTTCTCAAAATATGAAGGAGCTAAATTATTGCACCTGCCCCTGCCAAATTTCCCTAAGAAGAAGTTTGACGGCCATCTGATTTACTTTAGCTAATCAGCCCCCAAGGTTGGCCTTTAAAAGCCCATTGATAATCAATTTGATTATTAAAAATGGGTTACTACGTTGCCAATGAACACTTCCTATAAGCGCTGAGTTTGACTAAACAAAACTTACCCCATCATCTTAATAAATCTATCCGTAGAACTTCCGCCCTTTACCAGGCTTCTCAGCTTTTCAAACCCAATATCAGATTGCCAATAAAGTGGCTGTTTACCCAATTAACGTTCTTCTCCACCAAGACTTATGTTAGGCCATGGAGCAGCTCACAGATGGAAACTTTGTCCCAAGTTCTTGGCTATTATCCCTGAGGAAGCCTTTTATGAAAAATAAGAGCTTTTATTTACCACAGCCATTCATGTGCTATACTGTGAAGCTCTCCCTCTTAACTCCAACTACCCTCTAAACACACCAACATATTAGGAGTTTTACATGTGCATTTAAATGTTATAAAATATGCCAAGTTTAACTTGGCCAGTATGTCAAGTTGATTGCTACCGCATTCCTCCTTGACAAAGATGGTTATATGTCATTTGCCTTACTGCCCTATAATAACAAGGCCCTCATTCCCCTTTTGTACACTTTAAAGCTTGCTCTCAGGCTTCACAGAATCAAGAACCCCAACCCCATCTCATCCAACAAAGAAGTTTAGTATAGCCCACAAGGCGCCATATAGGGATTTTTTTACCTCATATTTACTTGAAAACCACAAATAAAAATTAGTAACACACCCTCTTTTGTGAGGCCCATCTAGTACTAAAAAGAAAGATGATCAGGATGGCATGGATATATGCTCTTGCTGATCGAAGTGAAGATACCATTAAATACAATACTTAAATCTCTAGTTCAAATGGACCTAAAAACAGGAGCTTTAGTCGTTTATTAATCTCTGTTTGATCCTACTTGATTGAAATATCTTTGATATTAGGCAATAAAACTAAAAAGTGAGTTTTTTAAAATATATAAGTTATTTCTAAAAGAGTATTGAATTGTTATTACATCAAATTAGTTCATGTGTTAGGAGAAACAATATACTGTAACTTTCAGATATAATAAAATCTAAGCAGAAATAATATATAGTGGGATACTAGAAGAACTCAGAGATATCTTTAAAAAAGCACAAAAAAAGGGTGCTGCAAAGTCAAAGTTCATCTTAGGACTAAAGGATCTGCATTATCATTCAGCTTTATACCAAAGCTATGGTATAAGTTGGAAGAGTTTATTATAATTTAATTTTAACCAACCAGATTTCAAAAATGGAAATCAAGACCTAGAAAAGTCTATGGGCTTATCCACTGCTACTTGCATGGAAGAAGGATGGATCTTAAAAAAGGGATGGATTATAGCCAGTTAGATATAAAGCTAGAAATAATATTATATGCTTTTTAGAGATTTGACAATGCCTTAAACGGTTTGTCTTTGTGGATTTCTTGGATTGCTTCTTTTATTAATTACTTTTTAATTGAGATTTTTACTGAATATCTGGTGAAAATTAAAAGAACAGTATTTGGGGACTGTTTTAGTAATCTAGGTTACTTCAAGGCTCTATATATCCCCCTCAACGTTTCAGTGTGCATTTACCAAATATTTATAGAGGTAAAAATTTCAGGTATTTTTGTTTTACTTGATGGCATTTGCATCTTTAGCTGAACTTTACAGGATTTGGCAAGCTCCTGCGTTGGAAATTCATTATGCCCACTTTACCTGGCTTTATCAATTGAAATAAATCTGCTTATCCTCTAGGGGAGAGGCCCTCTAGTGGATGTGGAGTTATTGTTACATATGGTAGCTATTGTTTAGAAAAATAACCTTAATTAAAATTACCTAAGGTACCAGATTTTGATCCATATGAGTTACTATGTTTCATTGGGATGATCACTGGCAATAAACAAGTCATTTATCTTTTGATTTCAATATTGATAATCTATAAACTTGTAGGATTTGATCGAATTTTTGTTACTGTTCAACTAAGGGAGCTATTAGTTGCTAGGTGGTTGATGACGCTTTGGGTAGCAACTTTGTGAGTTTACCTTTTAGGTATCATGACCTTCTGTTGATAGTAAAGGTCATATCACCTAAGCAGGGTGATAAACTAATAAGGGTGATACGCTGGGGTGAGTGAAGACGTTGAGAAACGTATTTTGAATTAACCCAGAAGAGGCCACATTTCTGGTCAGCAGCAAATCTGACTAAACTAATTAGTAAGATCATTGTTGAGTATGACTCTGAGGGTTAATTCATCAGCGTTGGCTGCAATTTCCAATTTAGGCACTAACAGATGAGTTGGGCACCAAATTACCTCTATAAATTCCCTTGCAATTTAGCAACTAAAGCAGATAAGATAAGATTAGCTTAAATAATTTAATAATCCAACTGTCATACATTTAGTATTAAACTCTAAGGGCTGAAGTTTATGGATAGGATATATTTTGTCCATTTTATTATTATATCCTCAGAGTAAGCGTCAAGAGTAGAAGTGAGCCTCTGAACCTAATAGTAGGTTAAGTACTATCAGAAGGAAGATTCAGAGGGATACTTTCTCTACCATTCCAGAAATACTTTCAAAGATTAGAAGGGAAAGCAACAGTATAGCGTTTGACTTAACATCATCTTGGCTGTATGAAATTCAACTAGTCAAATTGTATTCATACTAATACAAAACCATTTATTTAATATCAACAAGTTAAAACTACATATCAGAAACTGGTGCAGTTAACTGGAGTGCCAAAGCGAGCCAACAAAATGAAAGTTTACAGTTGGTACTCATTGCTAAAAGTATCCATCTTCCAAAAGCTAACTACTTGAGATAAGTCTTACTCTAGATATAAGATTTAAAAACTAAAACTAAAACGATGAATCTAATTTTTATAAGAGAATTTATTGTTTCTTAAAAATGAGATTACCCCCAAGGAAATAAGCCACAAGACAAGAAAGTTTAAGTAATTGTGAAAAGTGAGGAATGTGAAGCGCGTCAGATGCAAAAATTAATCTAGGAATGGTGGGATATTTATTTTGATTTGCCCATAATAAAAAAGCTCATAAGCTTACTTATTGTTCTTTAGAACAAACCGTCAAAGTCTGAGTAATGCTTAGAGCAGGTAGGATTTTTAGAACCTTAATACTGTTTAAAGAACTATTAATGAATAATTATTCTTAAACAAGATGTTTTATCTCTACACTGATTGTTATGTTAATTAGAGTGATTGTATTTAGATGAATAGGGATGGATTTGAACACCCTATCAAAGTTTACTCAAAGTCTTCACCTGTGAAGAAAAGTACTATATGGTTACTTAGAGGTCGTGCGTTGCAGTCAAGAGGCTCTTTAATATCCTAGACCTTACTTTTATGGTGTGAGCTTCAAGGTTGTGGTGGATACCATATATCTACACTGGATACAGAACATAAATGTTTTTTACAGAAGACTTTACATGAGAAGCTCAAAAATTCGTACAAAATTTAGATACACTACCAGGCTGGAAGCAAGCACTTGAACATGGATATTTTACTAACTTCATATATTAAACTTCAGGCTCACAAAAGCATCTAACTGTATGATCTTATATGCTTTGAGAAGAAATAGGATAAAGAAGATATATAATTGAAAGTATTCTGATAATATGGTAAAAAGGATTCTTGATATTGATGGATAAATGCAGAAAAGTTCATTGACAAATGTTTTTATTATGTCAGATCTACAAGAATGTTAAGTTAGTAGTGGATGCTGCTAAAATCTGGGGGCTGTGTACTCTATCTACTTGGTAATTGGCACTAGATGTTACTTTCAACTATGTGACTCGCTTCAGCTCCTCAGACTTCTGCACAGGTTCCTGAAATGTGCAATCAATATTGTTGATATATAATCTAGTAAAATATGTGAGTGATTGATACTAGTATGAAGACTTGTATTTAGTAGAGTTATCATAACCAAATATTTCTTCGCATAAGTTCTCTTTGGAACATATACTAATAAACTTCTTTACCCTATTGGTTAAGGCACATATTAATTCCCGGCTACCAAGGGAATTCCTAACCCTTAAACTCCTCTTCTGGAGTTGAAAACTTCTGGATGGCAACAGAACTTAACCTACTGGCAGTAGGTTCAAAAAATTCTTAAGGGAACTTTTATCTTTGAGCCTTGACACTATGTCAGGCGAAGAGGTCATCTTTTAAGACTTATCAAGCAATTATAGTTCAGTGGCCTTCTTGATGAAATTTCTATTTCTTCCTCTCCTAATGCAGGAGCTGCGGAACCTTGATAGTAATATCTGACCAAAGATTGTCTTATCACTCAACTCTAATTTCAAGTATATTTATGACAATTGTATAATAGACTAAATATTTGAGTGTCTTAAAGATTCTGCTTTAGTAAATAATTATAAAGGGAATATATAGTGGATTACGCCAACCCATATGTTTGAACCCCAATTTAAAATTTTATACATTACTGCTGATTTAACACTTCACAAATCGCTCAACAATAAATGAGGTTTACATCATTCTTATAGCTAGTTGAGATCCACTAATGACTAGATAACAATCCATCATGGGTTGGATTTGGAGGTAGCGTAGCCCAACACCCTCATCAACCCCAGCGTTTAACCCCATTAAGCTTTCAACCTGCATATGTAATGGGAAATCTTAGCCCATTATCAGTAGGTCGCATTGGCTAAAAGGTTATACGCCCATTGTAACACCAAAAAGCATTGTCAACGCCCAGTAACTACAAAAAGATATCCTTGGCCAATTGGTGACAAACTCCAATCTACTCCTACAAGTTAATTACATTATCAATATAAAATTGACAACCTAATTACTTGTTTATTATCAGGGATCCCCTTCAACAAAACATTGACAATCCTTTGGATCAAAACAAATTGGCTAAACTTTTTTCATCAAGGATAATTTACCAAAAATAGTTACATGTGGATTGATAACTCTCACATCCACTAGTGAAAATTTGTCCCCTAGCAGATAAGAAAATAATTTGATAAAAACAATCTGATATGGTGGGATAAAATGGTCATATTAAATATCCAAACATATTCCCCCGCTTGATCAGATTATCAAGTGGAATGTAGAAACTTCAAGGATAATTTTGACTTAGCTCATGGTCATAATTTGGCTTAGAAACTTGAATATGACTTCAGTGAAGCACGTTCATCCCTGCTCTCATTGCATCTCATGCCATTCCAGCAATGCAGATCTTCCTCTTCTTTTCTCCTCTCTGCCACAATCTTGGAGAGCAGTTCCAATAGCCCCATGCATGCCAATCTATTTTGTTTTTATTGCTAATAATATGTTCTGAAAAGCCTGTATTACTACAGCTTGTGCTTAAAAGACCCTTAATCATTTAGAGGATATTTGCAGGCGTCTTTACTAATCCCTTAGTCCAATATCCCTCAGGATGAGCTCAACGTTTTATATCAGATTGGATCCTCAGGAACAAATTTAATAAGGCCTCCTTCCAGTGGTTCAAGTTTTAACCCATCCTGATCCTGCCATTACTCTTAATCATCTTGGTGTTTATGGACTACATCTGGAAGACCAAGTTTCAACCGTCCTAGTCCTGCAAACATGCTTATTCATCACAGCGCCTTGGGACTACTCAAAGCAGTCTCAGTTTCAACACAAGCTGGTCCTACCAACAACATAAGAAAAACACCACAGATGATTTTGATGGTGACAAAAAATAAAAATCAATATTTTGATATATTTTTGCACTTTTCTTTTTCATATATATTATTTCTTTAAAAGTTTTTCTTATTCATTTTTTGTATTCTTCTTTTTCAATGGAACTAATTATTAAGTAGGTTCAGAGCTCCATTTTTTCTATTCCCCTACTCTGGTTCAGAGGTTCTTTTTTAAACTTAACCAGTTCTTATGATTCAGAGGTCTCTTTCTATGAAACTTAACCATCTATTTTGGTTCAGCGGTCTACTCTTGGAATTTAATCAACTATTTTGGTTCAGAAGTCCCTTCTTAGGGGCTTGACCAATATACTAGGACTTAACTATAAGTGGGAAAGCGCCATCTATATTTGGTTTGAGTGGTGTTTGCTTTTTCATATAAGAAGGGGCCAAGAAGGCTGGCGGCTCACCTTGTCTCCCAGGGTGACCTTGCTCATGTGGTTGACAAGCTGTGGGTCACCGCTTACCATTTAAGGACCCCTCCACCCATTTCAGTATCAACTTCAAATAAATTGATATCATGGATCAAGGGAAATGTGCCAAGCTATCTGAGAGTTGGCATTATCATGGGAAAAAAGGTTCAAATTAAGTCAATGGGCACAAGCCTTCAGCATCAAGGCCAGATAGCCTCAAAAAGTTGGCAACAAAGCCTGACGGTCACATACATTTGGTGAATAAAACATTT
This sequence comes from Massospora cicadina, assembly GCA_022478985.1. Taxonomy (NCBI): domain Eukaryota; kingdom Fungi; phylum Entomophthoromycota; class Entomophthoromycetes; order Entomophthorales; family Entomophthoraceae; genus Massospora; species Massospora cicadina. The sequence goes on along the minus strand of JAKSZP010011830.1, from coordinate 156,544 downwards.
AGTACCAAATCTTTGGCAAAGCTCGTTAATAGCATTGGGACATCAGGAAATTCTGCCACTAGTTCATACCCCCACCAGAAGCATCAAAAACCACGTTTAACATTCCTTGATTGGCCGAATGGATGCCAGAGTGACCAGATGCAAGTGTTTTGGCTGCAACAAACCTTTTACCAACCTCATGGATTGTCATTACGTGGGTTGCCTTGGGAGGTTCCTAATGTCCATTGGGCAGATGTCATTGCTCCAGTTTTCAAAACTAAAAAAATCACAAATTTGGGAATCCATGGATAAACTAAAAGCAATTCAGTATGCCACCAATAATTTTACTGTCAGTTTTAATTAAGTACACTTCCCCCCTCTCACTAAAAGCTTGCTAGACTAGGCCAAATCTTGAGGGACAATCTCATGATTTCCTAAGTATTCCCCAAATTGATTGTCTAATTAAGCAGTTGTAACACACTGAAAAAATTGACAGTCAATTCTCTTATTCTAAATTCATTAAAGATATCTTTCCATACCCAGATTTATTTATTTAAATTCAATTTTTCTTGCCAAACCCCATGACATCTACAACGTGGCCTCACAGGCCTTATATAAACTGAGTCGTCATAGTCATAATTTTAACTTTAGTTCTCTTTGCGGTCAATTGGGCATATCATGTCAAGGCCATTATGAATTTTTCCCTGATCTCTCAATTCATGACGCCCAGGACCATTGGCCTTGATGCAACAGCCTGGTTATTCACCAGGTTGTTTGTTATAACATGTCTCATTGGCACTCTTTTGTTAATCAACTCCCTGCCAATTTTAAAGTCATTTGAGCGGGATATGCCCCTGGCATTCTGGCTTGCCTTTTGGGTGCTTTTGCATCTTGACAGTCAGGCCAGTTTAAACTCTATCTGCCATATCCATGACATTAACCTATTGTTAGTAGCTTCTGCAGTCCCAAGGGAGCATTACAACTTATTAAACCCCTAGATCCAAAACCCTATTTTATATGGACCTGGTCTACTAAATAACCAATTACAATGTTCTTTATCAAACTGACATCAGTCACCAAAGTGTGATAAAATTGAATGGTACCTTCCATTGAGCCTTCATTCCCAATTTTGTAATGTTTTGACAGGTCTTAATAATTTATCTTTTGAGTTGGCACTTAATTCCTTTGGTATTATAAAAATTGACTTTATCACCAATTACTAGTTCCATTCAGATGTATTCTTCATTTCTCTTTATAAATTAATATTTGGAATTATTTGTTTTTTAAAGATTTTACTAATTCTGCCAACAGATCTGGATAAAGATCCCTTAATCACGTGTAATTGGTATAGTAAAGTAAACTTCACCCAATTTTAACTTGCATTGGTTATTTTCATCCTTGGCATTTATTGCCTTATTCATAAATTGACTAATAAAAAGTCAAACAACTTCCTTTGCAATCTAGGGATTGTTAACCTTTGTTTAAAACTTTAATTTTATGATTGCATTTATACTTGACATTGTATCCTGAAAAAAAGGATTCTCTCATAGGTTCTTCATAAGTAAATCTGACATGTCTTAATATAAGCAGATATACAGTGTAACAGGTTCCCTTGAAGTGCTAGATTGTTCCTCATCTAGACTGAAAAACCTTTTCCTGAACCCTGAAAATATTTATCCTCCTCTTAAGGCATCACAAGAAGCAAATTACTCTTTGACTTCTTCCCCCAACTTTAGGTGGCAAATTGTCCCATTGCACCACCTTTATGATTGTGGTTTTTTAAATTGTCAGTAATTAGGAACATCAGGTTTTTTCTTCATTAACTCGCAATTCTGCTGTTAGGAAATTTTCAACATTATAGTTAACGTTATCTTTTGAAAAGCCATAGCCTGATAATCATTGTCCAGAATTTCTTCATCAAATCAATTAGCCAGCAAACTTCAAGCTTAATATCTTCATGAATTCCATATCTGCGATGTGGATAATAGATTTATCAGTGACTAAACCATGGCCTGGTGTAGATTTTTATGGCCAGATAACTAACGTCACTGCTATGCGTTCATTGAAATCTGATAGTACTTTTGCCCCACCCAAGATCTGCGACTCCTGGTAAATTAATTTGGAGAAAGCTTCTTGGGTATCATCTTACAGAATTGAGTGTCATTAAACTCGTGTTTTAACTTAAACATCCACATAGGGATACCAAACTCTTTCTTAATTAATTTATTGGCTTCATTATAAGTCCAATTGTCCATATTAAATGGGGAAAAACCAAATTCTAGTAATTGGTCTCCAGGCTGTTAATCATGGTTTCTGCCTTTTGTAACTCACAGTATCTGAATATTGTCATTTTGAATAGTCATAAAAACGTAGATACATTACCCAATAAAATGTGGGAAATTTTAGGGTAGTCTAAACTTCATCTGCAGCTCCACTGTCAGTGGATTCCTGCTCAGCAACCCTGCTAACAATTGGGGCTTCTTTAGGAATTTTTTAATTAATGGTGCTGAATGATCCAAACATATTTCTCAGTGTTGTACCTTCATGACTGGAATTTTAAGCATAATATCTTCAGCTTCTTTTGGCTCCCAAATGAATCCAATAACATTTTTGATTCTCTAGTTTGTCTATGCGCTTCAACATGTTTACTAAATCTCCCTGGGTCTGGTAGAAGCATTATCTATCCTCTTCTCAATTAATTATTAGAAAATAACTCCTTGGTTAATTTATTTCTTATCAATAAGGTGACCTTCTCATAAAAATCATTGTTGGCTTTTCCAACTTGCTCACTCTTCCTCAGTTTTGTCACACGTTCCTTAAAATAGCGAGATTGTCCTTAGATGCCAAGTATAGAGCATTCTTATTTTTAATTTCTAGTTCATTTTAAGCTTTTTAGGCTTGTTATTATATCCTTTTCTTCTCTATGCCCTCTTATGTGATCCCCGTCCCCCCTGTCTTCTTCCGATTTAGTTGAGTGGGTACCCTCGCTACTTACATTATTGATATATTTTTCTATCAAGTTTGGTTTGAAAACTCAACTACCCTGTAGTACTGTAAGTCCTGTGGAACGTCTTTTGGGCATTGATTGGGCCATTTTCCCATTCCTGAGCAAGAAGGCGCCAAAGAGGATGGCTGTACCCCTTGTTACTCAAGGAAATCTCAATCATGTGGTAGATGAGCGCTGGGTAACAGCCCTCCCACTTTGGATCCAGCTTCCGGTATCCACACTCTCCTCAGCAGAACTGCTATGAAGAATCAGTGAAATCTGCACTGAGATCATCAAAAAAATAAAATTGATCATAACTAATTTGAGCGTCATACAGCCTGATGCTCAGATTTCAGATGGTTGAAAAGGTATGAAGATTGATCTATCAGCTGGAATGCCAGATGGTTGCAATTCAGTTAACATGACAATCAGAAAAATCTCCCCCCTCCCAAATTCATCAGGGATCACCCCCAACGTGCAGGAAACAGCATCGGACACCATCAACAAGGTTTTGAAGCTTCCTGATGACAAATTGGGCATTGCACCTGATGCAAAGCCACTGACCAAACAAATGGCCCAGCGACCAAGCATGGGCAGGTTGGACATCCCAAACCCATTCCCAACCAAATGGGCCCACCCCTATGTGGGGTGGCCTTGGGGGATTTTGGCTGCTCATCAGGCTAAACACCGTTGTGCCAAATGTTGGAAATTCAGTTGAGCCTCAGTTTGGAAGTTCAAGTTCAAACCAACAGTGACTCAGCCTGCCACCAAATTTTTCAATGTCAGTTCCCAGTAAATTATATGTTTCCCATTCCCAAACAATTTGCCAGTTAGGTCAAACTTGCGGGACTTGATCCCAGCTTGTTCCCCCCCAAATTGACTACTATTTAATCAGTTGCATCGCACTGAGAAAAATGTTGGTCAATTTTTCTTTCTTAAAATTTTCCATTAAAACTTCCCCATAACTTAGTTTTTATATGTTGAGAATCAAGCCACCTTTTCCGCTGACGCTCTCATACCTCTCAGGGTTAACAGCCATGTTTGTCTGGTATTTTATTTTGTGCCTGTAAGAAATTCTGGCTCTTTGGCTGATATTGGTGGAACTCCTTTCCAATTCCATATTTGTCATATCAGCATCAGTGCCTTGGGCATTCTGGTTTGCTGTTCGGGTGCTCTGGCACCTTGACTGGCAGGCCAGTCTAATTCTTACTTGCCGTTCGCCTGACAATTATGCACAAAATGTTAAAATCTGATGGTCTGTGTACTTAATCACTCTTGGTAATTGCACAAAATGTTACTTTCAACTATATGACTTGCTTCAGCTCACCAGACTTTTGAACAGGTCTCTGATATGCGCAATCAGTACTTGTTGATTTAATATATGATAAATTTTATGGGTGATTGATACTTATATAAAGAAAGGTACCAGCTGAGATTTTCACAACCAAGTTTTATCTGCTCATGATTCTCCTTGGAACAGGCATATACAAATTTTTCAAGTCAATGGTTAAGGTACAATTAAGCTCTCTAAACAATAAGGTTATCCTAACCCTTCTACTCCTCTGGAGTTGTCAACTTCTGGATGGCAAAAGAACATAACCTTCTAACAGTAGGTTCAGTCTTTAAGGTAATGGCTAGGATTGATTCTTGACTACTAATTCCGGCTAAGAGGTCCTCGCCTAGGACTTATACAGCAATTATAGTTCAGTGGCTTCATTAATAGAACTTCTATCCTTTCCTCTCTTGACGCAGGAGCCTCATAGAACTTGATAGTAATATCTATTTAAGGATGTCTGATCTCTCAACATTTATTTTATGAGTAGTAATAAAAACAACATATGATAGACTAAATATCTGATTATATATAAGACTTGTACAATTAAAATAATTAACAAGGGAATATATAGGAGTTTTGTGCTTAGCTTATCTGGTGGTCCCCCACTGGAAGGCAGAAATTAATGCTGAAATCAATAACACAAATTACTTACTAACAAATGAATCATATGCTCATCCATCCACCTAGTCAGGATCCACCACTGACAAGATAACAATTTGCAATGGGTTGTATGTGGATGTATCATGTTCCAAAGCCCTCAACCACACCTGATGAAGTAACCTCATTAGGCTAGCGACTGGCTTAGTTAGTGGGACCCTCTACCCATTATCAGCAGGTCACGTTGCCTAAAAGGCAAAACTCTTAGTTACTGACACCAAAAGCGTAGTCAACGCCTAGCAACTACCCAATGAACACTTAGTTGATTGGTGACAAACCCTAAATGACTCCTGCAAGTTAATTTAATTATCATCAAATTGAAAACCAATTACATGTTTATTTTCAGGGGTCATTCTAACAAAACAAAAAAGATTTAAAATATCAAAACCCACAGATTACTTAATGTTTGTATAGGTAATTTCCCCAAACAATAGTTATTATATGGAATGATAACTCCCACATCTATTAGCAGGATTTGTCCCCTAATGGATAAGAAGATATATTAAAATATGATCATGCGGTAGAATATAGTCTTATTGAAAATCCCAATAGATTCAGAAAACCATGTTACAGATAGCTGATTTTAGAATGCCTTGGATTGGAAGTATTATTCCAGTTATATAAAGACCTAATCTCTAAGATATCATTATAATATAACTGATTTTATAACGAGGTTTTAATTAATTAATTTACTTGCACAAGTTAATCTATGTAATAATTCACTAATGCTTCGCTAAGGCCACATCCCAATATCTTATTATTACTCTAAAAAACCTTTGCCCTTGCAACTGTCATAAAATAAAACACATTTTACTATAGATTATAAGTATCATACACAATAAGAAATAGTGCTTAGTTAATCCTTGCCATTGAGGCTTTGTAAACCAGTAGTACAAGTTTAGTTTTTTGGGCCATAACGCTGAGGCAATGGTACTTTCAAACATAAAATTGACAGTTTGATACCACTTTGACTCATCTGTGCTAAACCCTTTCCTATTAATCTTCATCAATGTACCTTGCCCCTGAAGCCATGGACAATCAAATTAAATCTTTAATTCATAACTTTTCATCTGCGCAGTAGAATTCATCATTAATAGCATTATTATCCTTGACCACTATATATAGGCTATTATAATAGAGCTATTGCTATTACCTTGTAAATATTCAGAAAAGCTATAGTTTTCTTGTCTCTAATAGATACTATGAAACTATCCAAAAATTCCTAAGTAAAAATTCTGCTGCCTGTTGGCTTGCACTAATATAAACTTCTGAATTTAATGGTTAAATTGAAGGGATTAGAATTTTTTGAAAGGGATCTGATTTCATTAAGCTTGTTTCTCAATATTACTTGGACAATCAAGGATATAACATGCGACCCCCAAGGATCTGAATTATAAAATACTACGGTAATAGTTAATCATTACATTTACCCCTTTTTTAATACAAAATGTTAATTTTAGATTTTCAAGAGGTTTTTTTATCATAACAGTAAAATTTCAAATAGAGCTCAAACCAGTCTGTGAAGTTAAGCTTTAACACTTAAGTGCCTGAGGTCTTTATTTGGTGCTCAAAAAAGGACACTTTCTTCAACCCTGGACACCACAAATACCAAGATGAAATAGCTGGAAGATTATTGCTCTTATAAACTAGAGTGACTAACAATTCTGAAGCTACCATAGCCAAGCTAGCAAAAAATGTCGTACCTTTTTGTCACTTTATCAATGCTATTAACAGCAAAATTAAATGCCTGACAGATATTATTGTTGGCACACATTTACATACTTATGGATATAGTTTATAATGTAATTTTAATCAACGCTGTTAGAATGGCATTGATCAATCCTTGGATTGAGATATTAATAAATAATTGCCCTAAAAGGAGATAGACTACAAGCTTATTTTTTCTACTGCTAAGGCAATAAATCAAATAAGCTATAGGCTCACCTCTTGATTTTTTAAATTAACTCAAGAGGGTTGAAATTATGTTCTTGGAAGAGAACCGCCTTTTTTAGCCTCTTGAACCAAATATGGTAGGAGTTTACAGTTGACTGTGAGAATGGTAGCAAAGTCCTGATTTGAAGAACCCCAAATGCATGTATACATATAAGATGGCAATCCATCAGCATCCATTGTTAAAGGCGATGAGACGCCATCTGTGCACTGATTACATAAAGTTTACTTTAATAATTTTGCAACTCCTGGTTTGTCTAGGCTGTTGCATATGGTATCACAATAGGGCAAAATTGTTACAGGTAGATTTTGCACTCAATTAGATATAGCCATAAGAAGACTGTATACCTTAAAATGGATTATATGTTGGATGAAAATCAGCTTTTACTAAAAGTACTTCTTTATGTTGCTGTAGTCTCGTTTGGTACTTACAACATTAGATCTACCGAGAACTTAGACTCTGAGTTCCTCTAAAGGTGGCAGAGCCCAATTAATATTGTATCAAAAGATTAGCATTGACAAATCCCACTTTCCAATATTTGCCCCTCAATTATATATTCTGGGACCTTTACATGCAATCTGTGTGCTGCCTTCTCCACAGGGTTTAGACCTTCTTGTGTTTCCAATTTTTTGACCAGTTGATATGCTATAGGCGCCAGCACATGGGTCTTTCCAAATATTGGGTACATTTTTAGAATAATTGTCAGTGATTACTTTTATAACCGATTAGGTTGGATAGAGCTGATGATTTTCAAACGACTGGGTAGAACTGGTTTGGGGCATTGGGTCTTCATTCAACAAATTAATAAGAATCAATCCGCTGAAAATTAGGCGTTGTATGGCATTAAAATGCGATACATAAATTTTGAGTCAGAAGGTATCAACGGAATACCTGATGGAAGATCAAAGGTAATAAATCTGCCAAGAAACACAGACAGCAGAGTAAGGAGGTTTGGGGTATGTGGAGGTCTATGGACATCTTTGGTACTTTGCTGTGTTGAGTTTATATGGTTAGCCAAACCCAAATATCAGCATTTCTCCACCATTTGACCATAAACAGAGGATAGAAAATTTTATACATACTATGGTTGGTTTATTACTTGGAGGTTGATGGCGCCTAGCACCCAGAAGGAATAACAATAATTTAGCATTTACTATAATGATGACCCCTTTGATGGGGTCCTTGGGCATGTATGTAATTATTGAGGTCTTCTTTATAACTTCGAATGGCTCCTTCCAGATGTGTTTGAGCTTACTTGTCCTGTCAAACTCATAAATATTGTAGTATATCACAAGCATTTCTAAGTTGAGAAAGGGCAAAGGATGGCAATTCTGTCTTGTTGCACCCTCTAAATATCATCTTCTTTCAGCGCATAAAAGTAAACTACAATTTTAGCTTAATCAACATTGAGGTGAGGTTCTCTAGGATCTGGTTATGGTTCGTTCCAACATTGCAAATCAGGAGTAGAGGATAATAGGCAGTGAAGGCTGTCGCCCAACCAGGACTAAAAATGGAGCCTCTTTTGTTGATGAGTAAAATGTAATACTGTATGCAAAGACTGTGGAATGCGAGAGGAGGTTATAATTGGACAGTCTACTTGGTTCCAATGTATGTAGGATGCCAATCAGAATACCATTGATATTTTCCACCATACCATTAGCTTTGGGGTGATAGGGTTTTGACAATACCATGCAGACCCCTATTAATTTACTAAGCTTGGCGATCACCTGGGATTTGACATTTGTACCACTGTCCATCAGAAGAACTAGAGGGCACCCGTGTTTGTAATTATTAACTTAAGTTAAATCTGGCTGTTGTCATGTACCAGATATCTAATCAATTTGGTTCTGACCCATTTTGTAAGGTGGTCAATAGCCACAACTATGTACTTAAATTGTAATCTTATAAAAGTTAGCGGTAATATGATTTCAAATGATATGGTTTAAAAAAGCAAAGTTTTTCTACCAATTGATACAAAGCGCTTCTATTGTATACCACTTAAGCTTGGAACTCCAGGCAGCAGATTATGGTTTCATAATATTGAAATGCATTAATTCCTAGCAGTAGTGCTTTCAGAGTTGTTTGTAAGTCTTATTCAACCCTCCATGGCCTGAGCTTTGTGGCTTTGAGGATCAGATCCGTATGCTTGGTGGGTCATGGTATAAGGTATTTACAATATTCTCTAATTTGAAGAGTTTTAAACCCTTAACGATGGAGTTCTTATCAGTTAGTCAAGAATGAATTTTACCTCCTCTGGTTTATAATTGTATTTTTAACTCAGTACCTTGTTAAAAAGGATATCTAACATGTCATTAGTCAACATGAAGGTGGGAATCTGAGACAGCCTGTCAGCGTTCTGGTGTTTTGCACTGGGTTGTTTTTAATCTCAAAGCTTTAGCCACTACCATCAGCGCCATGAGGATAAGTTGTCCTTCTGGCTTTTTTAAAGTTCCATAGTCATTTGAGGAGGAGTGGTATGCTACCACATTGAAGTGCACTCTGTAAGTAGATTCTTTACTGCTTGCATGCATAGATCAACGCTAAGCATTCCTTCTTGCTCATGGTTTAATTCTTCTTGTGCACATCTAACCCCAGCTGCAGTAGGCTAAGGGATGCCCTACCATTTATTGTTAGATGGGACAGGAGGACCCCTACAGTGGTGAGGGCACATTCATTTGGATTATGATAGTTTATAAGAATTTGGATAAATCCTTATTGGCGCTAAAGGAAAGTAAGTTTGGAGTCAGTTGGAAGCTAGCCGATAGTTAACCCACTCAAATTGAGTTTAATTCTCAAAAGGTGGATAAATGGTTCCCATTTTTTTCTGAAGTTACTATAAAACTCCATTTATAGCCAATCATCCTTAAGAAGACATGGATGTCCCTTTTTCTAGTAGCATCCTCATCTTCTAAAAAGCCTCAGCTTTGGACAGCTGGGACTATAAGCCAATATTGTCAATAATGAAGCCTAAGTATATAAGTTGTTCATGGAAGAAGTTGCATTAATTAGGCTTGATTTTTGAGATTAGCACATGTGAGCCAGAGGCTCTTCTTCCAGATGCTTTGCGTGCTAGCTGAAGACTTTCAAAAACGTTTTAGTCATCCAAGTATACCTAGCTGCAAAAATATAAGATTCTCCAGCATGCTTCCTATGGCTCAATAGAAAGTGTCAGGGCATTAGATACTCCCAGTGGCATCTTTGTGGATTGTAAAAACCACTGAATCGCTGTTACAGCGCAATTTTCCTGTTCTTGCTTTAGCAACTCAATTTACAGTAGCCAGAGATAAAAGCATGGCTTAAAAGTAAATTGTAACATTAAGTCAGCTAAGTGCATTGTCAATTTTTAGGAGGGGATAGATTCCTTCTTTGTCATGTTGTTGAAACTCTGGTAGTAGATTGCCACTAATTACATCCATCTTTCTTTTTTATTATGAGGACAGAGGAAAACAATGGATTAGACCTTTTAGGTTGGGCACCACTAGTGCTAAAAAAGGAAACAATGGATTAGTGGAAAGTACCAACATTCCATTCTGGACTAATTGACGGCTTCATTGGAACAAAGGATAGAGTGGAGGTGAACCAGTGGTTGGTTTCTGGTGTCAATATGATGGAGCATGTCTTGGGCACACCCCAAGTTAAAATTGTCTTTTGCAAAAAAAGATTCCTGTGTTTTTAAAATAAGCCCATTGCCTGGTCCTTTTCACTTCTGTCAGCTGACCAGGTATGTGCAAGATATTACTATGTGGAGAGCTTTGAAATCCTCATACACCGGTCTGAACTCCTCATTATTTTAGACTCGTGTTGCCTTGAAATTATTTTATTGGTAGGAAATGGAGTAAGATGATAATTTGGTTCTGTTTCACCTGGAAAGAGTATGACTAAAGGTTAGCTAGTATTACGTTAGTCCCCTATAATCTGAAAAGATGAGCAAAGCACTAAGTGAAGCTCTTTGTGTAATCAATTTTTGGCTACAAACACTTCACAAAAGCAGACGTTATTTTCCGCTTTATATCTCTATATAATATAGATTGATGGCTGGGTGGAATAGTTATTTGGGCGCTAGCTCTCAAAGAAATACCTTCCAATTTAGAAATCTGAAGAGGTAGATTTCAGGTTTGAACGCGCTTTTTCAAACGCTTATAGGAATATTAATCCTTAAGGCGGTATTTATAAGCAGCAGACCTTGGCTCTCTGTCTGCTGTACTCTGCTTATGTAACATTGTGAAGTTCTGGTCAAGAATTTCTTGTTTATTGTCCTCAAAAATGTATCTGGCTCTATATGTTTTTTATGAAGAAAGTGCCAACAAAAATATTATAATGAGACTTTTGATAAGTTAATCGTGGGTGTCTATATAATTATAGGTTTATGCCTTAGAAGTAGCACGCTGTAGGCCCTTAGTGAAGTAAGTGGAATTGGATTCCCTGTTCCATATTCTTTGTGGAGGTCAATCCATTGATAATCCCAGTTTCTTGACTAGCTTAGTTGAAACAATATTTAATGCGCCCTGCTATCTATTATGGCCCTGACACAGACCTTACCTACGCTGATATTAATGTATTTACACTCAGAGTGTTAGCTATCAGTGCTGTTTATAAAATGTGCGCCAAACTTGTTGGCCTGGCTCAGGAAGGATTATAATTTCTCAAAGAGTTGGGGGTCAACTTACTCAATTCTTTTAGGAATACCATGTTAACCCCTTCTAGTTTCAGAATATTGCTGGATGCAACAAGTAAACTTATTTCTATAGATGCTGTACGTAAAGTATTGATGCCCTTTTATATCCTGATCTATATTGTTCTCTTGGCGTAAGTAGGTGGTAACAATTTTTACAATGTCATCAATTATGGATTGAAGAGTCAGGGGAATTGTGGCGTCATGGGTCTGTTTTTGATATGCTGGTTCTAACGGAAAGAAGATATCTTGTTTCTTATCTAAACATTCTTTTCTCTGTTAATTAGTATCCACTACTCCCACAAACGCACCCTAAGTTTGTCCCTTAGCGTATCACTAGCTAGTATAGTGCCCTTTTAAACTGCATAAGTTTCATATGCTGTGGTGGATGTTGAGTCTTCCATATCTGTCAGTAGGGGTGTGGTTTGTTTCAGTGTCAAGTTTGTGAAGATTAATTTAGATATATTAGATATTATATACCTCTTATTAGTTCATCTAAGTATTCAGTGCAATAGTGGAGATAATTTTACATATGCAATACATTATACATTTCATTTTACATGGGTATCATTACCCACATTAGCTTTTGAAATTTCGCATGAGTTTCATAAAAATCTGCGCATTTTACCTGTCCAAAATCTTTTTGCGCCATATAGCACTGAGCCTCATGGTAAAAAATTAGTGAACTATATCATTTGTTTGTTTTTTCAATGATCTTTTGAGAAGGCGGTCTTCCTGGTGGGCATCATCTCCGCTCCTCTGAATTGCTTTATGATGATGCTTTCATATTCCAGTATAAAATCTAAGTCTTGCTAATCTTAGCAAAACCATTTCATGGCTCACCATGTCCAACAAGCTTTAACTAATGTGGCCAACTTAGATTGTTGCTCATTCATCCATAATAATCTTGATCAGATACAAGAAGGTCTGTATGTACCTTTATTGTCATACTTTGGCAAACTAATGGGGTTGACTTATAACCAATGTTGTCCTTGGTTGCTCAGTTGAGGCCTCATAGTTGCGTTTTTAAGGTTTATGTTGCCATTTATTGAGCCAAAGTTTATGAGAATTGGAGCTGATAAACTGGCAAAGAATGTAGGGTAAAAGGGTTTTTGTTGTGGTTGCCTGGGACAGTCTTAACGGAAAAAATGGATTTCTGGAATAGTGGTTTGAGTTAATCTCTTAAGAGTGGGTAAAAAAGTCATAACTGCTTATTTATTTTTCCTAAGGTATGCCTTGTTACCTTTAGGCTATTAGTCAGTTGGGCTAAACTTGTGTTCATTGGTAAAGATTTCCTTGGATTTCATGGTGGGAGGGACCTGCTGACATTTACAGAGCTCACCAATAAATTAGTCCCAGAACAGGTCTAGTTTTTGTAAAATTATTGCGCTCAGCTCCATAGACAGCATGATCTAAAACAATTTAGCTCCATAGTTTCAACAATGGATCTTAATGCAACGTTTTTTATGAGGTGTGCAATTTTTAAGGTTTGATCTTTTACCAGGTCGTTCAGTGACCCAAATTCTCAGTATATGCTGGTGGATAATTAACTAGTGCCGTTCAGAGTTCTTTTAGAAGTACTGACCCTGTCCTAGATGGCTTCTGCATTCTTATTGAGATCTTGGATTTGGTGTGGTGATTGAGCACCGCGCCTTAGAGGCAGCCAAGCCAATAGTATAATCTTTTATCAAATGTTCCTTTGAGACCCATCTGAGTGTGGTCTTCTTGGTTGGCTGCCTTTAAAATTGGATTTTACGCCACTTCTGACCTCATGTATTTTGAACCTGGCCACAGTGGTTGGCAACTCTGGCCACCCATTCTGCTGATACAACACAGTGATCCTATATCTCACCAATGATGCGGGACAGATTGGCATTTAGCTGGTCATGAAGTTTTTCTACTAGCAATTGGCTTTGCTTTCTTGGCAGTCATTGTGTAAAAAGACTGTATAAACATCCCAAAAGATGACATCCAGTCATTTCGCAAGTAACTAAATATCTAGGCTTTGAGCCTCTGTAGTCTTTACCAGTCCACTAATCTTGATGTGTTGGTGAGCTAAGATCTTCATGGTCTAACTTATAAATGGTTTTATTATTCGGTAATCATCCCAAATTACTGTGACTGAGTAGCAATCTTCCTAATGATGGCAGACATTGTCATCATCTTAACATAAATGGTAGTTTGTGTAGAGATAATTCTAGACTTGTAACTTCTGACTATCCTCAAGTGGGCTTCATTGAATGTTTTAGCGGAGAAATGTTACCCATGGAGAGACATTCCATAATTTCCTCAACATGTTAGGGGGCCATTAACCATCTGGCATATATCTGAGAGGCTATTGGCCCTATAAGATTGAGCTAAACAATCAAATAAAAACTCCTTGTTTTCTGAAATGCAAAGGTGGAAGTGGTCTGGGTTGGATTCTTCTAAGTCAATGGGTTGAGAAGAGTGGTTGTCCCCAAATCCAAAGCGAATTGCTTAATCTTGACTCATTCAATTAGTTTCTTTTATGGTAGCGTTAAAAGTGCCCATGTATTGAGCACCAGAATTTTAGAACTGGTAATACAAAAGGGAAAAAGTATCACAGGTAGAGTTGCATTCATTTAGGTATAGCTGTGTGAAGAGAGTATACCTTAAAATGAATAAATATAAATGTGAGTCAGGATTTTTTATAAGTTTATTCTTCAAGTCTGCTGAAGTTTAATTTTGTATTTCCAGCACTAAAGATCTGCTATAATGTAAAAAACTTATATGAAGAAGGCAGCAAAAAATTAATATTAAATCCAAATTAATTAAATTTTTGCATTCCACCCTTCCAATTTGTGACCTCTGCAATATATAAGCTGGGCCTTTGAGATGTAATATTGTGTTTGATTTCTCTGTGTCGCCCAATACTTCTTTTGCTTCCCATTTTAGGACTACTAATAAGATCTTAACACTGTATAGGGGTTAGGCTAAAAACTTTGTGTACATCAATATTTTTTTGCTCATCAGCGACATTGATGGAAGATTACCTGGATCATTTTGGTTGTTTTTGTTGTCTTTGAGAATGTTGATGGCAGATTCAAATTGAAAAATTCTTGTGAATTTTTGCGCAATGGGAGCAAAACTGGTTTAAGGCATCTGGTATTTGGTTGAAAGATCAACAGGAATCATTCCATTGAAAATTTGGGTCATATGGCAAATACGTTTAATATTTAGATTTTAGGTTTGAGAATATCAATGGAATATCTGATGGTAGATCAATGGAGTTTTGTCTGCTAAGAAACAAAGTTAGCATGTAAAATCTGGGTTAAGAGGTGATGTCTTTAGGGCATTTGGGTATTATTGCTGGATTTTTTATCATATGGTTTGACAAAAATAAATCTCAACACAGGCCAAACAATATATTGGTGACCCAAGCAGTAATCTAGTTTCATCTGCATCTTCACTGACAACTTGTGGTACATAGGTGACTTTCAATTGCACTTAATAGGTGAACTCAACTTCAGCCCTCCAGCAGCCCAAAGTTTTTTAGTTTCCTATCCTCATTCAATAAACTTAGAGGTTCAAAAAGAATCATTGCACACTTCATGGGCCTGAGAATACAGATTATAAATTTATTTTCATTTATTAGTAAATTACCTAAATATAACAAAAATCTAGAAGAAAACCAGCTTTAATGCAATTTTTTTAAATAAGAATGGATGTTCCCAAAGATATTGGTAAGTTTTAAACCTTGTTTAATAACCTATACCAGGAATTACAGGGGAAAGTAAAATAAAACTAAGTACAATTGTAAATACTTACATATTTGTCAAATATCTCATTGTACAGAATTTTAAGATATAAGAATAGACAACTATGTGGAAACCAATGTACCTTAATTTACCTTCAGTAGTATGGAATCCATCATGGCTTTTTTGAACATTTTTACATTGAATCACAATATTTATATGAGGAAAAGGTGTTAGATAAACTTAACACTTATATTGCCCTTTCACAAGCATGCATGCCATATAAGGAACTATACTGATTATTGTTACTAGTACTTGACAATAGACAAAAATATCTGTGGATAGTTGACTATCTTTGATGAAGCGCCGTCAATTTTGAGGCGCCAACACCTGTTTGATATTCTGTCACAAAAGTCTTTATAGAGTATTTTGCTACTTGAACAACAATAAGGCGATATTTAGATTGTTCCTAGCAAATGGTGTAGATAGGGGGATAAAAATATATAAGAGTAATATTTCTTTATAAAACCTGAAGAATCTCACTGCTAACTGGGTTTCAGAAAATAACAAGCTTACAGTTTGTATGCTACCTATGTTAATTTAAATTTTTAGCATCTATCCCACACTCTGGTTAAAATTTGTGTCAAAGTCCTAATGACTCATCAGCACAGAACGCTTGATAAGTTTGTCTAAGGCTAGCTAACAAATTAAGATGTCAACTCCAGGCATTCATGAAACACCAGTGTTATCCGACCATAAGTATTTGTTTTGGTTTCTGACAGCGCCAATCACATAGTATAATTATTAATTTAAGAGATGAGTAGACACTTCAGAATAATCATCACTTTATTACTTAAAAGAGACTAACTACTACCTCTGTGAGCTAGAAAATTTTAAGATCTTATATTGGCTTAATAAATGCTACGTTTCCCAGAGAAGAAGCAAATCTTGTTATCTTATGTAGCTTAAAAGTATTATCTGCTTAGTGTTTGGTCAACTGATTTCAAAATTTTTGCTTGACTAAACAATTAGTTTCTGTTTCTATGGCCTGCATTCAATCTGTTCATGGAATGAGGAGTGAAGAGAGCTGAACAAGTAAGATGGACCATAAGAACTTCCTAGTTTGCAAAAAAATGTATGGTTATAGTGGTGATAAACTCATGGCCTAAGTTAAAGCTGTGGGAAAAATAGAATTGATGGTTCAGGGGACTCTTTTGATGGGGATTTACTTGTATTGAATAATGAAATATATAATATAAAAATAGCAAAAAAGTAATATTTACTTTATAAACCATATGATAAAGTTCTGTTTTTTCTTCTTTTAGATATATTTATACAGTCAAAATAACTTTACATGTAATTTGTTTATAATTGCCATTATCCACATTGTTGCGATTTTGATATGACTGGACAATAATCTTGGGACAGCCAGTTGGAATCCGCCAACATAGTATCAGTTATAAATATTCGAGTGCCTTGAGGTGAGGCGATATTAGGATATAACATGTCTTATTAATAATAAGTTTATTGGATCGCCTCTATATAAGGCGATAAGGTGATGTTGATACATGATGAATACAAAGTAAATCGCCTACAATAGATTGACAGCGGATTAAGAATAACAAGCCAAATTCAAGGGAATTTGGCGGAATAGAATAACCCAAGCTATGAGAAATAGTATCGCCTGAAGGTGATGTATATAAGCAAAATGGGCGATTAAGAGAAGTAGGTTTTTTAGTACAGATGAGATGGGAAAGAGAAGATGCTGTATTTACAAAAATAATAATAAATAAAAGAACTTATTGGGGCAATCACTCCTATTTTTAATATATTTTCAAATGCATCCAAAGAACCAACGATCTCCACATCATCCATCCGTTGCTCAGAGGGCTTGACCTGTGCAAATAGCCTGACTGATCCTAGCAATTCTGTCCAAAATTACAAAAGTGGTGCTCACTACAGGGGGCCCATTGATCAACCACCCAACACTCCAGAACTCCAGTTGCCAACCATGTCTTACCCAAGTTGTGTCATTGGGGAGTCTTCCTGGAACCCCAAATCAGCTTCATATGAGGAAATAAAAGTTACCTTGGACGCAGTACTCAAAAACCATGAAGAACTCCTTCAAGAATGTAACGCGGTCATGCATAAACTTGATAGCACATTTAGTCAAATGCAAATCTTGGGACAACAAAACAAAGAACTTGCTGAACAAATGAATGATGCCACCCAGCAACTGCAATACGCAGAGCAAAAATTCTCTACTCCTTTTCAGTCGTTGTGCTGGGAGGATGATGACTATCAAGAAGAAGCATCTTAAATAGGAGAAAATAGCTCTGGTCATAGCTATGACCCTCATGGTAATAGCACTGGATATTCATATGAGTCAGAACACCACTTACCTCCAGTAATGGCTGTACCACCTACAACTGATGGTCATGCTACCCCTGAAGTGACAAATATCCCAACTTCTGCTAATCTCACTCCTCATCAAAAATCTGCTTTTGTGGTCTCATTCCATTCCTCAGTGCGGACCTAACAACTGCAAACAAAAGGAGGAAATTAATATCAAAAAGATACCCCCATTTGATCACAATGGGAACATCCATGGATTCTTTAAACAATTTGAGTTTGCTGCGGAAGGAGCCTCCAATAAACGGAAGTCTAAATTGCTAATATCTGCCCTGGATGTAGGAAGCGCCAATCAGGTCACCTGTTACCTCCCAAGTAGTTCCATCTCCTATAAGGATGTGAAGGACACTGTACTCCGCTTGTTTGGGGGAAACTCAAAAATGTCACAATGGAAAGTGGAGTTCTTAACAATCAGATTCCATCAAAATGAGACTCTCATCAAGTTCGCTAATTGATTCACAACAGAAGCCCATGTACTGATTGGAGCTGGGTACTTAGCAGAAGCCGACGTGTTCATTGCCATGTCCACCACGGTGAAGCCATATCACAAACTTTCTAATGTTATTTTGCCACTTCTGGATGACGACATACTTCTGCTTAAAATTGTACAGTTTTTACAACGGGTATCCCCTAACTTTTCACCGCCAAATTTGGATCATAAGACTATCACTGCTATGGCACCTTCTTATTCCAGAGAATACTATTAACCGCCTCCAGCTTATTTTAATAATCCTTGGCCTTACTATAACTCTGTGCCTCATCCTTGGTCAAATTATAATCAACAGTACAATCAGCATCTATGGGCTGGCCATGACAACTGCCAGAAACCTAGTTATCGACCTGGACCCAAATATTTTAACCATCAAAAATCAGCTTACTGACCTGGAACTGGGTATTCTGAATGACCCCAACCCTTCCAGTCTGGACCCGCTTATGATAGATGGGATGTGGTTCTTATGGGGTTAACTGCTACAAATGCGGTCGCCCTGATCATTTGGCAAAATTCTGCCATAACTGCCGTGTGAACTACATACACCAAGATCAATACTACCAGGGAAAAGCTGGAGCGGAGTAGAGATGATACCCTCTACCTCCGCGATACCCACTCAACACATCCCCAAATCAATAGCAGTATACCCTGTGAAAGTTCCTCAGTTTGATGATGGAATTTTATACCAACAGCCAGTTGGAGGAGTAACTGTAGTAACCTGAGCTCGAGCTAAAGTGGTGGCAGAAGAAGAGTCCCTTGAACAACCAAAGCCCTATGCCTGTCAAATGCTTGATCAAGCGTCCTTGGACCAACTTGATCCTGCTACAGATGCACCAACATTGAAAGGAGTGAACATCGCCCTTCCGGTAGATACCATTGTCAGAGAATACCCCCAAGTCAGAGAGGGGATTAAGAATTTTCTTGGGAAAAGAGAGCCTGTAAATGTTCACATATTAAACAGTCAATATTCCTCTTATTCTGAGTGTACATACTGTGATATTTTTGTAGTGAAAAATAGAGTTCGCGCTATAATAGATACTGGCGCTCCAGTCAACATATTTTCCACTAAGTTAATGCAAAAATTGACGTTGAAACCTGATGTGGACCATTGCATGGTTTACAGAACTTCTGGAGCTGTAAGCACTGTCTCCGAGGGAGCTTATATTGCACTGCCTCTGCACTTTGGGTCCATTGTTGTTGTGGCTCCAGTGATTGCGTTACCAAATGAACATGATTACATATTAATTGGGACCACTTTTCTGCGTCATTTTGGGGCTATTGTTGACATGATGGAGGAGACCCTTGACATCCTGAGTCAGCAGATTCCAATTTGCTTTACTACTAGGGGAGTACCAAAGGATCTGGTGCATACAAGTCATATCAACCTCACCTATAGTGACATGATATGGCCTGTTCGTTACCATCAACTGAAGTGCAAAACTTTGGCCCTTCATCAGCAGATCTAAGAATATCAAGGGATACCTCTTTGAGCGGCAGGGCCCATATCCATCCCTTCTGGCCATCAAGTCTTAGTGAATACTGAGATAGAGGTAGAAGTGCATAGTGGGTTATATGGGGAAGTTATTGGGCTCTACATCAAACAAGGTTTGAGCCACATGTGGCTCCAGGAATTACACTCCTGGGACATGGGGAGATAAAGGTTTTGTTAGCAAACCTGCGGAGTGAACCAATGCTAATCCGCCGCCACCAAACTATAGCATATCTACATCTGATTCCCATAGATGAGGTCTGTCAGGTCCATGATTTCGGATCATTGGAAAAATTTAGCCTACTGCTCAAACTATCAGTCAATATACTAATGGTGGTACCACAGAGTAATTTAATGGGATTAATGGATGAACAAAAAGATCAAGCATGTGTAAGTCCTGGGGAACATCCTTTGGGCGCCAATTGGGCCATCTTCCCATTCCCAAATAAAAAACACCGAAGAGGATGGCGATACCCCTTGTTACTCAGGGCAATCTCGCTCACATAGTAGATGAGCGTTGGGTAAAAGCCCTTCTGCTTTGGATCCCACCCCCAGTACCCACACTCACCTCAGAAGAACTGTTGCAGGGAATTAGTGAAATCTACACTGAGATTGTCAAATTGAAATCAGTCAGATCTAATTTGAGTGGCAATCTGGCCAATGACTGAAACTCAAATGGCTGGAAAGGCATGAAGACTGAGGTATCAGCTGGAACGCCTGACAGTTCCCATTTGATCAATATGCCAATAGAACTAACATCGGGCACCATCAATGAGGGTTCAAAGCCCTCTGTTGGCAATTTGGGCATTGCAGCTGATGTGATGCCATTGACCAAACAGATGGTTCAGTGACCGAGCGCAGGTGGGTTAGTGTCCTGAACCCATTCTCAACCAAATGGACCCTCCCCCATGTGGGTTGGCCTTGGGGGATTCCCGTCGCTCATTGGGCCAAATGCTGTCACTCCAACTACCAGAAATGTAGCTGAGCCCCAGTTTGGATGTTTGAGGTTGAACTAACAGTGACTCAGCCCACCGCCAAATTTTGAGATGTCAGTTCTCAAGGAACAAATCCCGCCCATTCCTGAACAATTCGCCAGTTAGGTTGAGATTGCAGGACCCAATCCTGGCTTGTCACTACCCCAATTGACCACTATTTAAGCAATTGCATAGCACTGAGAAAATTGTTGGTCAATTTTCTTCCTTTTCCTTCAATAAAATTTTGCCAAAAAACCAAAACAAATTTTATTATATCTTCTGACTGCGTCCCTGATGGCGTTTTCCTGGTGGCCTGTCAGTCCATATACCGGATGGGTTTTACCAGTACTCTTGGGCACTATGGCCCCTTCTGTCATCAATTGGGTTCAGTGAGTCTGATATTTTTGGATCTACAACCCTAATATCATTAATTTTTGGCGGTGATACATGGTGATCTTGTGGCCGTATGTCCACCAATTGCAAGAGAGATTTTGTCTCCTTGCCACCCTCAGTTGAAATGGCCCCATATGCTGAGCATCTCATTGACCTATCTATGTGATTCAACCCCATGCAGCAAGGCCCTTTGGGTTGGGAGTGGGTTCAGTGTGGTTCGCTGTTGGGATCATTCTCACCTTTGTGCTGCATCACCACTTTGTCATTTCCCAATGGCCAGATCCATATCAAGTCATCCAGTCAGCAATGCCTCTGGCATTCTGGCTTGCTTTTTAGGTGCTTACGCATCCCAACTGGGCGGCTGGTCTAAATTCTTCTGCCATTCCACATGACAAAATGGCTTTATTTCAGAAATACAAGGGGATTTTTGCTGTTGATGATCACGATTTAGGGTGTGCTCAGGGGGGTGGTCCATTGATTGGATACTGGTGATCATCCTCCAATAAGGTCTCAGATGATCCGCCACTCTCAGGCAGCAGAAGATGTGGTTACTGAAGAAATCAACAAGTTATTATAACAAGGGATGTTTGAGCTATCTAAGAGCCCGTGGGTTTCACCTGTTCTGATAGTAAAAAAGAAGGACCGCACCAACCGGGTAGTAATAGACTATCAGAAGCTCAACATTATTACAAAAAAGGATTTGTACCCTTTGCCAAGAATTGACAAGGCCCTGGACCAATTAGGGGGTTCCTGCTACTTTTCTGCGATGGACTTAATATCAGGCTACTGGAAAATCGAGTTACCCTTGGCGGAACAGGAAAAATGCACTGTGATCACCTCTAAAGGCCTTTTTCAACCAACATGGATGCCTCAAGGACTGTGTAACGCTCCTGCTACTTTTCAGTGAGCCATGGACACTATTCTTGGCGACCTGAAACTGTCATGCATCCTAGTATACCTCAATGATATTAACGTTTTCTCTCAAACCTTTTTGGAGCACCTCAACCACCTTGAAGCAGTATTCTGCCAGCTGGCTGAGGCAAACATTAAA
This sequence comes from Massospora cicadina, assembly GCA_022478985.1. Lineage (NCBI taxonomy): Eukaryota > Fungi > Entomophthoromycota > Entomophthoromycetes > Entomophthorales > Entomophthoraceae > Massospora > Massospora cicadina. The sequence goes on along the minus strand of JAKSZP010011830.1, from coordinate 134,438 downwards.
ATTAAACCTCAAAAGTGTAACTTTTTCAAAGATCAGCTTGAATACCTGGGTTTTGTGGTAGACTCAACTGGGCTGCAGCCACAACTGGCTAAGGTGGAGGCCATCAGCAAGATGGCTACACCTAATAGTAAGCGTGACATACAGGTATTTCTGGGGATGGTCAGTTACTACTGATGCTTTATCCCTAATTTTAGCTGTATTGGGGGCCCGCTATTCAAGTTGTTGAAAAAAGACGCTGTGTTTGAGTGGATGGAACATCATCAATCTGCTTTTGATGCACTCCATACAGCGCTGAGCAGTGCACCAGTGTTGCAATATCCAAACTTTGACTGGGAGTTTATTGTTCAGACAGATGCGTCCCTTTCTGCTGTTGGGGCAGTACTTTCTCAGAAAGATGATGAGGGAGAAGAACATCCTGTTGCATTCTGTAGTTGTAGTCTGAACTGTCATGAGCATAACTATACTGTGACCTGAGTGAGAGTGCTTAGCAGTAATCTATGCATATAAACAATTCAGAGTCTATCTGCATGGGGTAAAGTTTAAAGTCATAACCAATCATGCATCATTACGCTGGTTGCAGAATCTCAAAGAACCAGAAGGATGGTTGGCTCGATGGGCTCTCAAGTTACAGGCTTATGATTTTGAGATTCTCCATCAGCCAGGAAGCAAAGCACCAGAATGCTGACTGTTTATCCTGGTTACCAACTATTGCAGTGACAGCGGACCTTAGCAATGTGATGTATGATAAGATGATCAGCAGAAAATATGACGATGAACCGCCCCAAGTAATCAAAGTGTTAAAAAAATTGTGCACAAATACCTTCCAATGGAATGGAGAACTGTATAAGTGAATTGGCAATACTACGGTGAATTTCCTGCAGCTCTCCGCTTGGCTGGAAATCATTATGAGCGCTCACAGGGCAGTCAGGCATGGTGGCGTGCATAAGACTATGGAGTTGTTATGCCCACGATACTATTGGGAAAGTATGAGTTTCAATGTGCTTGAAACTATTTCCTGTTGCCATCAGTGCCAAGTGGAGAAACTGTTCCCATATGATGTCATATCAGGTTAGTGAAACCACATTTCGCTTGGCATACAGTCTCCCTCAATGTCGTTGGCCCCTTGCCAACAGGAGCCAACTGTTGTAAGTACATTCTAGTGGCTATTGACCACTTGACCCGGTGGGTTGAAGCAAGGGCAATATGAGATCTGGGGGCAGTGACGGTGGCTAAATTCATGTTGGAATGCATTATTCAGTGGCACGGTTGCCCTCAGTTTATTCTCACTGATAATGGCACCAACTTCACCTCACACATCCTTCCCAAGCTGAATGAGCTCATGGGAATCCGCGGAGTTCTGATGACCCCATACCACCCCAAGTCCAATGGAATGGTCAAACGAGTGAATGGAACTCTGGTGAACATACTCCAAAAATTAGTAATGGATCGCCCTTCTGATTGGAGCTCTCTTCTTTCCACCGCCATGTTTGCTTATAACATTAGTTACCATTCTGCCATGGGGAAGAGCCCCTTCCAATTACTATATGGCTGACACCTGGCTCTTCCGGCGCTGCTTTATGCATGTGTAGAAGACACTGGCAGACTAGAACCCCACCGCTATTTGACTAATCTTGTGAACATTCTGATCAAGCTACAAACTGAAGCATATTCCTTCAGCTTGGCTAAGAAGATTAGGAATCAGGCCGCTGATCAGGTATGCTGTAGTGGGTTGGTGCCATTCAAGGAAGGCGATATGGTTCTCTTTCATGATCAGCATGGATTTGGGTGGAAGCATAAGCTGGCTAGTATCTGGATCAGCCCATTTGAAGTAATAGAGAAGACTGGAGTTGATACATATACTATTAAGGATCCTACAAGTGGTCAGATCATTAACCAAGTACATGCAAAGTTCCTCAGACCTTACAAACAATAGGATCTTATTGTCCAGTCAAGGAGGGGGTAATGTCACGATTTTGATATGACTGGACGATAATCTTGGGACAGCTGGGCAGAATCTGCTAACATAGTATCAGTTACAAATATTCGAGTGCCTTGAGATGAGGTGATATTGGGATATAACATGTCTTATTGGATATAATGAGTTTATTAGATCGCCTCTATATAAGGCGATAAGGCGATGTTAATATTTGATGAATACAAAATAAATTGCCTACAAATAGGGCGACAGCGGATTAATAATAACAAGCCAAATTTGAGGGGAATATTGGCAGAATAGAATAGCCCAAGCAATGATAAATAGTATCGCCTGAAGCTGATATATTTAAGCAAAATGGGCAATTAAGAGAAGTAGGTTTTTTAGTACAGATGAGATGGGACAGCAAAGATACTGTATTTATAAAAAAATAAATAAATAAAAGAACTTGTTGGGGCAATTGCTCCTATTTTTTAATATATTTTCAAGTGCGTCCAAAGGACCAACAATCTCCACATCATCCATCCGTTGCTCAGAGGGCTCAACCTGTGTGAATAGCCTGGCAGATCCTAGTGATACCATCCAAAATTACAACACATAGAATTTGTGGTTTAGGACAAAGCTGTCTTCCAAATAAAGATATTAAGGGCTGCAGCCTTAAGTGGATCACGTATAATAGTTTTATTGGCTTCTCTCTTATTGTTAAGTGGTAGCTAGTGCTACATGCAAACATGCCGGCGAGTATTTTTTAATTAGCTGATAGAAAAGTCCCATATAGTCTTTTGAAGAATGTTTACCAGAGTGCTATTAGTGCTCTTGATGCCATTTTTTATCATGATGATGGGGTCATTATAACGCCTCATATGCCCAAAAAGCTCATCTACCTCTTGTATGATATACAAGGTGAAGTTGGTGCAATCTTTAGTGATAATGAATTGGGTAATCTTTGCTTCTGAATTATGGTTTCACTATTAATTTTGCCATATTTATGGAGCCTAATTCTTATATGGTTTTTGCATTGACCAACTATGTCAATTTATAATTGCCCCCATGATATACTTAGCACAGTTCATAAAGGTGGGCATAGGACTGTCAAAATAGATGGATATGTTTGTTAAGCAAAATGGGCTTCATCATTGTACAACGTCCATTTGCAAAACGGTTCTTCCACATGAATCTGGTGGCAGCAAAAGATAGTTATATAGTACTTCAAAAGTAATATTCTTTTGAAAGTAGCGAGACTAAAAAATACTCCTTGCAAAGCCCTCCATGTCCTACTGCCTTATGCACTTTAATTCAATGCTTGTCCTTTCCAATGGTTTTGGAAAGTTTAAGCTAACACCATTGTTCTTTTAAATAGTTCAATATTTCTCTAAAAGATGAATCCCATATTTTGTCCAAGGCTTGTATCGCCTATGTCAGTACATTGGAGTATTTGCTATCAGTCATTTTTAGCATAGGGTTCACTAAATACACTGGTGTTAGTGATAATTGTAGAAGACAGCAGCAATATGTATTTTTATGCTTTTCCTAGAATGATTCACTATTTAAATTTATATGCTTGCATTGAAAATCACAGTGCACTAGTCCCCATCTGAATCACAAAAATTTTGCATCCAGCAAAATGACGTGTGTCCTTATGACCTTAAACTCAAACTTGTGCAAGTACGTTCATAACTTTTTGTAGACTTGAATTATCTTAAAACACTCTCATTTGGTAAAACTTTAGTTTTGATCATAGTAATTTAGGCTCAGAATGCAGTAGGCTACGGGATGCTCTATCCCTCCTTTATCCTGCTGAGAGAGTACCACCTTGATGGCTGGAAAGGAAGTAAATTTTAGCACTATTTTACAGTAAGAGTTGTATATTACAGTACCGGGGCATTAATTAGAGCTGTTCAGAATGACTTTAAACGCGCTGACATTGATTGGTCTAAAATTAAAGGCGCATTATTATAAGATTCCAAAGAATAGTCTGTTAATGACAGAATTGGGAATGAACTGCTACTATTTACAACTATTCTATAGAAAACTTTAACATAGCACTTGTCATTATGGATGGACAATTGTTTGTAATGCCTTGAACTAGACAGGCTGTAGTTTTAATCCCTTGTGCCATTCAAAAACATAAGGTGTCCAACTTTTTCTTGACAAAGGTGCACTTTCTGGTTAAGATTGTAGCTCAGTAGCGGTGAGTCAAGTAACATTCCTTCTAGGTTCTTTAGCTTCTAAAATTGTTCTGAAATAATTTATTATCATCAAGCTAAACGAGATCATTAGAAAGCTTGAGATAGCTGAAATATAGTGTTTATTGCCCATTGGAACACCATTAGGTTTTTACAATCTTTGAGCTATATGCATAAGTTGAAGTAGGCATTGCAACGTGATGACAATGCATCTCTCTTACTCAGCTCCAGGAAATCTAATTTTTCAGAAACCAAAAGTAGAAAATAATGCAAAAGATACCAAGCACTTGCAGGCAGTCTAATGCACCATTGATCTAGAGCAATGTATATGAGCATTTTGTATTTCATTTAATTTGTGTTTATCTTATCACTATTTAATTCTTTCCATCTCTCTTGTTTACAATCATTACCAGAGAAGAATAAACTCTTATATGGCTTCATACCCTTTTATAAAGAATCTCAATCAACTAGCTACTTATTACGCTGAAACTTGGAGGCGACGGATTAGTCAAAGTCAACTAAGATCATGATCTTTATTAATAATCCAAGGGACCACATTACAAGCGCATCCTAAATCATGACATCTAATGCAAAAATCTCATGGTTAATATTGAACAAGGCCTGCACAAAACCCTTTTGATATTTGTTTATCATTGTTAAAACTTTCCTAGAAACCTTAGAAAGAACATTAACCGCTGTGTCACTGGGGGAGGCTAAAACCTTTAAACATACCAAATTTGTGAATGCTATTAATTTTCTCGAACAAAACAGGGTGTAAGAGGCTATCAATTAGTATCATTATATCAATGATAACAAATTTAAGTTGCCCAATTGTCAGATACCAGAGTATTGGACAAGATTAGCAGAATTTTGGTTAATTTATTTTACAAGAGAATTGATGCCCAGAATAGAAATGGGGATAAATAGATCACATTAACTTTATCTAAAAATTGTAGTTGGCAAGGCTCAACTCGATATTAGAAAAAAATATTAGATCAATTGAAAGGCAAAATACCTAATACAAAATCCTGGGTATTCAAAGAAGAGTTTAATTCATAGTTCAGGTGATTAAAACATCTGGTGAATTCTGAGGCAGTATGATAAGTTGCATACTTAAGAGGGTACAAATATATAATCTGCCCAATGATACCCTAAAGCTATATCTAGCCTCATTAGATTTGGGTTATTAACACAATAATTCTCACCTATGAAAATTATGCTACAAAGGCGTTTTTTAACCAGCAAGCATTATCTAAAGAACATCCTCAATTCAGATAGCAATCCTCTATTACCTAAAATGTTAGTTTTTCTTTATGGTGATTATATTGTTGAGGACATATGAAACCCCTAAGCTATTTCAGAAAAAGGTGTCTTTTTATTCAAAACCTCTATTTTGGTATCTTTACTTTGATAAGTTCCCTTGCCTCTCTTATTATAAGAAGGGTAATCTAGAAGACAGTTGACCTAAGTGTGCCTTGGCACCCAAAATATAAATATTTTTTGAGTTTTGAACTATCACAAGTATTGATTTTTGGGATTTTTGGGCACAGCACAATTGAGCCACAAAAACAAAAGCCCTACAGGATATGATCATAATAGGGTATCTTTCACAAACAATACCTGGATTTATAGATAACACCATAAAAAATAATCTGATTGATAGTTTAACCTGCGGGATGCAGATCAGAATTAGTGGAGAGTACTGAATGAGAAGTCTGACCTTATTCACATTTAAAGGAAGAATAAAAAGTCAATGGAAGATTATTTAATCTCAAAAACTAACTTATATTTATAATGAAGGTGTTCAAGACTTACTTTGAGGATTCATAAACCCAGGAGAAAGAGCCAGCTGCAAAAGGACATTCTCCGTGGATAAAACTCTCATGAACTTGTATAATTACAGTGCATTTCCAGAGACATATGGTTTGAGTGCAAATTTATCTCACTCCGTCATGCAATTTGTACACCAAGTGCTTTATCATATTGTGCATTTAATGGGAGTCATTAAGGGGAGCTCCATAATCATATTATTACCTAAGGGGCCTTATGATGGCCTATAGACAAGTATATAGTTTGGCATCTCTGGGTTATATGGCACTCCACCAACTGATTGCAACAAATTATTCCTTTATCATTCACCACCATAACCAAAATGGAGACCTTTGATTATAGAGACATTAAGTATGTGGAGAAAGCTATATTACTACTAAGAAAGTATTTCAGAATTTGATGAAAGAACTGTCAGACAATTGCCCTCCCAGCTTCAAGAAAGATTGTTTTATGTCAAAATAGGCTGAAAGGGGGTAATTTTGGACATTTACAAGTCTGATATTGAGATAAGAGCGTTTTCAGCAAAAATAATGTTAATATCAACCAAAAGACTCTGGTCAATTTTGGGTGGAACCCTTGATTAAGGGTAACCCTTTTCTTAATAATACATGAACAGATGGCACAAGGTTAGGCAGTCAGATTGCACAAACCACGTGCGGAATCAGGGAGACCATTGAAGATTCCTCCCTGGGCTAAGTCTAGTTTAATCCTAACATCTAAGTGGGGACCACCCCTTTTTATAGGCTTGTTGGGGTCCCCCAAGGTGCAATAATTTTATCTTGAGGTGATGTTTGAGATATATCAAATCTCTACCCCATGGGTTTATCTTGCCTATAATTAGCTTTTCATCAGTCATTCTGCTAAAGTGAGGCGAGTTTCTCAAGCTCCAATAGGTCAATTCTCCATAATCCCTATTTGGACCTTAATAAGCTATTCCAAACCTAGTATTATTTTTCTTCAACCCTTGATACAGTTTACATACTGAGCAGTAAGTACTAAGAGGGATCATTTTGTTTTCTGGCCGCACCTAATAAAACTTCAAAAACCAATCTTAAATTTTATTTAGTAAGTATTATTTTTAATTTAAAATGTTTTTTGGAAATATGGCTGTTATCAGCACCAGCGAGCCTAAAACTTGCTGTATTCCCACAAAAACCAAGAAATAACTTAAAGATTTTACCTAAGAGCTTTGAAGGCATGGTGCCAAAGCCTGTGGTGTAATGGCGGCCCATGAATCTACCAACCATAGTAATGAGTAGGAACAGATAAAAACCCTTAGACCATGACTAAATCTCGCTCTAAAGCGTTTTGATGAGTTTGAAGCCCAATGAACCTTTGAGACACAGTTAGTATCTCAAAATATAATCACATGAGTGGCCCATTCTGAGAAGGATCTAGTATCCCGTGAAAATCAGTTGGATATTCATTTATTTCTTGGTGACTCACCAAATAAGAGTGAAATATGGAGCAAATCAACTGCACAGGAAGATATTAACCAAATCTGCAATGCCTTAATGAAACTGAGCAAAACTGGTATACTCATATAGAAAAGCTGAAACCCAAGACCAGTAAGCCTCTCCAGAGCACTGAATGCCAACAAAAGAAGGAGAACTTTAATTGGCGTTTTTGAAGTATTACATGATTAGAACCAAAATATCCATAACTCTCACTTATCTGCTCAACAATAAATCCATGATCTGGACATCTGTGTTAAATACTTAGTGAATGATGAATTTTTTTGGGAGAGATATTAATCTGCTGGTTGAAGCATTAAGACTCTAGAGGAAATGTAGCAAAATCTTTACACTCTAAAGGATTACATATAATGGCTTTCTTGTTAAGTTTAACAGAGAGACAATCAATGAAAGTATTGAATCAGAAGCTACTGGAGTATGCATTGTCACGGTATTGGAGGCAATATCTTTAAACTTACCTTTATGGACAAGTTTACACATGGATAAGTTAGTATTACATCTTTCCCTCATGTCTATGAAGCCACAATGAAAGGATCAACTAAAGAAAGGTTGTAAGAATCTTGTATTGTTTAAAACATATGTCTTAGGAGGTCATGGTACCCCATATGGATGACCTGAAAACTTGTGTTAAATTAAAGGAAGCACCTATCAAAAATTTGGTTGCAAAAAAGCTTGACATGAAGAAACAAACCTTCATGAGGATTACGCTGCGCCAAAATGAAACCCTAGCTGATCTCTCAGAAGGCTTCTATATTGGGCTTAAATACTGATGACTCAAAAAATCTTATCTTAATGATGCATAGCTGCCGTTATTTGCTAATTTACATAGTAATTTTTCTATCCCTGACGTCACATCTGTCATATGAAGCCTCAATTAAGTCTTAGACATTTAATAAGCCCTGCTCAATCTGTTTATATACACAAGCTAGAGGTCTCCCAAAAGGCTACCACTACACCCAGAGTTTATGCTGTGGAAGAAGCAAATTAAAAGAAGGGGTAGAAGCTCAAAATAATATTACTGCAAGAAGAAAAACCACATAAAAGAAGTGTGGCTTGAAAAAACACTGCCCTTAATGAGTAGAGAAAATGGTAATTAATTTATGCTCAGGTAACTCTAAAACCAACCAGTTTAAAAACCTGAAAGTGAAACAATGTCAATTGCTCATCCCGCATCTTTGAAAATGAATCTTATAATGACTCTTAAGGAGTTTATGAGGACTCAGTTTATTATAATTTAGGTAAACCCATTTAGATTGCAATCCTGGATTACTTGAAGGATAAAAATATTGATATTGCCAAGGTTATAGAGGACACTTACATCAGTCAAGTTATTTAGTGTCCAAGGACAGTTGTTATAGAATGTGATGCTGAATAATAAAATATCCGTGTTGATCTGACCCATCTCAAGTGTGCATATTCTAATGAAGATCAAGAAAAATTTCCTGAGACTCTAAAAAAGCTCAACGCAAAGTTCTGGTTAAAAAAGGATTTGTCCTTCCACCAAAGTTGTAAAGACCTTTACCAAAGTTTAATTTGTGAACCAGAAGATCAGAGTTTCAGCTATCTTAAATAAAATATCCCCAATCTACGTTGTCTCATCCCGTTTTACCAAAAAATCAAACTTTCTTCATTTTTGGGTACACTTAGGAGTATAGCACAGCCAGCACAAACAATTATAAAGCAGTAGGTGCATATTCTTCCATGCCAATTTGAATGGTAATTTAGTTTTCTCAGCTCTCTCATTTGCTCTGGACAGTAGCACTTATGATTTACTTATCAGGATGCAATTTATGATTGAATATGAAGAAATTATTTATATAAAAAAGTTTTATTAAAAAATCCTCAATTATGAAGTTCTCTCATACTGGGTAAGAAAGAATCAGTCAATATATAATACACTTTTTGTTGAGTAGCTTGTTTTCGCTTTGTTTTTTCAATATTCTACTTCTAAAAATTAATTTTAAAAAGCTCCTCAAAATAGTAGATGCAGCAGAAGGTATATCATTTTAGACTACTGAGGAGGTAAATATTAAACTAGGAGAACCAAGGGTGGTTCTTACCAACATAACCCTAGTATACCCCAAACTTCTTTCTGGATATCACTAAAGTTGATGGAGTTAGTGTATTAGAACCAAGTTTTCTACCAGGAGTCCAAAGACGAGATTATCAGCTGCCTATTGAGCTAAATAATGAAAATCTGACTACTTAAAATATCTGACTAAAAAAATCAAGAAATTGGGAAGGGTCTATGCCTCACTTAATGAAAATCAACAAGATATACTTTATGAAGAATTAACATTTTTTTAGCATCCATGCCAAAAATTTAATTTGCGTTGTTGCTAAAGTCTAGATATCCAAAAAAGTAAATTGGAAGAAACTTTTTATAAAGGTTCAACCTACTAGAATATTACTAAGAAGTATTCTCCACGTCATATGCTAAGATGGTCACATGAAAAACTGGACACATAGTATTGATGTAGGAGACTCAACCCCAATACAATTAGAGCCATATAGAAAATCAAAGGTAGAGGAGCAATACAAGAAGACTAAGTTTAAGAAACTATTGAAGCACAGCTTACTTGTTCTCTCCCAGAGTCAATGGTCATCCACATGGTTACTCATAAAGAATAAAATTGGTGGTAACAGTATAGTGATGGATTACATGAAGCATTACAGCCTCATTAAGAAGGACAGCTATATTATTCCACAAAAAAAACAATGTTCTATCCTGGCTCTCCACCTTAAATTTTTCTCTGAAATGGACCTTTCTAGTGGCTATTGACAGATGGATTTAACGCCAAAAGACCAAGAAAATTCGCGTTGATATGCATTGAAGTGATTCTTTCAATACATCTAGTTTCATCGAATGTTATGCAATGCGTCCTCCTTGTTTAGCAGGTGATAGATCATATCATGCAAGAACTTGAACTGAGCTTGATCATCTACTTAGATTAAATAGAGGTGTTCTTAAAGCCTTACCAAAATAAATAAACCATCTCAAGTCATTTTTCAATGTTTAGGAGAGAACCACATCATAATTAAGTTTGTGAAGTGTACTTTCTACCAACAGTAATTATTTTCTATAACATGTTATATTACTAGAAAAAAATTAAATTTTGTTAATAAAGTTAACCAATCTACAAGATGATTGAACTAGAAAGCCTCAGAGATATACAGGTATCCTTAGGAATTATATTTTTATCAAAGACCCCATATTTTCACTTAAATTTGAAAACTACTTGACCATTTGATTGCTAAAAACCCTTTTGCGTGGGGCTTAGAGACAGGATCTGCATTCAATACTATAGTTTTTTAGATAATATAAATTATGCAACATTTAGACTATGATGAAGTCATTCATCCATTTTAAAGATGCCCTAAAATAAGCTTAATGGCTATTTTCCCAACTGGATGATGAAGGCATTGACTACCTGGTGTCTTGTCACATCAGACTCACTCAAGGCTGAGTAAAATTACAGTATCATGGAGAAAGAATGCTTAGCAGTTCTACTTTTGGTGAAACATTTACAGCCTTTTACTGTACAGTACAAATTTTGCAGTTGTTACAGACCAAGATTATAAAGTGGCTGCAAAAAAATAAAACTCCAACAGGAATACTAGCCTATTGAGCTCTCAATATTCAGCACTAATACATGATATTATCCTCTAATCTGGATTGAAGCACTAGAAAATAACTTATGAGGTTAAAGATGAACCAGTCTAAAAGATGATGAGAATGATACAATTGAAATACTCTTTTCTCAACAGGGTATAAATGAGAAATTTAGTACTAACAGTTACCTTACTTGCAACCTTTAGAATATGTACCGTTAATAATGGAAGTCCACAATAAAACTTAGGACATGGAGAAGCTAGATAAACTTATGAATATACTAAGGATTGATACTATTGTGATAGAAAAATGAAATTTATAGTTGAAGTTTTAGACTCTTGCATAACTTGCAAAAAACAACTTCATATATGTCTAAGTAATTGTATCCTCCAATGACCCCAGCATCCATTTCATACCATCAGTTTAGATAGCATAGGCTTACTGCCCAAACTTACAGGAGTAAATCAATATATTCTTTTTGGGACTAATAATTCCACAAATCAGGCCAAAGTAATCAACTTTTCAGAGTAGATTGCCAAAGGTGCATCTAATTTTTTATATAAATATTTCTTTAACAGCCATTTTTGCACACAGATATTGCTTTGTGATAATAGAAAGTTTATCTAAAAGTTGTGAGAATCTTAGCTACAAGCATTGTAACTTAACAAATTTTTTAGCGCCCTACAGGTCATTAATTTAATGGGCCCTTAGAAAGAGTTTTGGAAAATTAATTTAATATTACAAAAGATGATTGTGTCTAATCCCAATATGGGACCAATATCTTCAAAATATATAATGGCTTACTAGATAAGTTTCAAATTGTAATATAGAAATGGATTCATTTAAGGCCTTAAATGGAAGAGAACCCTACATTCTGGCTCTTTTAGCCCACAAAGCTATTAATGATAACATTGAAGAGCCTGAGAAAGTAAGAAATTTAGCTCAAAAGATTATAAGCCTCAATCTGAGGCTATGACAGATTTAGCTAAAATGTTTACTGAAGACCAAGAAACAAATGCGACTTGTCAACCCTTATATGCTTTTGAGATTTCTGATTTATTTTTGTACTGCCATAATCACATAGCACCCCTAAGGAGCAAAATTGGATTCAACTGGGATGGCATAAACTATCACTTATAAATGTGGATTCATACTCAATCAAGTCTTGAGAAACTAATATTACAATCACTTACGTAAATAGCCAATTCCTAAGTTGGTACTCTCCTTAAAATATTCTTGAAGTGATGTCAAATATCAGATTATTGGTCAAGATGAGAAGTTTATTAATCAATAAAACCCTAATAGTGAATTCACTCTTAGACCAAAAAAGGGATAAAGAAATTCGTTTGATTAGCTTTACAGAAAAATGATAGTTTGTAAGATTCAACTTGATATTGGGAAAATTTATCAGACCAATTTAATCCCAAAATACCCCTAGTCAAATTTCTTGATAGTCATAGCAGAGGATTATCTGTAAGTCAGGAGATTTACTACATCAGGTGACTTATGAGGCAGTAAATAAGTTATATTATCAAATGAGTATAAGTCTGGACTCTTCCCAATGAACAACTTATTGATACTCTTTCTCATCAGATTTGAGTTTTTAACAGTTTTCTCGCCTATCTGTTAGAATCATGGCATGGTTAGTACCCACCGATGCTTTTGTACAAGACTCTAACATTTTAACAGGCCCAGAAAATTGGAACTCAGGACTGCTGTAAAGTATAAATTGGGGGAAACAATACCACAAAGAGAATAAACTATAATTTAGTTATTAATAAAAATAGAGATAAAAGCGATACCTTAATAGAGGGTTGATCCTGTATTAAAGGTAAATTGGGGCTATAAATGAGAGTGACAAGAAAATTCAAAATTGGTAGAGGATGACTCAATTTGGGTAAATGACAATGCAGACTATCAGAGCACTCATAAATCTTCTCACCCCAATAGGGCATTATATAAAATTTTGAGTGGTTTTCAGGTATGACATCCCATGTGGTAAGGATTTAATATTCAGCCCAATCAGAAATCTTGAAAGTACTTTATCTCAGCCAATTACTAGAGGTCCTAGTTGGTGATTGATGGAAAAACTTTCATCCCCCTGAACCCCCTTAAGGTCTATAAAAGGCGTTGTTTTCTCTTAGAACTTATACCAAACTCAAGCTGGTGCTTGGGCAGACTTCTGGGCCAGTTGGCCTATTATTCCCGAGGTTTGACATAACCTCATCCGCGCAATCTGAGCTATTTGGCTCTTTATTATGAGTAACATTATTACTCTGAGCGGTACAGTTCTCTTATGCAATAGTCTGGACGTTATTACAAAACTGAACCTATTATTACCGAAGATATTATTATTAACTATTTGACTTTCATTTGTCTGACATTAACCCTTCAAGAATGGTGGGGGATAATAGAGGCATAGAAAACGCCCATGTACGCGATTGATGATAAATCCAAGAAGTAAAGGACTTGTTGGAGTATTTATCCCCTCACATATAAGTGAGAGCAAAAGGTACTTTCCAGATGGACTTGAGCTTTACACTTCTGGGAGTGATGCGGTTGTGGTATTATAGTACCAATTCTGATTCTTGGAAAGAGGGAAGAGGTGACCTGAGTACTTAGGCTGCTAGGCCTTCTTTAAGGACGGTTTTTGCTAAATTAATCATAGCTTCAGATTTTAGCTGAATGATGTTTTGGGCCAACTACCTCATGGCTTTATCAGGATCATCAGTCTTAGCAGAGAAAACATTAATAGCTAATAAAGCAGGCACCCCAGGTTTTCAACCATACAACACGCAGAAAGGAGACATTTTGTGGTTCTGATGGTAACTGTTATAAAAGCCATGAGGGCTCTAGGCAAGAGTAATCCTACCAGAGAAAGTCTGGAGTGGCCATTTTCTCATAAGATAGAGACCAGGGTTCCATTTGCTCTTTCTATATACCATCCGTGGAAGGGTTATAGAGAGCTGATAAGAGTTGTTGGGTTCCCATAGAAGTGACTAGGATTTTGACCACTCTTGAGGTAATGTTTTTCTGTTGTCAAAAAGCAAAACCTGGGCGCTACCATGGCGAGTGAGAATAAACTGATGGAGTAAAGTGTCGGTAGCTTTGGAATTTTGAGTGGGAAGAGCCACAGCTTTGACTCATTTGGTAAAGTAATCAATTTCTACTAGTATGTACCAATTACCATTGGCAGTCTGGGTAGGGGACCAGTCATATCTATACTTATTGCGTGGAAGGGTTCCTGAGGGGTAGCAGGCTGGTATTGATACTTGGTCTAGAAACTGGATTACTTTTTCAGGTCAGACAGGCATCCAAGACTTTGATATTAAACACCATGACTCCCTCTCAGTAATACAGTTCTTTGACCCACTAATAGGTTTTTCATACTCCACCATGCCCTAGGACAGAATAAGTCCTTATGATCACAGTTAAAAGCTCTGAAGGTCTAGGATAAGTCAACCAGCTTGCCCCTACCTTAATGTATAATTTCTCACTACCCACCTTGGTGTTGCAGGAGTGTCAAGCTAACAACTTCTGTACAGGTTCATCTTCATCATCCAAGCATTGGGTATCATTATGAGGTCTTGTAACCTCTCCACTTCATTAACGTCTAAATAGAGTATAGGCAGCCAAGTCAACCCATCAACATTCATGGGACGTGTTCCTGCTTAGTGCTCATTTTTTTCATAATGTTGGAGCTTCAATGCCTAACGGGCCAACCGTCCAGATAGGTCCTTCATGTTTTGTAGCCATTTTAGTGAGGCGTGGTCAGTAACCATGGTAAAGGTTGTTCCATACAAAAAAGGGCAGTAATGCTTCACAGCTAGAAAGACAGTCATGCACTCTTTTTCAGTGGCATTGTAGTTGCATTTCTCTTTTGAAAGCCTCTTGCTAATAAGGCACTGGATGATTATAAAATCCTCATCCAATTGATCCAATATGGCTCCAACAGAATAGTCAGAGGAGTTGGTAAACAAAAGGAAAGTTTGATTATGATCTGGATGGCAAAGTATAGGCCTCTGTTGATGCAACTTCTTTTCTGGTTTCAAATATTGCCTTCTGTTTAAAACCCCAATAGAAAAGATTCTTTTGGCCAAGAGATATATGAGGGGCTCACTGAGATGAGCGAACCTTGGGATGAATTGATGGTAAAACCCCATCAAGCCCAGAACAACCTGGATATCACGCAGGTTGTGGGCGCAGGCACTTTAGATATGGATTCATCTTATCTTATAGGGCTTTTGTCATGCTTGTGAGATGGCGTGGCCAAAGAAATTAAATTTTTCTGGAAAAAGTACATTTTGAAGGCTTCAGTATAATTTTAGATGCACGCAGGCGTTGAAAAACTTCCTTTAGATGAGTGAGATGCTCATTGAAAGTTTTAAAAAGACTTTAATATCATCAAGATAGACGATCACACAACTCAGCTTCTGATCCTTTAAAATGTATCCATGGCCGGTGAAAAGTTGTGGGTGCATTGCACAACCACTGAGATAGCCAAGTGGGTTAAAACTGGGCTTCACTTCAGATAAGAGAAAATTTCTCCTTGTCTTGGGGAGTAAGGTCCATTTGCCAGTATCCGCTAGCCAAATCCATAATGGATAAGTAATTTATCAGGATAAATGGCCAGAGTGTCATTGATACAGGGGATATAGTGACCATCCTTTTTTTAAGTTTGTTAAACTTATGAAAGTACTTAACTACCTGATGACCTCCATTTTTTCTTTATAAGGAGAAGAGAGATGACCAATGGTTTTGAAAAGGCACCATCAACCAAGCATCCAGTAGCTGTTTAAGCTCCGTCATCATCTGTAGCATCTCGATTTTTATTTATGATAGGGTTTGGATCAGATGGTATGGGCACTCAACATCAATGGTGCTGCTCCAGTCCTTCATGTGCCCAAAATTGGTATCAGAGGCAGAGAAGATGTCGCTGTAGGCCTCATTCAGGGTGCGTACTTTATCCAGCTCAGCTGGGGTTAGTTCATTGGAGATTTGAACAGAAGGTAGGGTACATAAGGACTGGTAAGCGGGTAATCCCTTATCCGCCATAGATCCAATACAGTGAATTTGTTTTGTTTTCTCAAGGGAATCAGCATGCCTCTTTTGATCTCCTGATGCTTTTTTACAACCATTTCCTTCTTGGTGAGATTCCATACTAGAAGGTTGATAGGTTGAAGATAGGAAGGGTCTAGAACGCTGGCAAAACTCTGGTCTCCGAAGGACTAACTTTGTCACTGATGGTTAGGTGCATTAATAAAATTGTGGGGGATATGTAAGGTAATATTAGTGTCAACTACCCGTTGTTCACCCGCCTTAATTACTACCTCTTCAAAGGCATAGAAAGGGATATCCTCAAGGGCGTCTAAAGACAGAGACAACATTTTTGTGTGCCGTCCTGCCATGGTGTAATGTATAGATAAGGCGTAAGAGGGGAACTCAACTGTGCAAGCTTAGTCCTTTTTAAGCTCATAATTTGTCAGAATCAGAGGGACTTTGTAGTTAAGAAAGGAGATATAGCCCTGGTTCAAGTTAATAACCCATTCATATTCAAGCATGAACTGGGTACAAATGAGTACATCATAGGTATTGTGGACAAGGCCACCGCTTGAGCTGACTAAAAGCTTCCCAAAAAGAATGGGCAGAGAAGAGTAGGCTCCAATGGCGTGAGTGTTGTTTGGCCCCGCACTCCAAACTCTTGTGTAAAGTCAAGGTCAGGTACCGACTTAACCTTTCTCATGAGTTTGGATGACACAACGTTCACAGGGGACCCAGAATCAAGGGTATCTCTAACTCGCACTCCATTTATAAAACTCCACTTTAGCTAAAGTTCACCCAAGTTGGGGAAAAGAGCGAGGGCCTCCTTGAGATGGAAAGTAGAGGCAAGTAGTTTGGCAGTTTCAGGGTATTTTTATTGAATTTACTTCAGGGTATAACATACTGGGTAGATTGGATAAATGTGGCAATGTGATGTTAGCGTCACTGGAAGTGTCAATAAACTCCAGGCCCCTCAGCACTTGCCAGAGATAAGTTTGTTAGGGGTCTTATCCCAATCCACTCTCTCTGGGCTTAATCGTCAGGTACCTCAACTTCACTTGGGGCTCCTAGAACATAATGACCCACATCTTCACCACCCCCTTCAGATTCATCATCAGAAGGTTATTGATGCATGTTAAGGAGCCCATAGTGGGTGAGGTAGCTTCAGGGCTTCCCTTATGACAGGATAGATCCTGGAGTTGTTCCTCCACTTTACTATCTTTTGGGGGAGGTTTTGGAATTGTCACAGCTCAAATTTTGACCTTCAAAGTAGTGGGTTTGAACTGCCTCCTGGAGACAGGTTTCAGACTAGAGCTAGCTGGATAAAAGGTTGAGGAAGGTAGCATAGTGAGAGTGGATGCTTTAATTACCCCAGCTTTGGGTTGATCAGTGGAAGTGAATTTTAGTGAAACAGGTAATTTAGCTTTTGTGATCTGGCCATTTACCCCCATATGTTAGTGCGGGCAATTGGTACCCAAGAAAGGGGTTTAAGCTGGAGAGCAGACTTTGAAACCACTTGGGATGGCCGCTTTGAAGAAAAAGATGGGCAAGATAATGGGACTACTGTTTTCACTGTTGAGCTTTTCAAGCTAAAAACTAAAGAGGAGCACTTACCTGTCACAGCCATTACCATCTGATTATTGTTATGGGAAGAAGAAGCAGTTTATGATGGCAGCTACATAGAAGCAGGTTTCTGGAGGGAAGCAGCCATAGTAGAGGCTAGACTAGTCAGCATAGATGCTTGTCTCAGAGACCCTTTCATAGGTCAAGTTCATAAATCTCGACCACCTCTAGCAAGGCTTCCTTGATATCTTGTACAATTTTAAATTAGCGATTTACAAAAGAGAGATGCATTGCCATGGAGGGATGAGACGCCAAGCCAGCCAAGGTAGCCGCAATAGCATCGTCTAGGGGTAAAATTTTAGAAAGCAATAAGGGATGAGTTTTATTGTAGAAGCGTTCAGCAAAAAAAGCAATGAATTCGCCCTGTTGTAGTCTAAGGCACATAAAGGCCAGTTTTGCCTGTTAAAACTTTTTAGTGAGCTGAATTACTCAGTGAGTGCTTGCTTCACCTCTGCCCAGGTGCTGAGGGTAGCCATATGCAAACCCATTATCTTTTAAGCACCATAACTTAAGCAGGGAAGGAGGTACTTGAATTTAATCTGATCCATTGCCATTCCATAGCAACTTAATACATAAAGAGGAAAGAAGCAACACTTCCCTCACCTGGGGTAAACATGTCCCTAAAAGGGGGTTTATGGATACCAGGGGAGCCCCATAAGGGCCTTGCAATGAGCGTTTCTGGAGTCTTTTGAGGTGAGACAAGGCACTATCTAGCTGGAGTTCAATAGTGGCTAGCTGGGGGTTATTTCTGTGGGAGTTCGTAAGGTTATTGAACCCATCAATCTCCATTATTGTTGTTTTTTGTGGAGTACATGTTCTCTTGTAGTGAGCACCACTTTTTAAAATCCTGGCGAGAATTTAAAATCGCTGGTGCTGATTTTCACAGGATTCAACAATTTAGCAGATCTTTCAGTATAAACTCTTAACTGCTATTATAAAAACAGGGGATTATAATACCACTGGATGGGTGTACATGGGATAAAATATACTAAGAAAACAAGGAGTTGAGTTTTATTGCTTTATTAGTGATATCAGCGGGGCAAAAAAATGAACCCTCTTAATAAGTTGATACTTAATATTTAACATTTTGAGGCTCAAAGTTATGATTTATTAGTAAAGTCTAAATTAGAGAATAGTTATATTTGACTTATTGGAGCTTGAGAGCTTTTTTCATTGACAAGATGGCCCATGGAGGGCAGGTAAAATAAGTCTGTGCAGTAAGGTTTTGATGTATTTCACCCAATCAGTGGGCTGGAAAAATTTTGCACTCAGTTGGATCCCCTCTGACCCTATAAAAGGGGCTTCTATCTGAGATTTCACCTGTTCTAAAGTAGAAGTGGCCTGGAGAGAAACTTTGGATCAACTCCCCTAATTTGGCTGGCAATTTGGTGCAATCTTATAGCCCAAACTCATTTTGATTGCCTGATTAAGTATAAGAATTGTTACCCCATCTGAGGGGTTCCACCGGGAATTGACCAGGGCTTTTGGCCAATTTTTCCATCAATACCTCCAAACCACTCTTTTCAATACATCAGACTTATAATCGTCTGACATAAAACATGGCCTTCAAATTATAAATGTGTTTTTGCAGTTGGCAGTGCAGTTCTTGGATACTGCACTTCTTAGATAGGCATCATCTAAAGTTTCTGCGTTTTCTTAATTTTCACGCTTGGGAGGAGAGGGCCTATTCACATATTGTTTCAAGAACTGAGGTTGGGAGAGGTGATGGGACACACCATGGTTAGCTGCTTCTTATTACAATTTCTTGAAAAAGATTTAAAATATTCCAAACTAAGGCACACTCCATGCTCAGAGGTCTGACGCTCAATTTGTAAATAAACTTTCATAGAAATTTTTTGAAAAGTGATCTTGGGGAAATAATAGAATATAGGGTAAATTGAGGTTGTAAACTTAATTTTCCTTGACAAACTTGGATTATAATATTTTAACACTGTAAATAAAAGTCATCAGAATTTTTAGAATTAAACTTTTTAGGAAATTAGGTGAGGGTATTGGGCTTAATTGGAGTACCTTTTCCGTTTTAGTATAGTTTTGAAATTTCTCTAACAAGAGCTTATACTTTCAACATACCAAATACTAGACATTGGATAATTAGATGGGTGCAGATATAGGAGTTTTTCCACGATAAAATCTGGCCTTTTCCATTTGAAAAGGGGTAATAGGCACCACCTGGATTTTTTTCTATTTGTGGAAAGCCTAACTTTACCCTTTTCTTTCTGTCCAATCTTCCAATAGGTGGACTATTGGAATTCCATCCCTGCAGTGTAAGTTCATAATTGGCCAGGTGAGCAGTGATGCAATGGCGCGCCATTGGATAGAATACATATGATAGAGTTACCTATCCTTGGAAATAAGTGAAAACATGAGGGGGCATGTGCATGGTGTGGACATTGGGTTTTGGTGAGGGGTTTCATATAATTTCAGCGATTAGAGGAACCATTTTGGGCAAAAAAACAAAATCAACTGGTAAGATCTTTTCATGGGGAGTCTAAGCCTCATCTCTTGTGTCAGAAATAATGTTGTCTGCCAAAAAACTTACACCGTTTGATTCAAACCCAGATGAACATCTGGAGTAAACCATAATCATAAAAGCCTAGAACTAGTTTTTCATCACCTTGATGCCAGAATCAGCCAACGGCAAGCAGAAGCTCATAGACATTGGCTGTAGAAACCATATGAGTATATATGCCATCCAACCAACAACCCACACACTTGGTAAAGGGTTGCAGGGGACAGGAGGGATGACATGGGGAGGTCCACACTGCATTGCAGCAGATTTATACATTTGACTGGCCTATCTCGCAAGGCGCAGGAAGACCAATATATTTGGATAACATTGCACAGTTCCTGAGGAACAACCTGAGGCAACAACAAAACAAGATTAAAATGGCCCTGTAGCCCTCTATCTGGCTAGAGCTCAACTGTTTCAGTGAGAGAATGTTGATCATGATGTGTGCTAAAATGTTCAGAATATTTTACAAAATGTAAAATCTAAAAAATAATTGGAGTGGCAAATGTTAAATAAAAAAATAGCGTAGAGGAGAATAAAATTGGCCAGTAGCCTCATAATTAAGGACACTGGCCTTTAAATAGGGAATGGGTTTTACCGTTGGAAGCACAGTTTTTATATATTGTAGCTTTTCAATTGTCATATTATTAAATTGCTTAATATCTTAAGTTTTTCTTAAGAGATGATCAGTTTGCAACTAATCACAATGACTGAAGTAGGGAGAGGTTATGGGATACACCATGACTTTGTTCTCCTCAATAACTTTCTTGTACTATTTTAACAAAATTCATATCAAGCCATGTCCATCTTTGGAGGTCTGGCGCTCAATTGAAAAAAATCCTCATAAAAATGGAAAGAGATTTTGAGGAAATAGTAGTTGGGATGGTGGAATTGAGGTCATAATTTAAATATTCCTCGAAAAATTTAAATTTCTATATCATATATGTTATGATATTTAAACCATCAGAAATTTTTTAAAGTTTAGGAATTTTAGGGGAAATGAACGTCCATATTTGAGGACTTAAATTGAGTGCTTTTTTGTTGTTTTGGTATAGTTGAAGATTTATAAAAATAAGAGCTTTATATGAACATTAAATCTGATACAAGGCAGTGGATTAGAGTGGTCACAAATTTAGGATTTTTTCCCTAAAAAAAGTGGCCTTAACGCCTGAAAAGGATATTATGCACCACCTGGCTTATTGCCCTTTGTGAATATCCTAACACAACATCTACAAAAAATTCTGTCCATATTAGAAAGAAGTATCTAATGGTATTTATGGCATGTAATAACCAGTTTTAAAAGAATCTCGTATTAATTCTTGCATTAGATGCCTTGACTGCAATTGGTATGTGGTACTTGGTAAGTGATCTACTAAAAAAAACTAATTAAAAAATGATGACTTTAGTAATGATCCAACAATGTCACATAAAACTTTGTGGAAGGGAACGCTTGAAAGACAGGCTGAATCTCAACTTTTCAAATTTGACTTGTATTATGCACATTAAATGAAGAGCTCATTCCTGATTGATATCATCAAACATGATATACAGTAAAATCTCTCCTCAGATTCTAGTATGTTTTCTGTAGCCTACCATGGCTTCTTGACGATGCCCTTTCATGATTACCGAAACTTGTCTGCTTGGTTTTATGTATGGTTGCTATTTAGTTGTACTTGATTCTACAGCTGTTCTTCTCTGATTCTCGGTTCTCTTGAACAAAACTTCAGTATCTTGTTCACTTAATCGTCCTCCTATTACCATTACTCTTCTAGCTTCCCTATAAGCTTGTAGATCCTATAGCTCTTTTGGGCTTGCAAATGGAAGATGTGCATTATTTGACAAGCCACTCACATTCATGGGCTTCACTCCTGTCACAGCTAGTGACATATTTCCTGGAATTAATCGCCCTTCTAAAGCCAAGTACAACAAGCTCTTGGGGCAGAGACCAGAACCCTAAGGGTCACCAATGACCTATCTAAGGTCATTGACAAAAAATGGGTTTTGACTTTGCCAGCCAGGGCTGAGGAAAACAGCTTAATTGAGAGACAAGCCAAGGCGGGAATCGAACTCAAGACCCAAAAAAATCACAAGATATGAGGTTTTGAAATCTGGCCAAATTCAAAAATTTTGATTTTGTTGAAAAACGACGTATTTGTAGCTCATATCAGATTCCAATAACCACTGGAATCTTCGTGAAGCAACCCCCTATAAATTTAGTCCCAAGATGAGAAAGGATTTGCTTTTCTCAGATAAAGTGATCATTCTAATAAAGTTTAGGATTTTGGGAACATTTCCTGTATTTTGGTTTTTTCCAGAAAATACACCTCTGCAAAGTTTTGCAATGGCTGGAGTCCGTTTTCCGCTCTGGTTTGCCCCTAATGTTGTACCTGAGTCCTCCACCTACTCCTCCACCTATTCCACGAGCTCCGCCTCCTCCTATTTTGCTGCCTTTTGCCCTAGATTTTTCGCCACCCTTCCCAGCTCCCAGGGCCTCATGTCCCTAATAATTGTGGCCAGTTTGGTGTGCGTTTTGTTTCACAGATCTATTTGGAAACACAATACTGACTGTTTAGGACGTCTTTTCATTTTGTTGGGCCACTTGACCTTGTTTTGTCACCTTTGGCCTGTATCTTTCCCTCCAGCGACCTCCTGCGCACCAGTTTCCCTGACATTATCTGAGAAAAGCCTAGATTTTTTTGTGAGTTTCTTCTACTGTTGGGTGGCTAGAGTTAGCCCAATTCTCTCAGAGTTGTCACCCGTTGAAGCGGTCCACTGGGCTGGTACTTTTGTATCCCTTCTGGCCTTGCTTGTTACCTTCCTCAAAGGGTGTGCTGAGGGTGTTGCAAGACTCCCCTCACTCAAGACGCTCATAAAGTGTACAGTACCTGCCACTACCGGTCTCACTCTCCACTTTTCATGGGATTACAAATTTAAAAATGAGATCTTAACACGTTGTCCAGCCTTAGGGCCCGCCTGAAGTCTCAAGGCAAGGACTTAGCCGACGTCCTCCTCCTCCAGCTGCTGCTCCATGAAATTTCAGAGGGAGCTCACCAATGGTTACTCTCCATGGGTGAGAATAATAGATCCCTCCTGGAATCTCTCCCAGCGTTGGAAACCTTTTTCAAGCCCTGCGTGTATCCCCCTGCTACCTTTGAGGACTATAACTCCTTTGTACACTTGTCCCAAGGAGACCTCACTACAGCTCAATACTTGCGCCTGTTTCAAGAGCGAGCATCAAGGTTGGAATCTCTTGAACAGTTGAAAATGGCCCTTCTCTGCAAGTCCCTAGATAATACTGGTGCTTCCCTTGGCATATGGGATAACCCACCCCCTCCTTATCTGGGACATGCTCCATCCTTGCATCCCTGTTGTCTATCAGCCTCTGTGCCACCAAGCCTAATTGTACCGCTGAACTCCAGATCCTAGAACTTGATGACTCCATCACTGTGGGGCACCAACATGTTTCCGATCCAGTGGTGACATATCCAGCTGAGACACTGGCCGTTATGGACACTTCCAACCTGATTCTAGAAGGCCCTACTTCCATAATCTCCCAGTACCGCTTGGAACCAGCAGTGAGCTCGCTGGAAGGTGAGACTGAAACCTCCATCATAGGTGGGGGTCCCCTCACCACTGGCCCTGCACCGCCGCGCTCCATGGAGTACCCCTCACTTTTGTCCTCAAAAGTAGAGCAAAAGCTTGGCTGTCCTGACTGGTGTAGTCTCATGTGATAAAGACCTTCCTCCCGCTGAACATAGAGCATTAAGCTACCCCACACCATTTAAGTCCCGTGGACAACTTTATGGCAATGTGAAGTCATATGAAAAAACTTTTTTGGGATATTCCACCTTATACGCCGCCCTCTGGTCTTGGAGCCATCCTGTCATCCCTTGGCTCTGAGGGAAATAAACTCCTATGCTTACTTCTTGTTCATGGCTACCTTTTTTTTTCAGGGAAGAGCTTACAAGCACTCACTTTGGTGGACACTGGTGGAACCAAAAACTTCATCCGCCAAGAGTTGGAAGAGGCCCTGGAGCTACCCCTGGGAGTTGGTCAGTTTGGGAAGGGTGGTGTATCTCAACCATTACAAGTTACCGTGTGTTAACACCTGTCCTTTTAATTTCAAGTGATGGTTGCTTTGTTGAGAGCTTCTCCTCGATAAAGAACCTCCTATACCCTGTTATTTTAGGGGTTGGCTGGTGGCGCTGATTTGACATTACCACTAACCTCCTAGACTCTACCATGCAAACACAATTTCCTGGTGGAGTCACGGTTACCATTCCTTGCTTATATGAGAGCGCCACGGTGCTCCCCAGAAGGTGGGGCCCCTCTCCTAATGTGGGCCTAGCCTCTATTCAACCTACTGATTCCCTGACCCCAACACTTACTCTGCCAGAATGCATCCGTGGATATGCTGATCTGTTTGATCCCACAAAGGCCCGCCCAATCCCTGAGCACACCAAGTTTGACTTTGAGTTTAAGTTGACCGTGGATCTTGTCAAGATATACTCCCCAATTTACCCCTTGTCCCTAAGGGAGGAGGCAGCCTTGGACGCTTGGGTAGACGACATGCTCTCTAAGGGTCAAATATTTAAGAAATCCTCACCTGTGTGCTCCCCCTCCTGTTTGTAGAGAAGTCTGATGGTTCACTTCGTCCCTGTGTTGATTACAGCAATCTGAACAACATAACAGTGCCTTACCCCCATACGCTCCCTTTAGAGCAACAGATTGCCCGCTACGTGGAGAAGACTAGGGTGTTTAGCAAGCTTGACTGTCTCAACGCTTTCAACCAAATCCGCATTAAAGAAGGTTAGGAGTGGTTGACTGCTTTTTACACTCGGAAAGGTATCTACCAGTTCAGGGTTATGCCTTTTGGTTTGAAGAACGCTCCCACATGCTTTCAGAGGCTCATTGATGCTGTCTTGGGAGACCTTATGGGTACATGCGCGATTGCATACATGGATGACATACTGGTATTTTCCCCAGATGCAGAATTTCATGCCCGCCATCTTGTGTTTGTCATGGAGAGACTTTCACAGGCAAACCTACATTTAAGGCTAGCAAGTGTGAGTTCTTCCAACCCAAGGTCGAGTTCTTAGAAAACATTATCTTCTCCAATGGTCACATGATCACCCCAGATAAGGAAGCAGTTATCCGTGATTGGGTTACCCCCTCATCTCACACAGAGTTACACAGCTTCCTTGGGACATGTACCTTCATCAAGAATACACCCCCAGCTTTCAGAAGTTGCCGCCCCTCTCTACACCGCTTCAGGGAAGAAGATTTTTAGCTGGACCAATAAATGCAACGCTGCATTCCACGCCGTCAAGTCCATACTATTGTCCAGCCCGGTTTTGGTACATGCAGACCCCAGCCGCCCCTTCATTGTCGCCACTGATGCTTCCAACTTTTCTGTGGGAGCTGCTCTGCCACAAGAGGGGGAGGATGGAGTGGAACGGCCTGTTGCTTACTTTTATAAGAAAATGACCCTGGCGCAGCTCAACTATGCAATATATGATAAGGAACTCCTTGCATTTGTGGAGGCAGTACAACACTGGCGCCACCATTTGCATGGGTCTAAGTGGTCGTTTACTGTCTGCACTGACCACAAGGCATTGATGTACTACCGCACCCCTCAGAAGCTATCCCCTCGCCAATCCTGGTGGTTAGAAATCCTGTCAGTGTTTGACTTCAAATATGACTTCATTAAGGGCACCCAGAACAAGTTACCTGATGCTCTATCCCGGAACTCTGCTCTAGCACCTGACCCAGCACTAGTTGACGCCCACAATACCCAGGTGATGATTGAGCTGAAACAGGTTAAGGAGAGCCCATTGTCCAACCCCCCGCTTTGCTTATGATGGAACCTTTGGAAGGTGACGCTGACACCCCATCTCATGTTAGGTTGTCACAACCTCTGTCAGCTGACTATGATAAGATTAAGCAGGCCTGCCATAGAAATGGCGAATCCCTGGACAAAGGCTACCAGTTGATGGATGGGGTCATCCTCCGTCAGGGCAAAGTGGTGGGTACCTCCTGGACCCCTGTGTGAGGAAGTGATCCGTGAAGCTCATGACCCTCCAACTGCTGGCCACCCTGGCAAGGACAAGACGCTTGAGTTAGTCCGCCGTTCCTACAATTGGAATGGTATTGCCACTGATGTGGCAAAATTCACAAAGTCCTTCTTGACGTGAAACCAGTCAAAGCCAAGCCGGCTGAAGAGTGCTGGATTGCTTGCTCCCCTCCAAGCTGATGAGGGCCCTTGGACATCAGTATCTGTTGATTTTATTGTGGAACTTCCCTTGTCCCAGGGTTATGATGCAGTAATGGTTGTGGTGGACCATTTCACAAAGATGACCCACTTCATCCCCTGAAACACCACCATTACTTCAGCTGAGATAGCCCGCCTCTTTGTAGATCACATCTTTTGCTTACATGGTCTCCCCAAGGAGATTATCAGTGATTGGGGCCCACAATTCACCGCTCAGTTCTGGGAAGCCCTGCTTACCATCCTCAGTATCCGCCCCTGCCGCTCCACAGCCTTCCATCCCCAGTCAGATGGACAGACGGAGAGGTCAAACCAAGGTTTGGAGCAAATCTTGCGTAGTTATTCCAATGCTGAACAGGACAATTGGTCCTCTCACCTCCCACTGGCGCAATTTGCTTATAATAACCTTACCTATGCCTCTAAAGGCACTTCCCCCTTCTTTGCAAACTATGGTTACATCCCCAGTTTCAACCTAAGTCCGCGGATTGAGTCCACCGTCATTACTGCCAATGAGCGTGCTAAAGAGCTCAGGGACATACATCAGGCAGTGAAAAACATTCTCATTGATGCTGTGAGTATCTACAAAGCATATGCTGACCGAAAGCACCGTGAAGGACCTGATTATAAGTCTGGTGACTTGGTCATGGTCAACGCCAAGAATCTCCACCTGAAGCAACCCTGCCGCAAGTTAGGTCCCAAGCGTGTTGGACCCTTCAAGATCCTCATGAAAGTGGGCCCATCAGCTTACCAGGTTGACTTACCCCCCTCAATCAAAGTGTTTAGCACCTTACATAAATGCCTCCTGACCCCCTTCAATGGTCCCATGCCACCTCACCCAGATCGTGTGATAGTGGATGGTGAACCCCAATCTGAGATTGATGCCATTCTTGCTTCTCGCCTATCTTGGCGCCGTCTGCAATACTTGGTGTCCTGGAAAGAATATGATGAGACAGAGAACAGCTGGGTATCTTATTGGGACATGAACAATGCTCAGGACCTAATTCATGACTTCCACTCTAAATTCCAAGATGCCGCAGGACCTGCCTCCCAAGTTTTTTTTAGCTGCCATAAAGTTACCCACTACCCACAAGAACTTTGCCTTGGCCAATGTCCCCTCAGGTGGTGTAGAACCTCATCCAAGAGCGGAGGGTGATGTCACGGCTAGTGACATATCTCCTGGAATTAATCGCCCTTCTAAAGCCAAGTCCAAAAAGCCCTTAGGGCAGAGACCAGAACCCCTAAGGGTCACCAATGGCCTATCTAAGGTCATTGACAAAAAATGGGTTTTGACTTTGTCAGCCAGGGCTGAGGAAAACAGCTTAATTGAGACACAAGCCAAGGTGGGAATCGAACTCAAGGCCCAAAAAATCACAAGAATTGAGGTTTTGTTATCTGGCCAAATTCAAAAATTTGATTTTGTTGAAAAACGACGTATTTGTAGCTCATATCAGATTCCAATAACCACTGGAATCTTCGTGAAGCAACCCCCTATAAATTTAGTCCCAAGATGAGAAAGGCTTTGCTTTTCTCAGATAAAGTGATCATTCTAAAAAGTTTAGGATTTTGGGCACATTTCCTGTATTTTGGTTTTTTCCAAATAAATACACCTCTGCAAAGTTTTGCAATGGCTGGAGTCCGTTTTCCGCTCTGGTTTGCCCCTAATGTTGTACCTGAGTCCTCCACCTACTCCTCCACCTATTCCACGATCTCCGCCTCCTCCTATTTTGCTGCCTTTTGCCCTAGATTTTTCACCACTCTTCCCAGCTCCCAGGGCCTCATGTCCCTAATGATTGTGGCCAGTTTGGTGTGCGTTTTGTTCCACAGATCTATTTGGAAACACATTACTGACCGTTTAAAACGTCGCTTCGTTTTGTTGGGTCACTTGACCTTGTTGTGTCACCTTTGGCCTGTATCTTTCCCTCCAGCGACCTCCTGCGCTCAAGTTTCCCTGACAACTCCTGCCCGTGCAGGATCTCAATGATATTGCATTGCAACTGAATAGCACATCTTGCTAGTCTTCATCTGGACCCTCATGATTGTCAACCATCTCATTGAGGCATGGTCATTAGAAATTCTAATGTATAACTATAGACATAAGATCAGAAGAGTTGTCTGCTATAATCACCACTAGGTATTTGCACTATGTTTCTATTTAGTTGCACTCTGCTTTGTTAAATGCCTTTAAATCAACTCTATGGGTTGATCTACTCCTTCTTTGTCCAACAGCGCTAAGATGGCACCCATACCCATGTTGCTCATATTGGTATAGAAATAGAAGGTCTTTCTAAAAAGTTGGGTGTATCAAGAATGGGGCTTCCAATAACTTTTTTTGAGCTAATCAAAGTAATCATCTTAATCTTGTTCACAATCCATATTTCTTTGTTGAGCAGGTGCATAAGTGGTATGGCGATATACATTAAGTTTAATATAAATTTATGGTAGTATACAACTATGCTAAAGTACAACTGGACATCTCTCAAGAACTTAAAGGTTTTTCATTATGGAAATAGCTTCACAATCCCTTTTTTAGTACTAGATGTTCACAATCCCTTGCTGTAGCTTAGTTCCTTAAATTCTCTGAGTGGCTGAGTAATTTTGACTGACTTTTTACAAAAAAGCACTTGCTTTTCTTAAGCTTAAGGTTGTTCTATTAAAGAAGGTTAATATCCTTCAGGTGAACCAGGTGATCCTTGAACAATTTTCTGAACAGTTTGATGTTGTCCAAGTAAGTGAGCTCCCTTAGAATATTCAGATCTCAAAAAATCTGATCTATTACTTTTTATAACGTAGTTGGGATATTGGAAGATGCCCCATATGTAGATTATGGACTCAATGACACTGCCTCCCAAGTTTAATCCCATTAGATAAACTCTGGGTAGGGACTTGATTTATGGCTATGTTGGCATTGTGCAACAATGCCCAAACAAGATAGCAAAAGCAAGACGATCCATGGAGTTCTTGCCTATCAGAACGCTGTAGTGTGAAGGTTTACTGAGATTTATTCTCCTTTCTCATTAATTTTAATTCCTCGATATTTGGTGCAGTATTGCACTCAGGTCAGCCTGACTTAAATTAGATAAATAAA
This sequence comes from Massospora cicadina, assembly GCA_022478985.1. Taxonomy (NCBI): domain Eukaryota; kingdom Fungi; phylum Entomophthoromycota; class Entomophthoromycetes; order Entomophthorales; family Entomophthoraceae; genus Massospora; species Massospora cicadina. The sequence goes on along the minus strand of JAKSZP010011830.1, from coordinate 104,855 downwards.
AGATAAAGATAAAATAAAAAAGAATATTTATAATATAAATAATAGAAAATAAAAAATTGTAAAAATAAAAAAGTAATGTAGCTGAGGCGTTGCACAAGCTATGTGGCATACGTGTTGTTTGTACATCATTGGCTAGTAATTAGCTCACACTTATCCTAGACATCTGGTGACAGCTTCATCTGCCATAAATCAATTGTAAAGTCAATTGCTTAGAAGTAGCGCAATCTTACAAGTTATTCAAGGCATCAACAATGCGTGATATTGGGTAATATTAATTCTTATCTAAGTAATTCAAACTTCTATAATCAAAGAATATGTGTTGACCCCATCCTTCTTCAACACTAATAGATGGGTCGACGCCCAAGTCTCTTGTAAAAGTACCAAGCCTGCATCTATAGGTTGATGTAGTTCTTTATATATATCTTATCGTTTGTTTATTTAAAAGTGGTAAGGCTTTGGATGGAAGAGTATGGCACTCTCATAGTTGTCCTTAATAATTTCTTTTCATAAGCCAATATCATTATGTATGATGCTAAAACAATATGAGTATTGATCAAAGAGTTTATTATTTCACGCTCTTGTTGTATATATGGCTCTTGCGCCAAATCTCTTCAAGATAATGATGTTGTGAACAGATTCAATGTCATTGCAGAGTTACATCTTTGCTTTAGCAATAGTTTGACTCTTATTGATCTTGAAAAATTTCCTTGACAGTGTTCTCAATGAGGACTTTTACTTCCTCCTTGTTAGTTAAAAGCATAGAATCCTGGCATAACACTAGGTTCCTGGTCTCAAACTCTTTCAGGAAAGTAACCCTTGAGCATCGTCTGTTCAGATATATCAATACTGGTGTTGACCTGGATGATTATTTTCTCAAGGAAATAGGTACATCGCTTTGCTGGTGCACAAGGGCAAACCAGTCTCTACTTATATTATCTACTTTGGCTGCTTTGTCACTTTTATCTTAAATGTATGACTGACTGGGTAATATAATGTTCAGTTTTGTCTAGGTACACTCACTTCTTCTCTCCTTCTTCTCCTTGCCTTGGGACACAAGTGGCACCTAGTAGTTGAGTAGACTGACTGAGATATGATTGAAGTAGATGATTTCTCAAAACTTAGATAAAAACTAACCTATGAGGAAATCATAGTGGTCATTCTCAAATACACAGCCAGAGCATAAAAGACAATGCATTCAAATTGCAAGGGTAACATGGAATATGATCCAGATGCTATAATTTGACACAAGCCTGAAAATTCTGAACTTGACCTGATAATCAATGTCCAGTGCAAATTTTAACGTCTTCATGAGCTTGTTAAATATATGTTAGCAGGAGTGCATATTCCAATACTGCTAAAACTTTGACTTTATTATGTTTAATTCCACTTTATTACTCTTGCCAATAGTCATGACCATAGTAAGAATTGCACTAACTTCTTGACTAGAACCTATTAACTCTTTAGTAAGGTGGGACTCCTTGAAAGCCTAAGGTGGCCCACAGTCTAATTTTTCTATCTCCTTAAGTGTGGTTTCCACAAGATTCTCGCCATTCAATATACTGTCAATTATCTTAGTGGGCTTGGAAGCTTGAGCTAAGCAAGGCTGTTCTGAATTCTCAAAACTCTCTTGGTTTGGCTTTAGGTAAACAAACACAACCACTTCATTTGGGGCTCAGATGACATAGCATCCTGAATTAACTCTTAAAACAGGTTTATTATCACAAATTTATTTAGTGTTATGTGTTACCCTATTTGACTAATCATATAATCTTCTCTTTAGGTTCTTCCTTAATATCTTAACTTAATTTAAGAAAATACATCCAGAAGTGCTCTTCTTGCTGACAGTTGCTACATTAGACCTAGGAAGGATTTTGTTTTCATTTAATTAGTAGGTAAGACTTCTCTTTGTGGCTTATCTTCGCATTTTTGATCAACATAAACAACTTTTTCAAGAAAGCAACTTTGCAGATGGTTCTGAGTCTTGACCTTATCCTATATGCACAGTTGACATTAATTAAGGCATTTTGGGAATTTTTATATAATCCCATTATCCAGCTTAATATAGAATAAGATTTTAATTTTTATTTATTTTTGGTTAATCATAAATAAGCTTAAAGTATAGGCTTTGAGACAATTGTTTTTTTACAATTGGTTGTTTATTGATAATAAATAATTAAGTTACTAATTGTAATGTACAAAGGATGCAAATCCAATGTCAGTTAATTCTTAATTTAGTTGAGGACTGTTGCCAACGATGTGTATTTAGTAAAGTGTCTTGTGAAATGGGCACTTACTTATTGTGAATTGATCAGTTGTAACGGTCAACTTGATAGCTGATTAGAGTGTCGTTTTTAGCGCGCTATTTTATATAGAATTCAATTGGGATTATTCCATAAATTTATTTAATACTTATATTTGTTGTCTAGGCATGTTGAGATAATTGTGATAGCCAAAATTAATAATTTACACATGACATATAATAATTTCACCTGTATTATCTCTAATCTTGATAAACTTTCCTTAGAATTGTGAACACTTTAAAGTTATCAAAGGTTTATTGAGTTTATTTTAGGTTATAAGAATTTGAGGTGAATCGACTTTGGGACAAATATACCACACCAAGAATTAACTAGCCAAATATAAGTTTCAAACTCAAAACCTGCACTAAGGTGGAAGCAGTTTTACTTTCGGGCTGACCATCTTGAGTTTACTTTAGATTGAAATAGCTTATTTTTCTTTGTCACTTACCCCACCTGAGGTTAAAATCACTTATCTGCCAGGAATTATCAGAGCAAGGTTGAAGTCACCCAAAATTATAAAGGCTCAACTGGGTTATTTGTATTCACACATCTAGCAGTCTAAATATTAAATATTTCTCTTCAGTTGAGTAAACTTTTGAACCTGTAAAACCCCCAAGGTTTTTGCATTTATTTCTCAAACACAGGGACTTGAGTTTTTTGAAGATCAAAACACCAATTTAATACGTTAATTTGGAGCATATGATTATTCAGGAGAAGGGATCTCAGGCAATCATACCAGGTAGCAATAACCACTTAGAGGCTAGTTTGTTGGTGGATCCTAAGTATACCAGTCTTTCAATACTTGGTAAATGAGATGGTAATTACCAAATAAAAGACACCTTTGGAGAAAATTAGCAACAGGGTATAAAAATTGAGCGAAATCTTGATGCAAGGATTCCAAATTCTGCCCACATATCTGGACCAAAGCTGAGCACTTAAGCAAATCATAATTGTTGAACAATCTCCTTCTCAACTTAAGAAAAAGAATGTTGGAGGTATGAGTGCCCCAAATCTGCTACCATGATTGGCCCATCACCTGCTCAATCTTCAAATAATATTGTGGTTATCAATGATATGAGTACCCACAGCAAAAAGACCTTGGCGGATTCTCGGTGGAATCCTAACTATCAGAGAATATGGTTTTATAACCAAAATCAGCTTAAAAAGATAATAACTAATAATAGGATTACTCTGACTTCTCAGCCAATTTTGGGGTGTTTGTTACCACACAGGTTTGATCACCTCCGAGGTGAGAAGATATTACTCGATGATGATAGGGTGCAAATTAACCAATCATTACCACATGAGTCTGACCATCATCAAGGTGAGAAGATTCTACTCGATGATGATAGGGTGCAAATTAACTAATCATTACCACATGAGTCTGACCACCATTGAGGTGAGAAGATATTACTCACTGGTTATTGGATACAATTTATCAAAATGTTACCACATGGGTCAGTTTTGCCTCAAAAAATTTTCTTTGATCTGATAGGCCAAAAGCCTATATTCCCTAAATTAGATAACTCAGCTTTATATACTTTAGCCTCAAAAACCCATGGTCTTGAAATTTGAACTAGTTTAAATAGGAAATACTAGTATTGGAAAAGGACCTTTCTTGGTTTGGCCCTGCTTAAACAATAAAAAACATAAAAAACTTTAACAAAGTGTTATTTATTACTTTTAAATATAAAGTAAAATTCTCACCTTAACAAAGAATTTGTGGCATCCGTCGGTGGATCCCACAATAATTAAGAGTAAAGATGATAACACTTTGAGAACTAACTACATAGGATTTCATCTACTCTCATTGGATATATACACACTATTGGAAATATTGAGACTTTGTCATTAAGTATGCATAGTTACGACCAGAAATAATCAAATTAGAGTAGTGACAACAAGCATCAATTGCTGATCTGGTTGTATATATGCAGAACTGTAGTGCTCTATAGCTTAATTAATGCAATAACAGGACGCCAGTTTTCAGCAGGTATATGTGTGGATTAGATTACATCTCCCAATGTGCTTAACACTCAAACACTCAAATTAAGAATTTAGTAACCAAGTCAAATACCAATCTCTGGAGTATTGTCAAAAAATACTAACCATCTTGGATTTAGTAATTTATGGAATTATGATGTGGAAAAACAGAGTTGAGTGGTTGAAGCTAATATTGCCAATTAATATAAGCTTAAGATGCTAACAAACCAATGATAGCCTTTACTATAAGACTAATATTAATTTTTCAATTTTATGAGAAGGCGAAGAGAATCTAAGAATGTTGTTGATGATATTAAAAGGAAAATTTAAAATACTCAAGGAGAGTAAAAAAGAGATCAATTAAAATTGCTCTGAAGTGGATTTGTCAATAAAGATGCTTTTTGATTGGCAACTTATTCTGAACTAGATTCACAAAAATTCAAATTAGTCAAGTTGGACATTGTGATGTTTAAGTACGAGAAAGACAACTGCAATTTGCACAAAAATGTATATGACATACAGAAGAAATAAGCTTCACTCTGAAAAAAAGTTGAGACAATCAAAACAGCTTAAAAAGAGTTTAATGGAAGAAAATCAACAAAATATGGGAGAATGACTGGATGCGCAAGACATGGGAGGAGCAATTCATTGAACAGTTAAATGAACTATAAGCCTACAAATGTAATTGTACTCAGGAAAATTAACAAGAGGTAAGTTGTTTGAAGTAGTAATTGACATTACTAAAGCTGAAAGTAACACTGGAAATACAATCCAGACTAATTGGGAGATGTTGCGTACTTTTTTCAACCATTCCTTGAATGACTCCAAAACTTCTCCCACATAAGTCTGACTATAACTTTGTAACACTGCCTTAATCTTTGTTGAAGCTTTATGAAGCATTCCCAAGCTACACATTTTTCATTGTGACAATGTGCCTGCATTCTTCTAGCTAAAGGTATGACTATTTATGGCTACAGAAAACATAAGAAATCTGCTACCCTCATTACTTGTCCTGATACCAAATATCAGAATCTTGTTCAGCTATGTCTTCATGGGGAAAACTGGAGTTATAAGGAAGCAAAGGAGGCCATAATGAAGAAATTTTGGAGCCCAAAACATATGACCATTTAAAAAACACATGGGTATACATTAAAAGAATTATGAAACAGTGGGTACATTCGCTGGTTGTTATTACAAAAAACTCAGATTATTTCATGTATTAATCCAATGAGCTATTATGACGCTAGAACGATTATGCAGAACGTGCTAAAACCTTATATAATCCTCCACTAGGCAATGGGTTTGGCTCTCACCAGCATGAATAATATTTCTCAGATGTTAGAATACTTTAGGAAGATAGAATCAACTTTCAAAGCTCAAAATTGGAGTTATAAACCAAACGATCAGATTCCTATTAGTAACAAGATACTGGGCCAATTTCCAGATAAACCTAGAGAATATGGTAATTGAGGAAATCAAGATAGACCGTCTTGTGGCCCAAGACCAGCTAATAAGCCACAGCCAACCTGTAATAAATGTGACATCCTAGACATTCTGCAAATATCTGTGGACAGAGACAAATGGCTGATCAAAATGGATTGGTTCAAACAAAAGATAGAATACTCCTTAGCTACAGGTAAAAGATTATGCAGTTGAGATGTGGAACAGTCTAGAACTGAATGTTGATAATTTCCAAAAACCTTTGGAGAGTTTTATGAAATAAGAGTTATTTGTAGATGATCCTGTACTAGATCCCTTACATCAGGTGGTATACCAAGATAAAGACACAGTAACCAGATTGAAATCAAATGGGATCACTACCAAAGATTGTGAATGAGGTGGCTCGCCCTTTATGACTGGAAAATCGTAGATAAATTCTGAATGACTGAAGATGAAACTGAACTATTGAATTTAAATTTATAAGACACTAATGTGTCTTATAAATTGGTGAAATTATAAAATGCTACCTGATAACGCCTTTCATTTGAACTACACTCTTGATTTGTCAAAAAAATCCATTAGATATGCAGCTAATCATAGTCTCACTTATTTTTCTGAGTGTACATATATGGATATTCTGGTAAAACAAGCATCAGTAAGAGTGATATTTGACACGAGAGCGCAAACAATATAGTTTCTATAGTTTGTTCAAGTGATTGAAAGTCAAGCTGGATTTGGAACGTCAGAAGCAGTAAAGGACATCTGGTCCTGACACAGCTACTTCCTGTAGGGCGTACAATGCTTTGCCCATACAGTTTGAATCCTAGGTCAAGTCTGCGCTGGCAATTGTTTACCTAATCAAAGTTATGACATTCTTAATGGCATTGACTATATGAGCAAGTATAAGTAAAATGTGATCAGGAGGAAAATACTATGATGATTTTGTGTTAGATATTGCCGTTAATCTACCAGTAGAAGAGTAATGCTTCTCTTCTGTAAACGAAGTATCTTCATAAATATGGAATATATGAATAGAATCATTCCTGTTGGATATAGAGTTGTCAGCAAGAAGGTCCAAATGTTACCAAAGTATGTAAATGAAAACTAAGGTTTCTCATTCAAGTAAAGGGAAGCAACCATCCTTTCAAAAATGCAGAAAGTAATTGAGACTGGACTAGCATTGTATATTTAAGAAATAAGGAGCTAGACAAGGTTAAATGTGGCCCCATAGTGGCACAACAGTGGAAGGCTGTGGAAAGATGGGTGAGTAGCTAACACCAGAACCTAGAGAGGTGCAATTGTTGAGTCCTGTATTTATTGAAAGGTGTGCGGAATGGTAGTGATGACTGTGCTGACCTGTTCTCACAGGTAACTACCTGTCATGGAAGCGACAGATAAAGTTTAGACTGGCCTGCCAGTTGGGATGTGAAAGAACGCAGAAGGTGAGCCATCATTCTGAAGGCATTGTTTCTCAAACGACGTTTAGATGGGCTGGGAGATTAGTTAACAATGAGCGCTGATGGCCGCAAAAGTAAAAAGCAACCCAGCAAAAAGACAGGCTGTCGCAGCTCCAGGGCCTATGGGCCTGGGAATGGAAAAATGTTGGATCTAATTGGCAGGTTTGGATTTACCCAAAGGGGAACTTGGAATGAAGCCATCAGAGAGAGTGCAGAATCTCACCTGAAGTGGGAATAATTTTGCCCATAAAATGCCAAGGTCCAGGTGGTGGATTGCTTAAGTGATTGGAGAAAAGTTAAGGAAGTTAATAACATGGTAGGCTCAGTTAACATTGGAAGGCAATAAGGTCACCAATATGACCATGATGGCCCAGTCATTGTGTGCCTCATAATTTTAATTGGTGGATGTTGCGGATACTGTAAAGAACAGTTTAAACTATTAAATGGTCTTGGAGCTTGAAATTTTTATTTTAATTTGTTATAGGGAAAATCAACCATCAATACTCTCAGTGTGGGATGATTGCATAAATGCTTGGTCAATTTTGGAATAAACTTGGGATTCAGGGGAATGGGCCCTCAAATGTCAGACCTAAACTGGTAGAACTTTGAGGGGTAAAATTATTTCAAATAAAACTGATTCTGAAAGTTTCAGCGGCAAGCTGAATCATCAACAATTTGTTCACAGGCGCCAAAATTGCAGTTTTGCTGTGATTACACCAATTTTAAGCAATGTCATCTTGCCCAACGGGTAATGGGACCTCCTAGGGCCATCCAACGTAGGGACAAACCCAAGTGGTCAGGAACAAGTTTGAGATGCCCAACCCACCCGCGCATGATTGCTCTGGCACCCATTTGGCCATGTGGTGTTTGGAACGTTGAGGTTTCAATTCAATGGGAAATGTTTAATGCTGTCAGCTATTTTTTGCTGAAGGCTCAATGCTGTCAGCTGTTTTTCCAAATGTTAAATGCTGTGGGCTATCTGGCTGAAGGTTCATTGCTGTCAGCAATGTTTGCCAAATTAAGGTAGGCTTAGTGGGGAGACATGCATCATCCATCCCGTGCTGATCCCAATTTGCCAAAACCTCAATGCAAATTTCTTCAAACTGCCATAACAATTTCCAGATTAGAAGTACAGGGATGGGTAGCATAATTTTTAAAGGGTAAGCCGTGACCCACCATTCATCCACCACATGGGCGATGTTGCCCTGGGAGATGAAGGGGAAGATGGCCTCTTAAGACATTTTCTAAACAGGAAAGGAAACTACCTGTCCAAGTGTAGGGGATGCTCCCCTGGACTTATATTATTATTTCCCTTTTCCTAAAGAGGGAGCGCCACCACTAGGAAACTGGACAAGAGCCACGACCTATGCGCTATTTAAAATTTACAGACTTTGTTGATGGTTCACGGCTGATAACCCCTAAAATGATAAACTGCATAGGTTTAGTGTTGTGCAATTCTCCATGTTGTCTGATTATAATATATAGTTGATTGATAATAGTATGAAGACTATAATCCATAGTTGAATATCTCAAAAGTATTAGGTCAAACGCTTGACCAGTATTCCCCTGTGAAATACTTAAGATGTCCTCAATAGGGATTTGTTCCCTTATAACGCCTAACTTGATCCAAGCTCAGATCCTCATTTACAGCTTTTCACTGGCGACATACAGCTGGCAGCAATCCCTGATTCAGCTCAGCTTCTCTTCTCTGTATCCACGCTCTTATCCTTACTCTTTATCCTAAAGAGTTTCCAATTAAAGCACACAGCAATAATTTCCTTGAAGAAGAAATTACTAGAATGGATTTTGGTAAATATCTTGTATTATACTAATTACTGGTAAAGTGTAATTATTAATTCTTTATTAGGTGATTTTTGGGGGAATTTATAGTGGGGATTTGGCGCCTAACCCTCAGTTGGCACCTCATTAATGAAATGGCAGCCGTTGCCATTTGAATTACCCATCGGCATCTCATCAATGATGGTCTTCCTCATCCTGACTAGGATTCCATCATCAGACATCCTTGAGACCTAAATTGAGGGAGTCAGAAAACGTGCCCCTAACGTTTTCATTTTTAACCAGTGAACCAACCATATTTGTCAAGCGACCCGCTTAGGTAATAAGACAAGTTACCCAATAAGGAAGGTCATGAACAACTAATTGATTCACTAGTTTCATGCAGCATTACTGGCCTTGCAACTTGATCCTTAAAATCCCAATTGGTCGTTGATGAAACCCATCCAATCCTTATTGGTAACCTGATAGTTAATCATTGATCAGCTATCAGATGCCCCTATTTTTTGGCAACTCTGACCGATGAGATCTTAAGCATTCACCCAGATTGATCCACAATGGATCCAAAACAGTCGAATTACCTAAAATCCCCATTCATTTTTCTTCAAAATCAGGGTAATTGATATCCAATTCTTTTTCACTATAGGGAATTATCCTTACCAACCCCTGGTAATCTAGTTGGCTGGGAATATGGCTAAAACCCAACACATCCACCCTCTTGCCTAGATTTCCAGTTAGAAAAGGATTAGGACAGGAGAACACTGCTTTGGACACTTGTTCAAATACTTCTTTAGTTCAAGTGGAGTATGGTTGATCAGTAATCAACGCTGCTTAGGACAACCTTCAGCATACGTCTCTCTTCCTATTGCTCCTCACTACTGCCTACTCAGAGCGTGCTTCACATGACCTTCTGTTCTGCTGGGCTGATCAATTTACTCATGATGATATTATTCCCGGGATCCATTTTTTCCCCTATCAGGCATATAACCTGCTGTCATATTCAGGGTTTTTGGTTTGGCATCCTCGATTTGCTGATTTTTTCCTCATCCTTGACAAGGGATGATTATTGTTGATGTTTGTTTTGAGGCACAATTAAGAATGCTCATTTATATTCACCGTTGTTATTTTCTTGTAATAACCTTTTAACTCATATCATTCTTAATCCTTCTCTGGAGAGCTTATCCCATTAAGTTTAGATTAATTTCTCTGAAATTAGAGCTTAATTGATTTCAGAGTTCATAATGTTGAGTATCATATAAATCCAAAATACCCCTCTTGTCCAGCTCATATGTCAAATTTGGAGTCTCAGTACCAATGACTGCTTGCATGTTTAAAAAAACCTTTTTTCTATATGATGAGTTAATACGCATGCTGTAACCTCTTCTATGGTCCTCCCAGGACTCATACTCCCAGTTGAGTACCCTTGGCCAGTCCTTTTGTGGAATTACCAGTTATAGTATCCAACCCCAATGAAACCAGGTTAGCAATGATCTCAAACAAGTCTTGAACAATCCTTCCTCTATCATCAATTACTGAGTTAGATTTTGAAAATCACCTGGTTTTGGCTCCATTTGCAGATTCTTCTACCATCATTGTTGGAACTCCTGAAGCAATGCCATCCACTTTTAATAATTGTTCATCACCTGAAGGACTTGCTTCTAGAGTTCCTTTTCTGATGCAGCCATTATTACAAGCCAGCTGTTTTGGCAACCAAACTAGCCATCAGAAACAGCGAACAAATTTAAACTCTCCTATGCAGAATTGAGGTCCCAAGTAACTGAGGCTACTTCCATAGCTCTTAACCCCTCCTGTCTCGAAAACTTTCTAGATCAAGATGTTGCAGCCTATGCTCTTCACTTTGCTGGCCAAGTTCTTCAAAGTTGGGCCACAAAGCTTCCTGCCTCTCCCAGCTTTCATTGCTCATTCTGCTTTCACTTCCAAGAAACTCATATCACCATCTGCAGGATGCCATTCACTCCTTACATGACTATCTCATTTCTGGTACATCCCATCGGTATCTTCCACTGATGGCTTTAAATAGGGGCATGATTCAGCAACCCCTTCCTAGTATCCCTAACCTAATGCCAGCCCATATGTCCAATGTTCTTGACAATGCCCATCAGCAAGCGCTCAAGACCAATCTTCCAGCTCCGGTGCCATATTGAGATTACTAAAGGTTATTTGCTGACTGCCTCTTCTTGTTCTGTTGATTCCCTCCCCAGTCTGGGGTATTACGTTTGGTATGTTCTGAAATTTCCACCTCTCTTCCCTAAGTCTCTTTCTTTCAGGGATCAGCATCCATTTACAAATTTGGTTTTGAGTAAGTCTAGCCCTTGCTAGCAAAAATATCACATAGAATTTGATGGGTTGTTTACTCCGACTTCAATCCATCCTCCCTCCCCCAAGAGGTGACATAGGCGGAATTATCTCTGAGTCAAGGATAACTAAAAAATAAAAATTATAAAAAAATATCTTTTTTTGTGCATCTTACTAATTTTTTATTATATTTTTATCAATTTATATTTTTTTCTTCTTTTTTTCTATGGGACTTGACCATTTCTCAGTTCAGCAGTCCATATTTATATTTTATTCCCTCAAATTGGTTCTTAGGTATACTTAGATCTACCAGTTTTCTATGGTTCAGAGGTCTTATTTTTTAAGACTTAACCATTTAGTATGGTACAGCGGTCCTTTTTTTGGACTTAACCAAATCATCAGGACATAATCAACCTAATGGTTCAGCAGTCCTTCTGGATCTCTTTTTTCAATATTTTATCATTGATCCACTGCTTTAAGTACTTAGCATGGACTTGATTTACTATCCTTCCATCCAAGAGGTTCTTGATGGAATAGGCGTCTGTTGCTGTCTGGCAATAATCTCGAATGGACCTGACCACAACCCATCCAGCTTGTTTCTTCTCCCAAAACCATGCATATTGCAATAGGCAACTCTTTCATCTATTCAATATTCTGCTAAGGCTGGTCAATTCATATCATCCATCATTTTTCGCTCAAATCCTTTTCTTTAAAGCTATGTCAAATGTTTGTGATTGCATTTCCCTAGAGTTTATTACAAATCTCAGATTTTAACTCTTTTTTGAAGAAGTGCACTTCCTCAGAATTAACTTCAGGTTGGCCACAGATAGTCACTTGAAAACTTCCTCCAAGTGGTGCAGATGGTCAGTGAACGTCCTACTGAACACATCTATATCATTCAAGTACACAAGGACGCATGACAACTTCAAGTCATTTATTATGGCGTCCATGGCCCTCTGGAACGTCACAGGAACATTGCATAGACCCTGGGCATCATCAATGGTTGATAAAGCCCCTGCGCAGTAATGATCATGCATTTCTCTAGGTCTTCTCTTGGCAAGTCAATTTTTCAAATCTTGATATTAGATCCATTGCTTAGAAATACTTTGATTCTCTCAATTAATCTAGTGCATTGTTGATTCATGGTAGTGGATACAAATCCTTCTTCATATAGTTTTATTCAGCTTTCAATAATCTATCACTATCTGATTAGAGCTGTCCTTCTTCTTCACAATAAGGATAGGCCTTGCCCAGGGACTCAATGATGGAACTAGAAGCTCATGCTTCACTAGTTTTCTGATTTCTTCCTCTACTACCGCTTTGTCTGCCTTCGACCATCAAATTGGTCTCTTTCTTTTTTGCAAATTTCCACCTAGTATTAACCTTAGGGATTACTTCTATTGCACATACCAAATTCATGGCCACCCTGGGATAATGCTTCCTGATACTTGTTGAATAACTCAAGCACCTCCTCTTGCTTTCTTACTTTCAGATTAGCAAGTTGCTCTCAATTGACAAATAAATTGATACTCTTGATCACCCCTGCCAGCAATCCCATTTCATCAAGGGTCCCAAAATCGTGGAATTTCTCAATTCAGCCATTGGGATTAGATTTACAAACACAACCTTCTGATTCTTATCAATCTTCACCGGTTTTACACTCATCTTCGCAAGGAGAACTCAATTTTCTCCATGGCCTGGCATAATTATTTCAGGAGCAACCCAAGGCTCTGTTCTGGACTTCTTCCAGAGGCTTCCAACTTCCCCATACAGCAGCTCTGATATCTCCAATATCAACCCCGTGTTAACTATTACCTGTGATTCTAGCATTATGGTTCTCACACTCTTGATCCTTGGCAGAATTCCCTAATTTTCTAGGATTTCCTTTGGCATTGCTCGTCACTTCCAGCCAGCTAGTTGGTATCAAATCAGGATAATGCTCTCATTGTAGATCAGGTTGAAAAATTTATTTCTCCTAGTCAGTGGAGCTTCCCCATCTTTTTGATAAACCAATGATAATGTCTGACCCAATATGGTCAACATATTATCCTCAAAGTTACATTTAACTTTGTATTTTCATAAAAATACCAATCAGAATATCATAGTTTTGGGTGGCCAAAACTATTGCTGGAGCGGATACCACTAAGGATCCAAATCAAAGTGGTAGAGCGCTATACGCTCCACATGAGAGGGTGTATTCAACCCAGCTGTCCCATATACTTTCTTGTGTTCTAAATCAAGTGAGATCCTCATCCTCTTTACCAGCTTGTTCAAAAAAATGTTGATGTGCGTTCCACTGTCAACTACTGCCCTCACATGTACTCGATTTACTAGTATATCTATAATAATACACTCAGAGTAATTTAAGATAGTATTTACTGAGTGTATAGTGGCAGTATTTTCCAACTTGAGGGTGTGAATTATTTGTGCCAATAGATCAGGGAACGATTCCTTGATTGCGCTAAAAGGATTGACAGGTTTGCCTCATCCAATCTAACTTCAGTCAATTCTTCTGAATTATCTGCAGATCCAAGCTTGTCCACCAGTTGTTGTGCATACGGCCAAGCAACTTCCTTGTTTATCTTGTGGTCATTACCCTTTGCTCCGGATCTTGTTACTGTGGTTACATCTAAATTGACCACTTGTATAGCTGATCCTGCGCGTCATTATCTATGAACAGATCACTTAATCAATTTTGTTGTGCATAATATCAGGAGGAACAGGTTTTTCCGCAGCTCTAGACTGTTCCCTATCTAGGCCGTGGCCCATTTCAAACTCCTGTGCAGGTTTAGACTCATTCTCTTGGACCACGTTAATCTGTTCTTTGGACTTCTTGCAGTTTACAACAGAGTGTCTTTTTCCTCCGCACTGGTAACAGACTTTTTCTTTTCTTATTGATCTACTTAAACTCTTTGAGCTTATTTCCCATCACTGTTCAGTTATTCATCTCCTTAGCGCCATTGGTCCCCTTTGTTGGGTTTGAATTTTGTACTGGATTTGATTTGAAACTTCTATTTGGAGCATTGAAGGTAGCTCCCAATATTTTCAGATGATCCACCATCTGAGAGGTGGTAATCTCCATCATGAACACAGAAGACATCATTTGATGAAAATTCAAATAGGACTGAAGGGCCGCTTGCAGTGTGATCCATGCATACAAACCATCCAGCACTTTTGCTTCAACCAAAATTTTGTTATTTCTAGTAGAACAATCGGCAAAACTTGTTAAGCCTTCATCCTTCTAGAAATTAATGCTCATGAATTCTTGCTTGCGCTTTGACATTAATGTGGTACTTCCAAATTCCTTCATAATGGTCGCCTTGGATTCTGAGTATGACCAGTTGTCCCCCTCTAGACGGGGCAACACTAGGATCTGACAGTTGGTATCCAGGCAATTCATCAACATCAAAGCCTTTTGACAATTGCTGTAACCAAACATTCTCATATTAAATTATTGGAAAAATGCGGGGGCGTTATCCTGATGGAAAGTAGGTAATTTCATTATCACTTTAAATTACTCTAAAGTTTCTCTAGCCACCTCTCTTGGTTCAGCTACTCGACTGACTTGTGGAGTAATTTTGGGAGTCATCTCCAAAATGACTGTGAAAGCAGGCGGCATATTTCTTGGTGTAGTCATCTTTCCAACTGGAGTCCATGGAGTTCTTTCTCTAGCGTCAGTTGCCACATATGGCTCAATTTCACATTTGTGAGTCTTCAACTCCTTGACTTGCTTAATCAGCCACTCTATATTGGTGCTGAATACTTTAACAAACGTGATCTGATACACGTTCCATTTTCAATAATAAGACTTATTATGCTTAATCTCCTTCCTTTTTCTTCAATAAAGTTACTTTTCCAAGTAACTCATTGCCAAAACTAGCGACATTTTCAACATCTTCCTCAATCTTAGTAACTATCTCCTCCAAGGCAGCATTTTCCTGATGATTCACAGAATTCAAGGCATTCTGGTTGACAGTTGCTAACTCTGTCCAGAGTTTTCTTAATTTAGTCCTTATATGACATCATGTCCTAGTATCATACTCAACTACACTCTTGTAGTGAGCCTTAATTGTTAAAATTTATGGGTTTTGTTGATGGTTCATGGCTGATAACCCCTAAATTGATTAACTTCACAGGTTTAGTGTTGTGCGATTCTCCATGTTATCTGATAATAATATATAGTTGATTGATAATAGTATGAAGACTATTATCCATAGTTAAATAGATCACTAATATCGGGAAAACACATGACCAGTATTCCTCCACAAAATACTTAAGATGTCCTCAATAGGGATTTGTTCCCTTATAACGCCTAACTTGATCCAAGCTCAGATCCTCATTTACAGCTTCTCTCTGATGACACATAGTCATCAGAAATCCCTGATTCAGCTCAGCTTCTCATCTCTGGATCCACGCTCAGATCGTTACTCTTTATCCTAAAGAGTCTCAAATTAAAGCACACAGCAATAATTTTCTTGAAGAAGAATATTACTAGAAATAGAATCTGGTAAAGTATAGCTTGTATTAGACTAATTAATGGTAAAGTGAATATAGTAATTTATTATTAAATGGATTTTAGGGGGAATTTATAGTGGAGATTTGGCGCCCAACCCTCAGTGGGCACCTCATTGATGAAACGGCAGCTGTTGCTATTAAAATACCCATCATCATCTCATCAGCGATCTTCTTCCCCACCCTGGCAAGGATTCCATTGTTGGACATCCTTGAGACCTAAAATGGAAAGAGTCAGAAAACGTGTCCTTAACGTTTTCCTCTCAATCCCAGCAAACCAGCCATATTAGGCAAGTAACCTGATTAGGTAATAAGACTTGTTACCAAATAAGGAAGGTCATTAACAACTGATTGATTTACTAGTTGCAGGCAGCATCACTTGCCTTGCAACTAGATCCTTATTTATAATTTTTCAGTGATGAAACCTCTGGAAGTTTTGAATTACACTTCCAATGGGGCAGGTTTAATCTTGAAGTTACACTGGGAGGATTCTCCAAAAAGGCGTCTGAATTTAATTTTAAATACAGGTTATAATTCGACCTAATTTTTATTTTTAAAAAGAGGAAATATTTATAGTCTTAAATACTTTTCATAATCTATCAGAGTGAATTAATCTCAGCGCAATTGAATCTTCAATCAGTTGATCAGGATCTGATTGACCATAAACTTTAATAGATTGAGATAGATTGCTCACTCCTTTCAATGATGTCAGGGGATTTGAGGAAAGGGATTTTTTGGAGATATGCAAATTTGGCGAAATCCTGACTCTTCCCCTCAAGATTCGTTCGCAGTGGAGGATGACTTCTTAAAAACCTAGGATGAATAAAATTTACCACAATACCAGTATCAGATTGACCAATTGAATATTCTAATCTTTTTGAAATATAACTCTATAAGGACCAGGCCAATTATTTCCCAGCTTTTCAGTCCATCCACCTGACTGAGAATGATAATACATAACATAATCTCCAATCTGATATTCAGGTAAGACTGGTTTATGTTGATTGCTTTTTAGAATCTCTCTTTGAGTGGTGGTTTCAATTCAATTCATTGCTTGATCCTGGAGGCGGATAATCTCAACAGCCAAATATCTCATAACTAAATCAGAATTTTCTGGGATGTTTTATCAAGGATAGTCTGAACACTAGAAGGGACTGAAGGATCCCGCCCATATATACACTTAAATGGGGACATCTTGATAATGCGGTGATAGCTTATCTGATAAGCAAATAAGGCACTTGGTAAGTAAAAATTCCACCAAGTCAGATCAGTCAAGGCCATTTTCCTTAAAATCGAGACCAAGACTCCATTAACTCGTTTAATGGCCCCATTTGTGGATAGATTATATGGGACAAAATGTTGCTGAGTAGTGTTAAATAATTTTGATAACTCCTGTATAAGCTGCGAGGTGAAATTAGTCCCATTATCTGACATAAGGACCTTTGGACATCCATGTTGGGAAATAATATGCTGATATAGGAATAAAGCTGTAGTCTTAGCCAAAGGGTAGCAATTGAAATGGCCTCAACCCATTTGGTCAAATGGTTGATGGCCATAATGATATACTGATGACCATGGACTCCTCGAGGAAAAGGCCCTACAACATCAATTCTGACTACTTTGAACGCCTTAGTTGTGGAAATGACTTGATATTGATAAGTAGGGTTGGTAATTACATGACGTTTGCAAGTAAGACATGAGTCAAGAGTCTCCCAAATAAACTTGGTCATGTTGTTCCAATAGTATTGAGTCTTCAACCATTCTTGAGTTTTCTTTAAGCCTCTATGAATGACTTGTTCATGACCTTCCATTACAGCGTGAAACCTGGAGCTTGGATATAGGAAGGGCAACCACTTAAACTTGACTTTCTTATACAAAGCTCCATCTTGAATCATATTATCCTTGGTAATTGATTTTAGATAGGCTCAATCCTCTTCAGTCTCTCGATCCCATAATTACAGTCATCCAATAAGATTATACAAGCGTTCTTCAAGTCTAGTTAGTCAGGATAAAACATCCACATTTTGATGCTGAGCTCCTGAGCGATGAACAATGGAAAATCGTAATTTTGCAATTGTAAAGCCTATTGGGTCAAACCTCCCATCAGGATCCTTCATTTTCTGCAGCCATCATAAGGAGGAATGATTGGTAATAACGGTGAAATGGGTACCATATAAAAAGGGCCAAAAATGCTTGATGGCATAAAATATTGCCAAACATTCCCACTCAGTAACACTATAATTTCGTTCGGCCTTTGACAAAGTTTTGCTATAGTAAGCAACAGGATGATCCTTATTTTCTTCATCACACTGAGATAAATTAGCCCCAATAATGACTTTGCTTACATCCATATGTAGAAAGAAAGGCTTATCAAACTGGGGTGAATTAGAACAGGTGCCTTCATCAAGGCGGTACGCAGAGAATTGAAAGACTGTTCTTGAGCTGATCCCAACTCAAAAGACACTCCTTTTTGCAATAGATAAAATAAGGGTTCGCCATATCAGCAGTTGGGAATAAATTGCTGGTAATACCCAAACATACCAAGAAAGACTTGAATATCCTGTAAAGAAGAGGGAGGAGGCATCTATTGGATGGCTTAAACTTTTTCCACAAGGGGTCAAATCCCTTTAGCTGAAACCTGATTCCTAAGAATTCCATTTCAATTTGAAAGAATGAGCACTTGGAGGGCTTGAGTTTTAAGGAAGAGCCCCACATTTGGCTAAAAACTTCTTTTAAATGGTTTAAATGCTCATTAAAGGTTTTGGAAAACATGGTAATGTCATCAAGATATACCAGAATACAAGTAAGCCTTAAATCTCGGAGCATACTGTCCATGGCCCTTGGGAAAGTTGAGGGGGTATTGCTTAGGCCTTAAGGCATGCTAGTTGGTTCAAAAAACCCTTCACTCAATATCAGGGCACACTTGGCACAATATTCTAGAGACAGTTCGATTTTCCAATATCCATTGGCTAGGTCCATGGCCGAAAAATAGTTGGATCCAGCCAACAATCTAGGTGAATCATCAATCCTAGGTAAGGTGTAACAGTCCCATTGGGTAATAGCATTCAATTGACGATAATCCATCAAACTCGATGAGAACCATCTTTCTTCTTAACCAACAACAATGGGGATGCCCAGGGACTATTGGAGGGTTTCAATAATCCAGCCTCCAGCAATTGATTCAACTCCTTAGTAACCTGGGCTTCTTCTACTTTGGATTTACAATAGGGCTTCACACAAATAGGAAGGTGATCACCAGTTTCAACAGTGTGCACTACACTTTTCATCTTCCCAAAATCGTAAGTATGCCTAGCAAAAATGTCAAAATATTTGTCCAATAATTGAAGCACTTGTTTCTCCTGTTCCTTAGAGAGATGTTTCCCAATAGCAGGTCCCACAGTAAGGATTTCCTGATCACTCTCCAATCCAAAGTCTTGTAAACTCCCAAAGGGTTTAACATCATAGATATGAGATAAGGGTAACAGCTTGACATAAGCAATCAGAACTCTTAATCTACCAGTTTTGGAACATCAGTAAGGTTCGCTAGTAAGACAGATAAAGAGCCTGAATAAACATAATCCAATATTCCAGGACAATGCAAGAGTTCTTTGGCAGAAGTATTGACAGTGCCCTGGACTTGTAGCAAATGCCCTTTGGGAATTGAAAAGTGCAAAGAAGTATTAATGATCACTTGTGATTTTGGTGGAATAACTAAATTCTCAGGAGAAAAATTAGGCATTTCCTATTCAATATCATCCATGGTAGGAGGTAATTTTACATGAGGTTCTTCAACCTGATACTGAAGTGAATAAGAACTTTTAGTTCCTTCTAGCAGACATAACTGAAATCAAGTGGAAGCATGATCAGATAAAAGTAACGGAACTTGATACCCCAAGAGAGACAACGACGAGTCAGGGTAGTTGATAAATTCCATCAAATTCTCATAAAAATTGAGCTCCCAAGAGTAGGTCATAACTCAGATTATCGAGCACAATTTCTGGAATGGTAAAGGTTAATTTCCTGATTTTCAGAGGAAGGGATGAAAATGCTCCAATAGACCGAGTACTTTGAGGGCTGGCAGTGCCATATTCTTCATAATGAGAAATATTGGGGGTTAATTTGATCTGTTTGACAAATTTTAGGGGACAAGATTCACTGGGGATCCAGTATCTATGATAGCCTTGGCATTGATTTGATTTACTTGTAAATTAATTTGGTTAATGGTGCTTCCAAACTGAGAGAATAATGCCAATAAGGAGGGCAAGGAATAAGAAGAATGGTTGTCTTTATTATACTTGTTTGAACTTTGCTGCTCTTGCTGCGCACTCAATCATTATCAAGGTGAAGAATCTTATTGGTCTTATCACTTTTTTTTTTTTCATCTGCTTCCTTTTTAAAACAATGATCCTCAGTATGAAAGTAGTGATGACAGTAATAACACTGGATCGCGCTAAGTGTTCTCAGGCATGGCAAAGACTTTGGGCTGACTAGATCTAGGAGACTCATAAACTCGGGGTTTTTCAAAGAATTGAGGGGGCAACTCCAATAAGGCCTCCTTAGTATCCAAAATACTTCGGAAATTCTTTTTGACACTGATCAGATAAACTTGCATTTGCGTCCTACTAGTAAAGGCTGACAGAACTGCGGTTATTGCATAATTCAAGTTTAACCAAATACAGGCTACAAGTGTTCGAGCCTCCCAATAGAACTGATGAAAAAAGTCCTTAATAGATTTATTTCTGTGGGCTGTATACCCATAGGAGCCTGCTTTTGCGAAGATAAGGTTTTCTCACTCCCAAATTCTTTGATCAATGCTTCTTTGACTTGAGCCCAAGTAGGGCAAGTCATTAAGTGGGAAACCATAATAACTTGAGCCAATCAAGTAAGGCAATTAGGCAAGTAATTTATCTTTTGGTGATCTGTGGCCTCACTTAATGCCTTTTCATAAAGATATAGAAAGGCGATAATGCTGCCTTCCCCTGGGGAGTATTTGTCCTTGAATACTGGCTTTAAACTCATGGGAGCATTGGTAGTAAAACATGCACTCCAGGTTGTTCAGATTGAGTAGACATTTAAGAGGCAGAATCTGAAGCTCGAGAAGGAAATTGAGGGTAAGGACCAACAGCTTCCATCTGAATTTCGTTTATCCATCGATTCAGGTCTGCATGCCCTACTTTTTCATCTAGACAGCGAGATAGCTCAAAAATATGTTCCTGTTGTGCATTGTACTTGAGTTCCAGAGTCTCGATTTTCGCTTGGAAAAATTCCCCTTTTGATTCACAAGCATGTAATAAGATATCAGTGTCCTTGGCCCACTTTCCAAATTGACCAATTCATTAGATAAGGACTGCAGAGTCAAAAGGGGGTCAATTGGTACCCCATCAGGGGTTAGGTTGCATTCTTTGGCCACCTTAGAGAATTTTTCATGTAAGTGGGTCATCATGTTCATGAGAGAGTAGAATGCTTATAAGATCTTGAATGACTATTAGCGCCTGGAGGTCCACGAGGTCCATCTGCACCTGGGGGTCCACGGGGCCCATCAGCTCTGGGAGGTCCACGATGCCCTACACCTCCAGGTGGCCCACGAGGTCCCTCTACCCCAGGAGGACCCATATTTCCAGAGGTTTTCTCTACTTCATTGACTCAGAACTGAATTCCTGAGTACAATTGTTCCAATTGAAAAAGATGGGTTCTAATTTCTTCCTGCATTGATTGACTATGCTCAGAGAGTTGGGAAATACCCTCTCTCCATTCCTTCTAGATCTCTTGAACCTTTTTTTGGAAATTGTACATCAATAAAATTTGATATCCCATGATTGAACTGAATGAGCTGCTGTTGTACTTCGTTGAGGGAAGTTCAATTATTAATAATAGCATCACGATTATCTTGTCCAAATTTGGAGGCTAACTCAAAAAGCCCAGAAATATAATTACTCAAGGATTGGAGTCCTTCTAGTAAATTGAGCATCCCTTGATGGTGCATTCCAACTACATGTAGCAAGTGGTATAAAGTAGGATGTACATGTTGTTGTAGATATTGTTTGGAGCCAATCCCTGGCATTTGAGAGGTTTGCAGCACTTCTCACAATATAGAAGGTACTGCATTTGATCAAGATCGGGTAGAAAATATTCCAGGGATTAGAGCCCCTTCAAGTAATTGATTGATGATATTTCGCAAGGCCTCAGGTGTCATTTGAAAGTCTGAGGCAAAACTTAAGTTAGGATTATAGAATTCCAAGTTGGCCCAAAATTCCAACGTGGAGGGTAATCTTGGGATTTGGGCTCCAATTGAGGGTACCCATTATAAAATACTGCCTTGCTCTTGATCTTGAGCCTCATCAGGCGAAAATTGAAATTCCATAGTGATAGATGTGGTCACTGGTGCGTAACTCAGAGAGACCCTGTAGTGAGCACCAGTCTGGAAGTTTTGATTACACTAACAATGGGGCAGGTAACTTTCGAAGTTACACTGGGAAGATTCTCCAAAAGGCGTTTGAATTTAATTGAAAATTCAGGTTACTGTTCAACTTAATTTTTACTTTCGAAAAGAGGAAATACTTATAGGCTTTTTTATGGTTTATAATCTATCAGAGTGAATTAAACTCTGCACAATCAAATCCTCAATCAGTTGATCAGGATCTGATTGATCATCAACTTTGATAGATTGCAATAGATTGCTTACTCCTACTGATGATGTTGGGGGAATTGAGGAAGGGGATTTTTCAGAGATATGCAAATTTAGTGAAATCCTGATAAAACCCAACTGATCCCAATTGGTACACCATATAGGTAATCATCAATCTACTATCAGATGCCCCTATTTCGTCAGCAACTCTGCCTGATGAGATCTTAAGCATTCACCCAGATTGATCCTCAATGGATCTGAACAAGGCGAATTACTATTGTCCCCCAAACATTGTTAACCCCAAATTAGGGTCATCCAATATCAATTACTTATCTAGAGAAAATTATCATCTAGTGACCCCTGGTAATCTAGTCAGCTGAGTTTATGGTCAAGATCCTAACATGTGCCTTGGGTAATTTGATTTCCATCAGCATCGCAATCTTCAGGAGAGGGTGGGGAGCATTGGAGTGGGCAGCGTGAAAGGCCTTGGCAATCTCTGAACATTTAGCACAGTCTCAAGTGCAAACCCAGATATTTTTGTAGGCCAGATAGCCTTTCCAAGCGACTTAATACTAATTGATCTGCATAAGCTTTGGGAAGCCAAAATGGCGTTAACTTCAACTTATCTGTTCCCTCAATCACAATGGGCTTGTGTTCT
Organism: Massospora cicadina; assembly: GCA_022478985.1. Classification (NCBI taxonomy): domain Eukaryota; kingdom Fungi; phylum Entomophthoromycota; class Entomophthoromycetes; order Entomophthorales; family Entomophthoraceae; genus Massospora; species Massospora cicadina. Next base: position 81,770 of record JAKSZP010011830.1, on the reverse strand, counting down.
GTTGGGATTGCCCCTTTGAATGGGGATAACTGCAAGAAATGGAAGATGAGATGTTGCTTCCAGTGGTCCAGCTACTTCAAGTGGAAGGCGCTGTTTTCCAGGTCCTATTCCACCAAAGGGTGCTTGAGAGTTTGCTCATGGACTTGCGCAAGGGCACCTGCATGCACAAGTGCCGCGTGTCCAACATGACATGTGACCCTACATTTATCTGTGTGTCAGAAGACGCTTTTGATACAAAAAAGTTTATAATTGCTAATAAATTTGTTCAAGTGTTCCTGAACCAGTGACTGGGGGGCACTAATGTGTTGAGCATGTTTAGCTGCAGCTGGTACCTCTGAGAAGGCACAGACCAACCAAAAATGATGGGTTGTACCCCAAAGTAGCTTCATATGGGGAGAAGCCTGCGGATATATGAGTTCCGTTATAATACATAAACTGAGCAAGTGGAAGGTTGTCCGCCCAGGTACCCTGAGCGGCTGCAGCGTAGCACTTCAGAGATTCTTCTGAAATTTGGTTGACCTATTCATTTTGGCCATCTAACTGAGGATGGTATGCGGTGGAGTGACAGGGCATCATTTTAAAAATATCCAAGTGTTTATTCCAAAGCTGCTCAAAATTTGGGTTTGATGGCTGGTTATGATTTCCTTTAGGAGCGCAAACGTAGAGAACATGTGCTTCACCATCAGGTGGGTGGTCTCCTCAGAAGTGATGGTGGAGGAGCATAGGATAAACAAGGAAAATTTAGTCAATCAGTCTACGGCCACTAAGACTGCTGTGTACCCATTGGAGCTGGATAGCTTGACAATAAAGTCCATGGAAACCAACGTCTATGCCCCCTCTGCCTGCTGCAAAGGGTGGAGGATATCAATATTACTCGACTGGTCTGATTTGGCCCATGCACAAGATATTCAGTTAGCAATCTATGCCAGAACATCCTTAAGCAGGCCTGGCCAGTTAAGGTACACTTTACTAAATCTATGCATTTCTTGTTCCCCTGGTGACCAACCATAGGGGTGTCAAGATTTGAAATAATGAACAAATCAAATTTTCATCTCTGAATTGAGACATAACGAATTGACTCTCAAACCTATCCAAACGAGGATGACTTCAGGACTCTCATCCCCAATTCCTAAGTCATGTGGGCGGAGTTTCCATCAATCTGGTCATGTGGGCAGCTAAAACATTTTGGATGCCCAACAGGTGGTCAATCTGGAAGGCCAGGAAAGATCCTGAATGGATGAGGCTTCAACAATCCTTGAGGCAATGTCAGGTTAGGTAGCTGAGGGTATTAGTTCCTCTGAAGCGTACCAAGATGGATGGGATAAAATGTCCCGCAGAGAGTAGACAGCTGGAGAGCTGGGAATCCTAAACATAGGGGCTGGTAGATTGCTATAAGCTTTGAAAAAGGTGACGAGGGACCTATTGTACTAGATCGGTGATCATGAAGTTGATGGCCAGAGAGGAGCTTGCTAAACAGAGGCTATAGAAATAAGCAAAATCAAGATTGAAATGGAAATAAAAATGTAACCTTATTTAGTGAAAGGAGTGGATATTTATAGGCTGTGTTTTCATTCAAGTTCTTTTAGGGTAACGACGTCCTCTACTGTCAAGAACTTCAGCACCCTGACGTTGATCAGTGGTGAGTTGACAGCAGGCTTTCCTTTGACAAGTTGATTAATAACGGAAATTAATGCTCCATTGAAGTGAGAGGAAATTTTGGAGAGGTATTGGAGGTAGGGAAATTAAATTGGGGCTGAGTGAAAGTGGTCGAATCCCAACAACACCCCTCAAGATCTTGACAAGGGGGATGATACTTGCTCAGAAAACAGCTATAAACGCGATTAACTATAGTGCCAGTACCAGTAGCAGCAAAAGATTATTCAGGCCCCCTACAGTGTATCACCTGATAAGGACCAGACCAAGTTGTGGCAAGCTTGTGGTTCCTACCCCAGGGGTGATGGTGTTAGAACAAGACTAAATTTTCTAAAGAGTATTCAGGGAGCGTAGGTCGACGCTCATTGGCTTAAGCCCCTTCTCTAAAATTGGTAGTTTTTATATATATATCCATTAGCCATAGCTTGGAGATGTATGATCTCATCCGTTAACCATTGCAGGATAAGCTCTACATTTCTTAGATTAGCTGATTTAAAGGATAGGATGTAGGCTGGAAGGCAAAAGCGGCTCTCGCCCATATAGGGCTTGGAAAGGGGTCATCTTAATTTCCTGTGATAGCTAACTCGATAAGCCAATAAGGCACCAGGGAGAAAATCATTCCAATGCACAGGGTCTGAAGTGACTAACTTTTGTATAATGGAAATTAAGGTACCATTAGCACGCTCAACCACGCCATTGGTGGCGGGGTAACATGGTATAGTGAAAAGGTGCTTTATACCTAGCAAAGAAGTTAATTCCTGGACTATAGAAGAGATAAAATTTGTGCCATTGTCTAATAAAAGTGTACATGGGCAACTGTGATGGGAGAATACTTGTCAGTACAGGAAGAGGGCATTAGCTCTAGTAGTAGCATGAGGGACTGAAGTGGCCTCAACATACTTTTTTAGGTGATTGATGTCAAGGATAATATAGCGATAGCCATAGACAGCCACAGGTAATGGCCCTACAACATTGATGCCAACAGTATCAAAAGGGGCCCCAAAGGCTACAAGCTCAAATGTAAAGCATGGATTGGACTCGTCCTGGGAATGGCAGGTTAAGCTAGTTTCCAAAACATCATGAATTGACTCAGCCATATTCTCCCAGTAGCATTTGGTTTTTAGCCACTCAAGGGTTTTCTTTATAGCCCCATGCCCAAGGGTTTATGGGCCTTCATGCTAGTTTCAGTATGAAGCAAAGGGCAGAGATCAGGCAGAAAAGATGTGCCAACCTCTTTTACCAAAACACCATTGTCAAGTTTAGTGTTAGCAGCCATCCTCTTTAATCAGGCTTAGACGTCTGGAGATTCTTGAGGCCACAACCTATGGTGAGGGAGAAGATCAAAAAGTCAATTCTCTTTGAGAATAGGTAAATGTAAAATAGGGAGGTGGGATAACCTATCCGCATTTTGATGAATGGCGCTGGCTCTGTGAACTATAGAGAATTCATAATTTTAGAACCTGAGGGCCCAGTGAGCTAACCTTTCATCAGGATCTTTCATTTGATAGAGCCAAAGAATGGAAGAATGATAGGTAACAATTGAGAAATGTTTACCATACAAATAGGGGTGGAGATGTTTTATAGCAAGAAAACTGCCAGGCACTCACATTCAGTTACCAAGTAATTCCCCTCTGACTTGGTTAACGTCTTGATAAAATAAGCAACCAGGTGGTCAACGTGACCTTTTTCTAACTGGGAAAGGATAGCGCCTACTGCGGTGTCACTGGAATCAGTGAAGAGAACAAAAGGTTGCAAAAAAGTTAGGATGTATTAAGACGGGGGCTGATGACAGGGCAGTGCATAGGGAATCAAAGGACTGTTGCTGTTCAGGGCCCCAAAAGAAGGGCACATTTTTGTCTAGGAGTTCAACTAAGGGCAAGGAAAGTTTAGCGAAGTGAGAGATAAACTGGCGGTTGCAGCCTACCATTCCCGGAAAGACTTAGATGTCTCATAAATTCTTTAAAGTGGGCATGCTTTCAATGTCAGTGACTTTATCTGGGATGGGGAGGATACCTTGCCGCATCACCTTGTGTCCTGAAAATTCCATTTCTCGAACAAAATTTTACATTTTTAAGGTTTTAGCTTCAAGGAGGCCTCCCATAGCTGTTGAAATACCTGTTGAAGGTGATCAAGATGTACAGTAAAAGTTGGAGAAGATGGTGACATCATTGAGGTATACTAACACACACATGAGTTCTAGGTCCCCAAACAACTGGTCCATAGCCCATTGGAAGGTGGCAGGGGCTTTGCATAACCCCTGCAGCATATGGGTGGGCTAAAACAACCCTTCATGGGAGATAAGGGCACACTTGGCATAATCCTCAGCAGAAAGATCAATCTTCCAGTAGCTGCTGACCAGGTCATTCACGGAAAAATATTGGGAGCCAAATAAGGATCACAAGGAGTCATCAATGTGGGGCAAAGGGTAGATGTCCTTATACATAATAGAATTTAATCATCAATAGTCCATAACAACGCGGTGTCTCCCATCTTTCTTTTTTAATCAACAGGAGGGGGAGGACCAGGGACTACGCAATGGTTAAAGGAGGCCAGAATCAAGAAATTGCTTTAATTTGAGGGTAACCTGGGCTTCTTTACTTTTCAATTTTTGATAGGGTCGAGAGCAAAAAGGAGCAGCATCTCTTGTATTGACCTGGTGCTATACGCCTTGCATATGACTGTAATCGTGGGGGCCAGAGGAGAAAATATCTGAATACTTGTCAATTAAAGCATTGGAAGCCGCTTTTTGCTCAGCTGACAAATTAGAACTAATTGTATGGGCACTGCAGCAATGACAGGAGCTCCTCTAAACCAAAATCACGAAGAGTCCCAACACCATTAACCTCCATCACCTGGTAATAAGGCAAGAGGTGGACATAAGCAATAGGTTGATTCAGCATAATGACTTTAGGAGATCATGAGAGGTTGGCTAGTAGAACAGTGACAGTGCCTTGGTAAGTGGGATCTAAAACCCCTGGACAGGGAAAGCTTCAAATATGGAGGGGTTAGGTAAACTAGAAATCTTGAACAAGTGATCAGGAGGGGGAACCAACTGGATCCCAGTTTCCACCAGTATTTGGGCCTGCGGAGGTATGGTAATGACTTGGGGATAATGTAAAGGCATCCCCTCCTCAGCCTCAACCATGGGAGGGGGCAACTTAACTTTGGACCCTAACACATGATATTCTAAACGCTTGACTTGAGAAGGAGACTTGAGCAGGCACATCCTCAACTTCCTCTTCCCCTTTTCCTTAAGAGCAGAAGTTAAAAGTAATGGGACATGGTATCTTAATATAGAAATAAAGTTATCCTTAAAGTTAATAATAGCAGCATGTTTCATAAGGAACCCAGTGCCCAATAGGATGTCGTAGCTATTTTTATCCAGGGCTACAGCAGGGATAGAGAGCTGTAGGCCACCTGGCTTTAGGGGCAAGTGGGAGTAATCACCTATAGTTTGAGCATATGCTGTACCAGCTGTCCCATAAACTAATGAATGGTTAAGATCAGGATGAATCTTTATTTTTATGATTAGTCGAGAAGAAATGATGTTAATTGGAGAGCTAGAGTCAACAATAGTGAGAACCTTCACCCTGTGGAACACTCACTTCAATACGGGTTACCATCACTCCCCACTGGGCTGGGATAGAATATATAGCTGCAGGGGCTGGCTTAGAAAGAGAATAAGAAGAAATATTGCTAGGTTTATTTTCAATGGTAGGCTCAATAGAGGTTTCCTCTTCAGTAGCACTAGGGCCAACAAGATCAGCGGAAATGGTATGAACTGATTGTTTTTGAGGTGCAATAAATTCGTCAGCATAGGGAGCCTCTCGCCCTATGCTGATCCCTTTTGCCATTTCTTCAACCATTTTTGTCCAACAATGCTGAATGGTGTGATTGCTACGGCTACAATAGGTGCAGTTGGGTCAAGCTCAATTTCTCCAGACTCATTGTTGTTCACCACATGAATTCAAGGATGTGAGTATGAAGTGGAAGCAGGAGAGGCAGTAACTAAAAAAGCGGGAATTTCAAGAAGGGCCTCCTTAATAACTAAAATAGAAGTAAAGTTTCGTTTCACTGAAGTCATGTGAAGATGGAGCTGCGGGTTAAGCTCCAAAGTGGACAGGACAGCATCAACGGCATCATTGAGTGTGAGGCGGTTATTAGTTACCAAAGCTTGAGCCTCAGCGTAGAATTAAGCAGAAAACTCTGGGGGGTTTGTCACATCTTAAGATAATACTCATAAAGGCCTGTTTCTGATTTGCCAAGGTAAGATCACTACTGAATTCTTTAATAAAAGCGGCCTTCACCTCAGCCCAAGTGCTGCATTGCATGAGGTGGGGTACCATGATTTCTTGAGTGGATCTACTAAGGCAAGAGGTTAAGTATTTAACCTTTTGTCAATCATGAGCTTCCTCCATCACGTTCTCAAAAATATATAGAAATGAAGCAATACTTCCTTACCCTGGGGTGAACTTGTCATTAAAGAAGGTTTAAACATAGTTCCCAGGGAGCTGAAATAACATTAATGCCCACTGGGCTAATTTGATTAATTTCAGATAGCTCTGATTCAGAAGGAGGCACAAGATTTCTATTTAAATCAGCTTGTTGTCGAAAATTGTTCAGATCATCTTTAAGAGCCCCAATTTGGGCAATTAGGGAATTGGTAGACACTTTTTGTTGAAGTTCGTTGCATAATGATTCCATTTCAACCTGTTTGTTTTGAATTAAGGATCGGAGCTCATAATTGTCTTGCTCCAACCTAATAATTTTTTTGATGAGTTAAATTGGCTGTGAGAGAATCGTAAAGATGGTAAGTGTTGTCTAACCCTTCCTTAATCATTTTGACAGGAAGGTTTGGATTGATAGGTTTTCCAGAGCAATATAGCCAATAGCTTTGAGAAATATTTTCAAGGTCTTATTTGAGAGAAAGAAGGCGGCTATTTAAGGATTGATCCTCAGGAGGGGAAGGTAAATGCACAGTCAAACCAAAAGGACCAGGAGGCCCAGGGGCCCATGAGGACCAGGATGCCCTAGCCAGGGGCCAGTTGGCCCAGGTGGCCCTTCAACTCCATCACAACAAGGGGGCCCATCACCCCTGCAGGGCCAGCTGATCCCCGCTCCCTGGGGGGCTGGGGGACCCACAGGGCAAGGAGGCCCTGGGATTTTGGGCACGCCAGAGACATTAAACACTGGTTGGATTGCTGATTCAATATGGTTCATTCATACTAAAGTTTGTTTGGCAAAAGCATTAAGTTGGCTGGCGAGATTGGTAATGGCTTGTTGCAACTGACTCTTGATAATTGTGGAGGTCTCTGTAAATTGGGTAACAACTTCCTTGCGAGGCAGGCTAGCCACTCCTATGTCCAGTTGGGAGAGTTATTTTGAATAGAAATAAGTTGGTTGCGATTTTCAAGAATGGCCTCACAGTTATCCCTTATGATTAAAGAAACTGAGTGATAGAATTCTAAAAGATAGGAGTGTAATTCTTGGGACAAGGTAAACTGTCTTAAAATTTTCTGATGGTAGATCCCCATAATTTTAATTAAATAGTGAATGGCTGTGTGTGCAAATTGTCACAAATATTGCTCCATGCGAGATACTCCTACTTTGGAGCCAGTAAGCTGGTGAATTCATATAGAGCTCGCATATTATAAGGAATGAAGAGTCTTTTTTATGATGGGAGCGATCTCTGGGGAAAAGAGCACCTTAAAGTAATCGATTAGTACTATCAGCAACTCCTGTAGGCTGTAAACTTTAGTTCTGAGGTTCAAGGGTCAGAATAGAAATATTGAGCGTAGCATGAAATTGTATAAAATTGGGTTCATTGTTCTCAGGGTCGCAGTTTCCATTGAAAGTTACCCATTGAGTGATGCTGGATATTTTGGTAAGTGGCCAAGTAGAGTCTTGGCGTGGATTATCCATTGTGAATATAATTTATTCACCAGGTAGCTCAAGAGAGTACCTGGCAGGGAGCACCAATTATGATGTCAGGATAGGGTAGCTGAGGGTATTAGTTCCTCTGAAGCGTACCAAAATGGATGGGATAAAATGTCCCGCAGAGAGTAGACAGCTGGAGAAATGAGAATCCTAAACATAGGGGCTGGTAGATTGCTATAAGCTTTGAAAAAGGTGACGAGGGACCTATTGTACTAGATCGGTGATCATGAAGTTGATGGCCAGAGAGGAGCTTGCTAAACAGAGGCTATAGAAATAAGCAAAATCAAGATTGAAATGGAAATAAAAATGTAACCTTATTTAGTTAAAGGAGTGGATATCTATAGGCTGTGTTTTCATTCAAGTTCTTTTAGGGTAACGACGTCCTCCACCATCAAGATCTTCAGAACCCTGACGTTGATTAGGGGAGAGTTAACAGCAGGCTTTCCTTTGACAAGTTTATTAAGTGCCGGAAAATAATGCTCCATTGAAGTGAGAGGAAATTTTGGAGAGGTACTGGAGGTAGGGAAATTAAAGTGTGGCTGAGTGAAAGTGGGTTGAATCCCAACGGGCACCATGTCTCCACTTACCCTATAAATATTGATACCTTTTAACCTAATAAAATTTTATTTAATATTCTAACCTCTTTTCCATTTTCTTCTTATCCCTTTTTTGAATTTGCAGCTTTGAGCCACCTTTGGACCTTAGTGACAGTCTAGAGAACTGTAACTCTGAAAAATGTGGTGCTCACTACAGGGGGCTCTGAGCTGTCATGAGTGAAAACATTTATCACAAACAATAGAAAATACTAGCATCCCTGAAGACCAATCTTATGGTCAGTTGAGAAGCATTGCTTGATGGGTTAGTACCTCATGATATGAAGTACCACCCTACAACTTGAAAGGTTAGAATTATGGGCAACATTCCAGTTCTCCCTGCCCTCTATTGATGGAGGTCAGTACCAACTTCAGTACGAGAACTTTAACAATGTTGTCCAACAATTAATAAATGGCATATACTCCATAAATGCTCGCTCCAGCCATTCCCTGCCTCTTCCATTCCCTCTACCATGCGGGACCTCTATAACCTGGCCCAGCTGCTGGCAGGAGAGCTTGCACTGGATCCCAAACTCTACCTTCACAACTTTGTTCACCCAGCTATCAAAACCTACTACAACAAGTTAAATTGCACCATCAATAGGTCTCCTGACAACTGTGGCTCACCCAGGCCTTGCACTACCACATTGTTGATTTTTATAATGCAGTCTCCTCCTTTGTTCATTACAGCTGCGAGGCCAATGTTGATAATTAAAGGATTATCAATGAGGTCCTAGACCAAAGTGTGGTGTTAGACAGCGGGATCTCTGGGTAACTTGAGGACCAGCTGTGTTGGAACGTCCAACTTCATGAAGCAACATGTAATCAGTGCATCCTCCAAGTTGAGGATCTAGTACAAGCCCTACAACAACACTATAGGGAGCTGCCTCTTGTGACTACTCCTCCAGTAGTGAAGGTATTGAAGGGCTAGAGGGTCCCCGTGGACCTCCTGGGCCCCCAGGTCCCTCAGCTCCCACCCCTGATAGCCCTGAGGACCCATAGCGGAAGGATGTGATAACAGCCTTGGCTGCCCTACATGATCAAATTCGGAATGTAGCTCAAAGATGCAAACCCCAAGTAGATGGAGTCCCCCTGAATATAAGGTCTCCATTGATGTCCTGTCAGATAAAGTGGACAACCTCAGTGTCTTCACCAAGCTTACTGATAATCACATCTCTCATCTCAAAAAATTTTGTTGAGGGTTCAAAACCCATTTGACTACCCTTGAAAACCAACTTCATCTTCAGAGCGCCAACATGCAATCCTTAAAGGAGTAAGTTGCAAATAAGGCTTCCGTTTCCTCCATCATCCAGAATTGGGATGATATCCAGGATGACCTTGAGGGCTTACCGCGGTGGCTGGACCAGCAGGCACCCTGCAACTATGCAGAGATTGAGATTTCAGTGCCAGCGCCCATCCCTGGTGTTAACACCCTCTCCATTCCTCTTGCAAATAACTTTAAACATAGTTGTTGAAGTTTTGGCATATTTCATATGGGCTGGTTCTTCTTCTAGGATATGTTGGAGTTTTGAGCATCTATTGAATGAACACAATAGACCAGATAGTGACAATAGTTCAGATATAAACTCCTTGGAAATGATACTTCGAAGCTGTATTATTCTGTTGTTTACTTAGACAATGGCTCACTGCCCTGATCCTTCTGATCCCAAGTAATTTCTCAACTAAATACAACAGAAATTTATAAATTACAAAAAAGGTTTGTATATTAAACAGTTAGTTTGTAGTGATAAAATGATTGTACATTATTAGTATCAACTTGGAGATAATTATAGGGTTCGATGTTCACCACATCTTACCCATGATGCCTCATTTTCAATGGCACTTGGACAAAGGAACACAAATAACATTCATTTGAGGGTCTACAATCCTTTCAACTCAGGGCATCTCAAACGGCTCAGGGTTAGTGTCAATTTCGTCAATATTCTCAAGACAGCATTTCTGATGCATCTGCAAATAGCTGAACCAATGCTCTTCTCAAGCAGTCAGCAGCACATACCAAGGCGATTCATACCACAAATAAGAAATAATTCGATTGAAAGCTTATTTGACATTAAAAACAAATTTTGACATACATCAACAAAGCCCACATGCCTGAGTTATTCAGTTGACTATTATTATTAAGATCAACCTAACAACAAAGCCCTCAAGCCCATGTCATCATAGTCAAATATTATTAAGTGGAATTGCTAGGCCACAAATCCTGAGTTTAGATATACACAGGGTATTTTTGGTTTGTAATCACTGATAATTTTGATTTGATACATAATAAATTAGCATCAGTAATATTATTATTTCCCATATCAAATTACCCAACGATTTAGGGTCAACCATTCAACACTTCCCCCTCCTTGACTGGACAAAAGTGGAGGGTGTTCTTTTTCTTTTGGTCACAAAATCCAATTTTCTTGACCTTCAGGATATGATGCTACATTATTAGCCTTTCAGCCCTGAATAACCTTTCTTCTTAGATTAACAATTCCATGCTGCATGCTACAGTTAGCTCAGGCGTTTTGTCCTTGTTTTATAAGCTGGCTCAACCAGCTATATTTTGATGTTTTATAAAAGCTCAACTTCTACGCCTGCTGTAACTCCAGCAATCCTTGGTGAACCCAAAATGGCCCCCTTAGCTTTGAGATCATTCTCCTCCCCCTCCCAAAGAAGGGTCAAAGCCCCAGTGGCGATGAGGCTTTAGAAATTATGAATTAAAGTTATTTTTCCTAATTGGTTTTTTATAAGTTTTATTATATGTTTTATTATGTTTTATATTTTTTTCATTTTAGGGGGTGGAAGGCAAGTCAGTAGGGCATATGGCTACCAACCTGAAGGTTGCGGGTTTGATTCCCGCCCTTTTCACATCAATCAGGGTGCCAGATGAAGGAAGCTATTGGCGTTTAGTAGGTCTAATAACATGAAAACCTTACCCATGATGTAACCAGAAAAATCCAAGTCCGAATCTGGAGGTGGAAAAACTATCTTTGATGGAGTTGACCCTGCTCAGGTTTCATGTCAATTCTTTCTTTTTCTCTTTTGGTAATGCCTGTCACCTGGTCAGCTTGCCTCGAATAAATAAAATATTTTTCCATTTTTTATTTTCCATATTTCATTTTTTTATTTTACAATAAGAATCAATAGAGCTTACTAAGAAGATTTGGGAAGAATCCAACGAGTTAAGAGTATGCTTCAGGGTATTTCCAATGCTAGGACATTCATTGATGAATGTGTCAATTGGCATGGCTATATCAACCCCTTCAAGCTTGGGGTATCTGCTGCATTGTTTGGCCCTTTAGCCGGAGTATTCTTAAGTTTATTTTGCACATATGGTTTAGCAACTACCGCAGAGGCTTCAGAATGACAACCCTACTCTGAGAGCGAGTTACCACATGTGCGTCCTTAAATTCATCATTTGGTGCTAAAATAGAATTCTTTTTGCTAGTAATCAAGGCCCCATGGCCCATGTTTTCGTATAGGTCAGGTGTGACTGGTGTTTTTGGCACAATAGAGCGTCCAGCATCTAATGTGCTTGTTCTTTTCACTCCACCTGCGCGTTATCAGGAAGAACTACAGTAGCCCTATGCTGATGGCATTGGGAAGCATAGTGTTCTTTATGATTGCAGATATAGCAATTAATCTCATTTAATGGGCGTGAGGCCTTTGTATTTGAGGTTTTCTCAGTTTTCACAGGTGGATCACTATAAGTATTATTTTTATTGTAGGGTTCTACAACAGAGGCACAAGGTCCTGATCTGTATCCAGTATTGGGAAGGCCATAATTTTGTGAGCATCCATGCAGATAATCAACCAATTTGACCATTGCAAGGTTTTGTACAAAAGCAGGCAATAAGGTGTTTGACAAATTTTGATAAGGTTGTACTTCATGTTGTAATGCAATCTTAGCATCAAAATTGATCATAGCCTTTGCGCCTAGAAGAACTTGAGCTTCACAATTAGAATTGATCCGCAAATTCATTAATTTTTTTTATCTTTCTTAAAGCTGATATTCATGAATTTGGATTTTCTAGTTGACATTCATTCTGGACTTCCAAACTTATGAAACAAGGCCCCTTTGACTTCAGCATAGTTTGGGTTTTCATCTAAATGAGGCATAATTAACTCAATGCCCCATTCATCTAAGAAGTTGATCATAGTGGCCGCTTTGTTATGGTCACTGGCCCCATACATGGCCATTTCTTAGCGTTTGATAAAGTGGCAATATTTCCATTCTTATTGAAAGCAGGCAGGTTTGACGGTAGGTAATTATCATTCTCATGCTCATGAGTATTGCAATTACTTCTCTGTTGGCTTGAACAAGGTGTATCAGGATACTGAGGCGTTGCACCACAGTTAGAGGAATTTGGGTTGGCCAAAGCAACCATTCTACATAGAAATTGCTGACGTGGCCCATAATTAATCTAATAATGTTCAGAGGCATCACTGTCAGTAGAATCGCTTTGGGCGTGCTGGCTTTGACCATTATCCCAATCCTTCAATATTTCAATTTTCTCATAAAGAACGGGCATTTGCATTTGAAGAGCAGAAATCACTTGAACTTTTCTATGTTTTTCTTTAAACCATTCACTTCTTTATGTAGAGAATTAAATGCCTCATTAATAAAAGTAACTTATTCAGTGAAATTATCAATTTGATGACTCATTATGTCCTCTGAGTCTTAAAATTTTGTAGTTTCATCCTTAAACAATTGATAAAGCCAGTGGTTGCTCCTCTGCTCAGCGTGGTCACCATCTCATTCCCAGCCATGAGCGCCACTTGTTGAAGTTTTGGCCGCCTCCATATGGACTGGTTCTTCTAGGATAAGTTGGAGCTTTGAGCGTCTATTGTATGGGGACAATAGACCAGATGGTGACAATAGTTCAGATATAAACTCCTTGGAAATGGTACTTCAAAGCGTATTATTCTGTTATTATTTGGACAATGGCTCGCTACCCTGATCCTTCTGATCCCAAGTAATTTCTTAACTTAAAACAACGGAAAATCATTAGTTTTAAGAAAGTTTGTATATTAAATAATTAGCTTGTAGTGATAGAATGCTTGTACTTTATTAGTATCAACTTGGAGATAATTTATAGGGTTTGATGTTCACCACATCTTACCCATGACGCCTCATTTATAATGGCACTTGGCCTGAGGAACACATATAATATTCATTTGAGAGTCTACAATTCTTTTGACTCAGGACATCTCACACGGCCTCAGGGTCAGTGTTAATTTCATCAATATTCCAAGATGACGTTACTGACGCGTATGCAAATAGCTGAACCAATGATCTTCTCAAAAAGTTGGCAGCACATACTAAGGCAATTCATACCACTAAGTAGTAATTAATTCAATCAAAAAGCTCAATCATCATTAAAAACTAATTTTGACATAGACCAACAAAGCCCACGTGCATGTGTTATTAAGTTGGATATTATTATTAAGTCTGACCTAACCAACAAAGCCCTCAAGCCCGTGTCATTTTAGATAATTACTAGGTGGAATTGCTAGGCCACGAATCCCAAGCTTGGATATACTCAGGGTACTATTAGTTTGTAATCACTGATAATTTCGATATGATACATGTAAATTAGCATCAGCTAATATTATCATTTCCCATATCAAATTACCTAATAACTAAAGTCCAGTCAACCATTCACCACTAGTTTTAGAGAAAAGTTCTCCCCCAGCCATGAAAGCATTGCCTCATTCCTGTATGCATATGAGGGTTCCATGGAGGAGGCCACCGACTGGAAGAAGGTAAAGCATATCCACTCCTGCCTAGAAGTATTGCCCAGGAGATCATGACCCCCCACTTGAAGGAGTGCAACACCTGGGAACAGGTCCGTACAGCCTTAATCCAAGAGCTCAGAGCAATTAAACCCTGGCCAACCAAAAACAGGCGTTCATTTGTATCCAACTTATTAAAGGAGAAAGCCCATGGAGTTTCCAGCCAGTTTTATGCCCAAGCACAACCATTAGACACTACAAATTTATCACCCTGGATGATGCTATTACTGCTGTTCTTTCTGCATTGGGATCCTACCATGATGTTCAAATGCATATGATTGGTCAGAAGAATGGGTTTAACTGTATCTTGAGATCAAGGAAGCACTTAATGAGATCCCTGCATCAACTCTACACTCTAAGGCTCCATTTACAGGCTCCTTTAACCATCCTAGAGTCCATGTGGTCAAAAACCAGGAAAATCCCAATCCTTAATGCACTTACTGCAACGGTTTTAGACACAGTGCCAAGACCTTCCAGAAACGACTTTGCTGAGGAGGAAGGAAAAGGGCCTTCAGCATGTAGGACAAGGCGCTTCATGCTGACATCCCTACCCAGCCTTAAGAATCCTCCATACCCTTGAACTAACCTGGAGCTATTGCACCTGAAGAATAAGTTTCTGTTTTAAATGAAAATTAAAAATGATACTTCTTACACTTCCAATGACTCTCCTATTTTCCTCATGCTGCCACCCCAGTTCATAAGTCTTGTTACCCAGGTTGAAGTTTTAGTTCAAAAAATTCTAGTCCTTGTTATAGTTGACAGTGGCTCCCCCATGAACGTCATATCATCCAAGTTAATGAAGCGCGTCAAGATCACTCCAAATCTGCCACACTATATGTAGTATGGAATGGGTGGCCCACAATGTACCCAATCTATAGGAGCTTATTCCTCTCTACCTTTATGGATTGGAAAGCTTGCTGTAAACACCCCCGCTGTCACGCTAGACAACCCTAGCTATGACCTGCTCCTTGGGACTCAGTTCCTTCAAGATGGTTTGCCAGTACTTCATTATGATGGTGGCTTTATGTCCCTTCTAGGGCATTAGGTCCCTCTGATCTTTGAGACCTCTCATAATTCTAAAACTGAAGTCAAAGCCTGAGCTTGTTTACTGGAGAGTGAAGGTTGAATTGATTGGCTCAAATATCACATTAGGGGCTCCTGAGTCCAACTGCCCCCTCATGCTGTCAATGGGCAAGAGGGCATGCTGATCTCTTTCCTAGGGTGACTACCATACCTCCATAGTTCCAGGTCATTGCCAACACCCTGGTTCATGTTAACATCCCCTCAGGATACCTATTGGAAATCCAAGGCCTAGACAACCCATCCACAAAAGAGGTGCTAACCTGACCAGGGATCCTTGATCCATCTTATGCTGGATCTATATCAGTGTTGTTGACTGACCTTACTGACAAGCCCAAATTGTGGGTCCAAACAGTCCTGCCGCATATGTCCACCTTCTACTGGTGGAGGCTATTGCTGATGTCCAAATCTTTGGGGACTTGAGAGATTTTGGCTTGGAGACACCTCCATCAGTCAGCCTGGTTAATAAAAATATCGGCAAAGACCTCTCAGGTGACAAACAACATAAGATTAAGGAATTGTTGGAGGAGTATTTGGACCTATTTTCGGCCTCAAACTATGACTTCATAAGAATGAACAGAGTTCTACATCATGTGGAAACTGTGGACGCTCCCCTTCCAGTCTTGAACTTACCAAAAAAGAAATGTGAAAAAGCCCAGTAGACAGTGGAACTCAAACAACTACTTGCCGCTGGACTCCTGGTACCATCACGCAACCATTGGGCCTCTCCTCTTCTTCTGGTTTGGAAGAAGGATGGCAGTCACTGGGTGGTGATGGACTACCGTTGACTTAGACTTATCACCAAAAAGGACAGTTATCCTCTGCACCAAATTAACAATTCCCTCTGTCTGCTTGCCAGATCTCAGTACATTTCTGCCATGGACCTTGACAGAGGTTATTGGCAAGTTGATTTCACCCCTGAAGATTGAGCCGTGATCTCTCATAGCCAACAGAGGCTACTCAAGCCAACAAGGATTCCCCAGGGCCTTTGTAACGCCCTGGCCACTTTCCAACGTGCCATGGATGGGATCTTTGGGAACTTGAAGCTTTCATGCGTCCTGATCTACCTAGATGACATTACTGTTTTCTCACAAACCTTTAATGGGCATATCGAGCATCACAGGGAAGTCTTCAATTGACTATGAAAGGCTTTTAAAAAGCTTAAACCTTCTTTTTGCTCTTACTTCCTATCAGAACTGGAGTTCCTGAGACACAAAGTATCCAAGGATGGCATCCAACCTATACCGGACTAGGTTGACACCATAGAGAGAATGTCACGTCCCCAAAGCTTAAGGGATATCCAGGTATTCTTAGGCATGGTGGATTATAATTATCAATTTATCCCCTGGTTTGCCAACCTAGCCAAGCCACTATTCTACCTCCTGCAGAAAAATCAGCCCTCTGAATGGCGGCCTGAACAAGAACAGTTTTTAGTGCCTTAAGGACTGCTCTACGTACTAAACCCATTCTAGTCCTCCCATGCTTCGACCAACCCTTATTGTTGTTTATGGATGCAAGTGGTGTTGCCATCGGGGCTATCCTAGCCCAACATGATGAAAGCCAAGTCGACCATCCGGTGGCCTATTTTAGTAAGAAAAATGAGTAAAGCTGAATGGAACTACAGCAAAACCAAGAGGTAGTTCCTGGCTGTCTTGCTAGCCATCAAACATTTCTGGCCTTATCTCTATGATGCTCACTTTACCATTGTTACAGACCACACCTTGCTCCGGTGGCTCCAGCAAATGAAGGACCCAGATGGCTGACTAGCAGGTGGACTTTATGACTACAGAGCTATGATTTCACCATTGTCCATCATGCAAGCGAGATTAACCAAAATTCCGACGGCCTCTCCAGGATGCCAATGCTAGCAGCTTTGAACCATGAGGAGGACTGGCTATATAAACTAATAGGACGACCTGAGTAGTGGGTTTTGGAAACTCCCAAAGTCTAAGCTGAACTCCAAAGGATGACTTGAGACACTCAAATTAAGGATGGGCTGCTTTACAAGAAGGTCAATTAAAAGTGGCTCCCTTATGTCCGCCCCTCCTCCCAAACTGATGTTATTCTAAAGGGCCATTCTACTATGAGACACGTGGCAGTTAAGAAGACTTACTAATGGCTGAAGTCATGATTTTACTGGGAGCAAATGATGGAAACTATCCAAGAGGTCTTGGAGGCATGTATGACTTGCCAATCTCAAGAATGAGCCAATCCTAAATTCCAACGTTTAGTTGTCACCCCGACTGAGCCTTTCAAAGTTTTTAGCATTGATGTGGTGGGCCCTCTTCACACTGTGTTGCATGGCCATAAGTATATTATCCTATCTGTAGACCACTTTACCAAGTGGGAGAAGCAATTTTGGTCTCAGCTGCAACTGCCAAAGCCACAGCCCTCTTCCTTGTTCAATCCATTTTCACCCAGAATGGGCGCCCCTAAACCTTACTTTTGGACAAAGGGTTAAAATTAACTTCACAGGTAGTACAAGAACTTACCTCGCTATTCAGCACTACCCAGAGTTTCGCTGCCCCTTACCACCCACTTTCTACTAATGGGACGGTAGTACGCGCTAATGGAACTCTTATTTCCATTTTAAAAAAGTTGGCTGCCTCAGATCCTTCCCGTTGGAACCACTACC
Organism: Massospora cicadina; assembly: GCA_022478985.1. NCBI lineage: Eukaryota > Fungi > Entomophthoromycota > Entomophthoromycetes > Entomophthorales > Entomophthoraceae > Massospora > Massospora cicadina. Next base: position 64,070 of record JAKSZP010011830.1, on the reverse strand, counting down.
TACCCTGCGCTTTGCTTGCCTACAGGGTAAGCTACCACCGAGTCATTAAGATGTCCCATTTTGAAGCCCTATATGGGAGTGCACCCCAGCTACTAAGTAGCGTCCAGAAATTGCTTGAGACCTATACAACTGAGAACTATGAATTGACTATAAGGGCCTTAGCCAAAAAAGTATTTTCCAGCTTCAAGCCCTAGCCACACAAGGAATCATCACCAACATAGGAAGAGAGACATCCCAATTTAATCTCGTCTGACCCTCCTTACCAACTTTCCAATTAAGTGACCTTACTCTCTTCTATCACCATCGACCTGGAGGCCAACAAAATAAGCTAGACGTTCTCTGATCCGAACCCTATAAGGTCATTTATAAGGTAAATTCTGAATACACCATTGCCAATGTCAACCAGGGGGCCATGGTTAATAGGGTGCATGGCCGGTTCCTTTGTCCCTATACCCCCCTCTGACAGGATGATGAGGGGGTGTTGTCAGGATTTGAGATAACGAACAAACTGAATTTCCCACCTTTAAATTGAGCCATAACAAATTGACTTTTAAACACATCTAATCAAGGATGAATTCAGGATACTCATCCCCAATTCCTGAGTCATGTGGGTTGCAGTTTCTACTGATCCAGTCATGTGGGCAACGAAATACATTTGAGATGCCCAACAGGCGGTTAATTGGAAGGCCAGGAAAGATCCTGAATGGATAGGGCTGCGATGATCCTTGAGGCACCATGTCCCCACTCACCCTATAACATATTGACACTGTTAACCTAATAAATATTTGGTATTCTAACCATTTTTCCATTTCCTTCTCAACCCTTATTTTAGCATTTGCAGCTTTGAGCCACCTTTTGACCTCGGTAAAATTCTAGAGATTAGTAACGTTGACAATGGGATCATGATGAGATTGGATTACTTTATCCCAGAAAAGGGGAGGAACCCAAAAATCTGACCTAAACTGGATAAGCCCCTTGGACAGAGAATAGAGGGAATGTTAGGAGTTATATGTGACAACTACTCCAAGCGTTCCACCCCTTCCACACACGCTTTTTAAGCTGCTAAGACCTGTGAGACTGAAGGCGCATCAGTACCTAAATCCGCTAAGAAACTATGGGAGGAGTGATGGCCAAGATATAATTTGGCGGAATAACTGTGACAAGGTCTGCCTCATGCAATTCAGCTGGGCATAGTGAAGGATTATGACTCAAAATTTGGGAAGTACATTCAGTGCTCCCTTCACAAACTTGTATTTGAAATTAAAGCTGCACTAGTCTTGGTAAGTTTGAGCTTGTCAGAGCACCAACTTTTGTAGCTTTTGGAAATACTGGAAACCTTGATGGTCAATATGCACAGTCAAAATCATATTAAGTACCCTGCAAGAGATACTGCCAGTGGGTCAAGGCTCAAGCCATGGCTGCCAACTCCTTGTCATAGATGGCATAGGATTGCTCTGTTAGGAAAACTTGTAGGAAAAGTATGCAATGGGTGTTTCAACCCATTGTGCTCTTGGAGCAGGACAGCCCCCACCACAGCAGAAGATGCATTGCATGCTACATTGTAGGGATTGGAGAGGTCAGCATGCTTGAGAATGGGAGATGACAAGAACAACTCCTTGATAGAATCAAATGCCTGCTGACACTTGGGCATCCAGCGGAAGGGAACGTTTTTGCCTGTGTTCAGATGCAGTGGTGAAGCTAACTGAAAGAGTGTGAGGTAGAATTTTTCAGAAAAATATTGTACCTAAGCAGCTTCTCATTTGCTTCTGAGTCGTTGGAGCCAGCCATTTATGGATAGCATTCAGTTTACTGGACGAAATGGCGTGCTCATTTTTTGTGATGAGATTTCCTAAGAAGGTAACTTCCTCCTGGTAGAATTGCACTTTGACAGCATGACAAAAAATTGGCCTTATTTAGGACTGCTACCATATCCTTCAATCTTTCAAATGCTGTTTGGGGGAGGGGGAGTGTACCAAGATGTCATCAATGTATGCCACTGCGCAGGCGAACTAGAGGTCCCTTAGCACACTATCGATTATCCATTGGAATGTTGTAGGCGCATTTTTTAACCAAGGATCATTACACAAAATTGAACTATGACTCATATTGGCTATAAAGCGGTAAGCCATTCCTATTCTTCTGCTTCCCAAATTTGATTAAAGACTTTTATGTCAAGAGAGTATCTATAACTCTCCAGTTCCCAGCTTGGTGGTGTATGAAGCACTGTCCCAAAGCAAGAGAAAACTCGTCAAAGTGAACATAAAAATCGCCCAGCAGAGGGCGCTGAAGCTAAGAAGACATAGGGAGAGGGTGTTAAGCGCTGTGAACATAATAATAACTTGAGTAATCTTCAGAACTTGGTTGTGGACCAGAGGGCTGTTCCTAACCGAGTTTGGTACAGGAGTAGAGAGCACTGGTGACCAGGTTTGGAGAAAACTTGTAAAACCAGAGGTGTACCTGAAGCTGTGATAATTTTAAATAAAATAAATAGGCTAACATGTTGCAAGACCTCCTTGAAGAGGTCCGCACACAGGTGTGCCCAAGTCAACATATATAAAAAATGTAAAGCGACTATGGGGTTTATTGGGGAAGATGACCAATGAGAAATGTTGTTCTTGTGCAAAGGTACTTAAGCCAACTCAGGAAAGTTTTGGATCAGCGGAAGTGGTACCAAGCCTTGGTGCACCAGTAGGTGCATGCTTCCGTCTGAAAGTGTCACATACTTTAAAATTGACTTTACTCAAGTAATTAACTGGAATTTAACCCAACTAAACCTCGAAATTTGTAAATGAAAACGGGTTTCAAACCCCAGTCCCCCTTTAACCAAATTGTCTCATCATCATTTAATTCAAAACTCATTCGTTTTAGCCCTAAAGCCAAAACGGGGGGCTGGGCTTTAGGCACCTCACTTATACCAACCTGGGAGTACCTAGCATGTACACAGCGTTGATCTAAGGTGTGCCTAAGGTCAGGAAATTCCTGCAATTCGACCTTTTGGACCTCTACCTCCCAGCCTTGTCCCTACTTTTAATGACCTCTATAGAGTCATGTAACCATGACAGTCTACAGATCAAGTTCCCAATACACTCATGAGTTTGCAATTGCTTGGTCAATCGTCTGTTAGAGCAGATGTGGGTAGGGGTCTTAATTAGTTTATTGTTGAGGTGACTATAATACACACAGGGACGAAGTGAACCATCTGCCTTCTTGGCAAATACAATAGGTGAGGCAGCTGGGATGTCTCCTAGAACAATAATCCCTTCTTGAGTATTTTATCTAACCATGCTTTGAGGGCAGCATCCACTTCCACTGTATGCGGGTACAGTGGGAAGTTTATATTCAACGTGTTTACCATCATATGGGATTTCATATCGAATTTAGTGTTTGGGGAGAAGATGATTAACTTTTTGAAATCAAAAGCTTTGTAGGCCATCAACGCAGTGGGAAAATCTGGTAGAATGCCCATGGGAGAAACAAGGATTATAAAAGAATCTTATCTCTGAGCTTTAATGAGGGTGTCAAGCAATGGAAACTCGCCATCCTCCTGGGCATTGGCAAACAACAGTGCATTCAAATGCAGTTGAATTCTCATATGCTGACAACGCCACCAACCCACACCCAAAATTAGTTAGAACATGAGGTTGGGCCTTGCAGAAAAGTAATCACAGAAACTAAACTGGTGAATCAAGAAAGGCACCGGGTAGCACTCTGCTTGATGGCTGGGAGACTGACAATGCACATAGCACCTCTGGTCTTAGGTCAAGTCTAATTTGAGCTGCTGGGCCAACTTCAGACTCATGAAATTACCCGCTGTTCCTGTGACAACCAGGGCCTCAAAGGACACCTATTGCCCCAATCCTAATTTCAATTGGTAATAAAAAATAGCCATAATTTTATTTATTGGCGGTTGCGCGCAATTCTGCTGACAAAGTTGAAATTGTAACCAAATCAGGGGGAAGAACATGTTTTTAGGGAATGTAATCATCTTGGGAAAGGGGTCAGATCACATTATCCCCAGGCTAGTGCTCTTCAAATTAAGTGGTAGGTGAGATGGAGGTAACTAGATCTGTTCCAAGAGCAGCATTGGCTTCTTGAACCAAGGAAGATACTGACTTTACGTCAGGATCAGAAAGTGACCCCAAGTCAGCAATTTAATTATAAAGTTACCACTTTTTGCACATGGATTGCAGTGGAGGGTCACGTTAATTGCAGTAGCTGCCAGACAGATCTGTTCCACTGTCTCCATAGGGGCGGACCAAATAGCATAGTTAGCAGAAACCAAATCCAATGTGGTTCAGAAAATTGCTTGGATGATCTCCAAGGAGATCAATCATCTGGGCTTTCTCATGGAAGGCTGTAACAAAGAAAGCTAAGTTAGGGAATTCAGCAATCATAGAGAATAAACAGAACAGGTGTTCAGAATGCGGCACAGGCATTTTTCAAAGCTGCTGAAAATAATTTAATAAGTGAGGTGGTGTCACCTGCCTAAATGGCAGAGCGCAAAATGACCTTGCACCCACTGGCAGGCATCACCCTCAACTAAATCCAGAAGAAGCACGCTCTTCTAATAATTTTTCAGTGAAGTGGAACTGTTCAGGATAATAAAAGGCCGCATCTGATACTCAGAGAGGGCGTTGAGGACCTGGTTTGCAATTTTGAGGAGGGAACAGCCAAACCCACTACTTGAGGGTGGGCTGAGGGGGAAGTGGAGGCCAATAGGGTAGTTTGAGTGTGGAGAAATTCTTCCAAAACCACCTGGGAGCTGCTCACAAAAATCGGCAATCAAATAGGCAAACAACAGGAGGCAGGCCACCAACTGCACGTTCATCCAGTAATTGTGACTACTGCTGCGATCATCTCAATGAGAAGGGAGGAAATGGATGGAAACTATGGATGGTCAATTATGTCAGGGAACGACAAATAAAGTTTAGACTGGCCTTCCAGTTGGGATTCAAAAACGCCCAGAAGGCGAACCAGAATTCCAGAGGAACTGCTGCTCAAATGACGTTTAGATGAGATGGGAGATAAGTGAACAATGAGCGCTGACAGGCCGCAAAGTGAAAATCAACCTGGAAAAAATCCTGGTTGCTGCAGCTCCAGGGCCTATGGGCCTGGATGTGGTAAAATGTTAGATTCTATTGACAGGTTTGGATTCCCCCAAGGGGAACTTGGAATGGAGCAATCAGCAAGAGTGTAAAGTCTCACCTGGAGTGGGGATAATTTGCCCACAAAATTCTGAGATCCTGGTGGCAGATTGCTTAAGTGATTGGAGAAAAGTTCAGGAAGTTTATAACATTGTGGGCTCAGTTACAGAAGAAGGCAACAAGGTCATCAACATGACAGTGATAGCCCAGTTGCATGCCCTGTAATTTCAAATTTTTGGACGTTATGGGTTACTGGAAAGAAAGGTTTAAACCAAAAAAATGGTTTTGTTGCAAGGGAACTTTTATTTAAAATTGTAATTCAAAAATTAACTGTCAATTCTCTCAATGTGGACTGATTTCTTTAATGCTTAGGTGATTTGGGAATCTATTTGGGATTCAGGGGATTGGGCCCTCTAGTTCCAACCTAAACTGGTATAACTTCAAGAGGAAATCATTTTGATTAAAAATGACTCTGAAAGTGGCTGTGGTGGGTTAAGTCATCATTGATTGTCCTTGGGCATCCATATTGCAGTTTTGTCACAATTTCGTTAATTCAAGCGGCATTGCATCACTTGACATGTAATGGGTGCATCCCAGGGCCATCTTACATAGTTAAGATCCTAAGTGGTCAGGAATGAGTTCAGTATGTGCAACCTACCTGCACCTGATTGCTCAGGTACCCATTTGGCCATGCAGGGTTTGGTAAATTGAAGTTTCAATGCCAATGGGAAAGGTTCAATGCTGTCAGCTATTTTTGCCAAAGGCTCAATACTGTTGGCTGTTTTTGCTGAAGGTTCAATGCTGTGGGCTAACTTGGCCAAAGGTTCAATGATGTTGCTATTGTTTGACAAATTTGAGTAGGCCTAGGCGTGATACTCACCTCATCTGTCCCAAATTGGTCTAATTTGCCTAAATCTCAGTGCAGATTTCTTTAATCTGCCATAACGATTCCCCAATTGTTAGTACAGGGATGGGCGGCGGAAATTTTAAAGGGTGAGCTGTGACCCACTGCTCATCCACCACATGGGCGAGTTTTCCCTCCAAGATGAGGGGGCGGCTGGCCTCCTTGGACTTTTTTAGATGTGAAAGGAAAACCACCCAGTTCAAGCATAGAAGATTCTCCCTAGACTACAAATTCTTAAGCTTTACTTCTTAAACAGTATATACTCTAGGTTTTATGAAGCCTTTTTGGGAGGTCTCTGGCTTGTATATGTCAACTAAATTAAGCAGGGCTTCTTAAATGTCTATGACAGAGTTGAAGATTCATTTGGAAGATGTTACGCGCATGGCAAGGTCAGGGTTAGTATGAAAAACAGCAATGATGTTGGCTACCACTTCATACAGAGAAAGCATCTTTGAGGTCAATAGCATTTGTGCCTAAATATAAAAGCAGTCAGTTTTTTGGCAAGTGTTTGATTTCAGTGTAGCAAAATTCTCATGAAGGTATTTTACTTCATATTAATTCTCTACTTTAACCCAAATTTCTTGATAAGCGCTTCCTACACATCTCTCCAGGTTTGCAAGTCATCCATGTAAGTTACCATAACCTCTTTGCCACACAAAATAAACATGATAAATATATGCTTAACCTTTTGATTCTCAATTGCACCTTCCATAGCGACTTCATAGACATAGGGGAAAGATGTGATAATCCCTTCTCCAGGTGTAAACTTGTCCTTTAATGTAGGCTTAAAGGTAGTGGCTTACAGACCAGTAGTGACATGTACTCTGGAATCTTCGGATGTGGTAATCTCATTCCTAACATCTCTAGTTCATCTTGACGTTCCAGTTGATTTATTTGGTCACGTAGAGGATTGAGGTGTTGCTCCATTTCCTCTAGGGTAAGTCTTGGCGTAACATCCAAAAGATGATCCTTCTTTCAAAAACAACTATATTGTTCTCTAAGTTATAAACCCGGATGTACAAATTCTGAATTTGTTGGAAAGCATATGAGCGGTATGTTTGCATTATCTTGTTCTCATCATCAGATACTCCAATGCGCCGATTCATGTCCTCTTCATCTCCTTGCATTCAGTTCTCTAAGGAAGCTTGTCAGTTTTGTCTTTTAACTCTTCTGTGAGAGTAATACAGCGTTTCTCAGCTTCATTGAGGCGATGACAGACTTGGTTAATGTCATCTCAACTGGGAGTTTGCCTCTCAAGACGCTCTCCAGTTTGTTAAGTTGCTTGGTAATGAAAAGTATCTGCCTAAGACACATAAGATGACAGATCCTGCTCAACATGGGCAACTAAGGAAATAATATTTTGAGATACTGTGAAGTCTTAGAGGTTTTATGGGCCTCCAGCTCATCAATTCGTCGTAGGGCTTGTTTTAGCCTTTCCTTTAGGATGGAGATATTCTCTTACTCCTGATGACGGCTAGTAGAAGCTTATGCTGCAATTTCTCTATGAGCTTTACTAACCTGTTGAAAAAGCTTTTTCAGCGAAGGCGTCAAGTATTTTCTTGGTATTTTTGTTTGACTCTGTAATGTCTTTTTAAAGAAGCAACACAGCTTCTTCCACATCCTTGATAATACCAGAATCAATTTTCTCATTTTATTAAGGAGCTGAATAAGTTAGGAATGGTTTGCTTTAATCATGAGCATATGTTTCCTATTCTTTAATATTCTAAATTATATACCTGCTCATAAGCCATCCATAAGACCCCTTGGGTATTGATATGATGGTGGATTTCCTCATTATGGGCTCCTAGTAATTGCATGAAAATGAAAGAACACAGGTGTAAGAACCACATGATGTAGTGAGATATATTTGCACTTGATTAATAAGGATCTGGGAGAGAACTGGATTCATACAGGTTCATGAGAGATCTGTCCGCAGCGGATTCCCTTTCAAGGGTGCCTCTTTCTCCTAGGTTAGTGACTCCAAGAAGTAATGTTTAAATCCTTTATTAGAAATAAAATTTAGCCAATGAGATGGTAAAATCCAGGATATTTCCTTTAACTCCTTAAATGTGGTGAGGGGTAGACTTCCCATCTTATCATCTTCTTCACCATTTCCGCTGTGCATCCATCAAGTGAATCTATCAATTGAGTCATCTTCCATGGTGCAATCAATTAGTTGCATTTATCTTTAAGCATCGCCTGAGCCTCCTGTAGTGAGTACCTGCCTGTAGGGCTTTTGTTTTTAAGCTTGATGGTGCTACGGCCAAGAAGCTAATGATCAATACTTGAAGATAACTAAGTCACACAACAAGTATACCTTATTTAGCAGGGTACTAAGTCACCGCTAATGTCCTATCAGGTAGGGTATCCGTCCTAGGATAAGTATTTCAAAACGTACTTATTTTAGGTCAGGTATTGAAACGAGATGTAGAACTAATGCATACCTTTAAAATAATATAATTCATGGGTTTTTATAAATCATAATTATCAATATAAACCCTAAAAAGAAAGGATAAGTAAAGATAATAAAGTGGGAAATACAGAATGGAGATTCCTGGTCAGGTGATACATTCTGGATGTTATAATGCCTTTGTATCATAATTTTGATAGGGCAAAAATAGTAAATAGAATACCCAAGTTGGATGGGACTTTGTGTCATTTAGGTTGATCATTTGGAAACTTCTTGATTCCTACCATTCTTTGGGTACATCCTAATATGCTGCCTTTAGTGCCACTACAGATAGTTGTCACCTGGCCTTAAGATAATCCATCACTCAATAAGGCAGAATTCATCATGGGGTATCTTAGGCTGGAATTGGTTTGACAGAGTTTTACTAATATTGATTAAAGCTGTGCTGACTTTAATCTCTCCAGGTAATTTATTTGAGGTAATGAATTTAACCCCCTTATTGGGTCTAGATGTTGATTAAACTGAGGGAGTTAAATAGTCAATAATATACCATCATGTCTGATATCAGGATTTCTGACGCTTCTTACCAAAAATTAAAAATCAAACCTTGGGTAGCTTCAGAGATTTAAATTACTGTTCATGAGGAGATATGTATACTATTGCTAATCTGGTAAAACTCAATGGTAGTCAAGGTTCATTATGTGGAGCATTTACACGGTTGATTCCTTTAATGGAGATTTGTTTTCCAATAATTTGGTGATTTTGATGAAATGGGTTCAACTGGGGAATTTGCCAGTAGTGTTCATGCGCTAGTCAAGAGGGTGATTAATGGAATTGACTGAATATCAAAAAGATGAAGGTTTTGCCTTATTAATAAGTACCTAGTTATCTTTATGCAAGATGACCATGATTTGGGATTTGCAAAGCATGTGTTACATTATATCAAGACTGGAGAGGGCAAACTAATCAGTAGAGCACTATCCGGAGATCTCAAGCAGCTAAGGCAGTGATTGTCAAGGTAATTGAAAAGCTTTTAAAGAATGGAATGCCCATTCCTTTGTTCAGTCCCTGAGCATGCCCAATACTAATAGTCAAAAAGAAATATTGGTCAAATAGACAACTGTGATAGACTAGTGTTGGTTAAAAAAGATTGCAAATGATTTTTTTGTCTCTTACCAAAGATCAATGATGCATTGAATTGACTAGGAGGGGATACAATTTTCTTGGAGATGGATATAATCTCTGTAAATGACAGATTGTTATATCACCAGAAGATAATGATAAGTGTGGTATAATAATGGCACAGTGTCTGTATTAGCCTACAAGGATGCCTTAAGGCTTATGTAATGCACCTAAGGCTTTTCAATGGGCAATAATTACGCTTTAACAGACCATAAGCTATCCTGTGTTTTTGGTTTATTAGACAATATTAATGTATTCAGCAAGACCTTTAAGACCATCTCCACCATTTGGAGGAAGTATATAAGAGGCTGGCCTCCACAAAGCTGGAGATCAAGTTTCAAAAGTGTCATTATTAAGGAGGAGCTGGAATACTTAAGTTTTTTTATAGATAAATGACAGTCCTTTAAAAAAAGGTTAAATCCATAATTTAGATGTTGACTTCAGAAGAGAATTCTCAATATTCAGGTCTTTTTGGGAATGTTCATCTATTATTGTTAATTCCTATAAAGATTTTGCAAAATAAGCCTTGATACATTATTTTACCTACTGAAGGATCCAAAGAAAGGTTTTATTTAGAAAAAAAGCTCAAAATGCCTTCAATAAAGTATAAAAATTATCTGACAACAATTCCAATCCTTATGTATCCAAAAAATTTTTTGACCGCTTATTATCCAGTTGGAAGCTTTGCTTATGTTAACAGGGGCATAAGAAATCAAGTAGACAAGCAAGGGTAAGAGCATACATTGCTCAAACTAGCTGCATTCTATCAAAGAATGATAGAAAATTATACCATCACCGAGAGTCAGTGCTTTGCAGTAAGTTATTCCTGCAAGCAGTTCCATGTCTATAACCATGAGACACATTTAAGGTTTTCACCAACCATGCATCTCTCCTTTGGTTACACAATTTTTAGTAACCTAAGGGAGTTTGGCTCAGTGAGACATAAGATTGCAGGCATATGATTTGAGATTGAACATTACAGTGGAGGCAAGGATCAAAATACCTATGGGTTGTCCAGGCTACCAGAAGTTCTTTCAAGTATTTATTAAGCTGATGACATATTTGACAAATAATTAGAGGAAAATTGAAAGATGAGCTGACTGAGGTATAAACTGCGTTATGAAAGGCCATGGAAAAAAAGAAGCTCAAGAATAAACAGCTTTTCAGTATAATATGAGATAAAAGCCTTCAGGACCATCTAATACTAAAAAAATGAGATAAAAGCCTTCTATTATTGAAGTCCTCTGAACAAACAGAGATTATCTGGACCATGCACAAAGTTGGCCACTGTGTCCTAAAGAAGATGTTGTAACACAGTTGCATTATTACTATTGGTAATCATTAAGTTACAATGTTGCTGGTTATATATCCTGTTGTGCGGAGTTTTAACTCCATAAACTGCACAAAAATGTGACATCATACCAACATGTATGACCAGGTTCTGTATGGCACACAGTTTTTATAGACATAATGTCCTTTTAGCATGAGCACTGGAAGGGTGCATTATATTGTTTGTTGTAAATGACCATCTTATAAGATGGTATAAAACGAGAGCCATGAGCTGAGTAGTAGCCATGAAAACAGAAAAATTCATTCTGGAACAAGTAATTTACAAACATAGTTATCCCAAATTATTTTATTTGATAACAGAATAAACTGTACAATTACTTTTATTAACTGACTGAATGAGCTGATGGGCATTAAAGGAGTGGTATTATTTTCCTAACACTTTTTAAGAGGAGTTGTTAACAAGTGAATAGTATGATAGCTGCTATGCTAAGAAAACTGGTCTTATGTAAAGCATCTTTGTGGGCGTCTTATAAGAGTTTAGTAACTTTTTGTAGAATAATAGCTTTCAATAAAACATGGAAATGCATTCAAGTTATTATATGTATAACAATCAGTATTACCACTGATCCTATAATCATTGGTGGAGCCAACCCCAGAAATGAGTGCAGAAAAATACTTGTATAGGCTAAAAACCATCATAGTTGATCTCCAGTATCAAGCTTATGAAACAAAAATTTGACAAAGGTTTTTAGGTGATAAAACTGACAGTAAAGTGAGGACTATCCATAAAATATTCTCAGTTGGGGAATAAGTCACTTATTGCAATATGCATAAGTTTGATTGCTTTAACAAGCTGGATGCATTAAGGTCCAGAATGTTGCTAAAAAAATAGCAACAGAAGCCTATATGATCAAGATTGTTGATGATGGTTGTATAAATAATTGGGCTACATAGTAAGGGTTTAAAAAGTGTAATAAAAGAAGAAAAACTTAAATATCTATAATTTATATAAGCAGTATAAACAAAATAAAAAGAGAAAAGAATATTTATATAAATGGAGGAGTGGATAGCACAGCAGGGTGGTTCCTGCTCCACTCTGGGTCAGGGTTTAAATGAAGAAATTTAAACCAGCATAGGCTAAAAAGACTCAGTGTGGTATATTTGTTCAAGGTCAACCTCTCTCAAAGGAATTTAATATATATAAAAAGAACATAAATTTATTTATCTCTATTTATTATTCATCATCTAAAAGGATGAGGGAAAATTTATATTATTAGCTATTTTTACATTTGTGTGACTCAGCCTGTGAGGTATAAGATTGCCTTCAACGCCTCTGAGGAAAAAGAGGTTTTAGATAAATATTAGTGTATATGTCTCTAAAGTCAAAATGTGACTGAATGCTTGTGTTGGACCTTTGCCCTCTAGGCTGCATAGTAAGAATGTTGAGGGGCAAATGGGGGAAAAATGGAGAAATGTCAGACATCCATCAGCTTCGATAATACTAACATCAATTTTTAATTATAATGATGATTTTGCCAGCAAAAAAGACCCTGACTGACTCTTGGTGGAACCCAGCGAATCTGGTCTTTGAGTTTATTACTAAAACGTGGCAGAACCCTATGAGTTTGGGGGTCAGGTTACCCCAAGCTCTCAGCCAAATCCCATGCGACCATCAGAGGCTTCTACCCTGACCCCTATTAACTTGGTCTAGGTCACACCGCGGCGACCAGCCCCTTTTATAGGGTCAGAGGGGGTCCAACTGAGTGCAAATCTTTTCCCACCCAGTGATTGGGAAAAATTGATGAAAGCCTTACCTCACAGTTCCAAAATCCCTATCATCGGCCCCTCTCAGCTGCTTCCTAACCTAAGGCGAGTTTTAAATCATCCAATAGGCCCACTTGCCATATTTCCTAATTTGGAATGTACCAAGAAATCCGATCCTCAAGTCTCAATACCTAATTATCAAGTATCAACATTCTATGGGGTTCATTTCTTACCCTCCAAGGTCTTAATAAAAAATTATAAAAATCACCACTTTTTAAGGGTTTATACATTTATTCAATTTATTTAAATTGGTGGTAAAAACACCCATATTGTTGGATTTAGGTAACCTAAGCACCAAGAGAGCCTTCCATCACCAAAAATCCAACAAATGGTGCTCACTACAGGGGCTTCCTGTATACCACACAACATAACAAAAACGATGGAGATCAACCATAAGCTACCCGCCATTCAACTCCAGCTAGCCAGTGCTTTGTCTCGCCTCAAAAGGCTTGAGCAGCACTCTCTGCAAGGCCCTTATAGGGCCTCCCCATTTATCATTAACCTCCATTTAGAAATAAGTTTACCCTGGGTGAGGGCAGTATTGCCACCTTCCTTGTGTATGAAGCTGCGATGGAAGGAGCAACTGACCCACAAAAACTAAGGTAATCCTTCCCTGCTTGAGTCGCGGTGCTCAAGAGATAATGGTGCCACACATGGCCACTCTCAGTACCTGGGCGGAGGTGAAGCAAGCACTAACGGAGGAATTTGGCTCCCTACGAAGCTTAAACAGGCAAAAACAGGCCCTCATGTGCCTTAGCTTGCAACAGGGCAAATTCATCGCTTCTTTTACTGAACGCTTTTACACTCAAGCTCAGCCTCTGTTGCTTGCTAAGATGCTACCCCTAGACAATGCTATTGCCGCTATCTTGGCTGGCTTGGTGTCGCATCCTCCTTAGCAATGCATCTATCTTCTGTAAAGCGCTTATTTACAAGTGTACACGATATCAGCGACGCCTTGTTAGATGTGGCTGTCATTTATGAATTTGACCCTACATCAGGGTCTCAAAGTCAAGCTTCTATGGCACTATGTTCACTTCTCCTACGGCTGTTTCCTTTGTGGAACCTGCCCCTGCGGAACTTCCTGCTCAACCTACTCTCCTTCTTATGATGATAAGCAGATGATTATAGCTGTGATGGGACAATGCTCCTCATCGTCTTCAGCTCAACCAACTCATTTGGTGAAAGCAGATGCCCCTTTAGCTGGGCCATCCTTTTCTTCAGAATGGACTATCCAAGGGGCTCCAAAGTCGGCGCCTAAGCCTAAACTCATTTTGTGGATACCACCTGCCCCCACTAACCACGGGTTAAATTCTCATGTCAACAAGGCTACACCGCTTATCTCCTAAAAGCACCCAGCCCATGATCAACCAAAAGCTGATGTAGCTCAAACACCACGCCCTCTTAAGGTGCTACCTGTATCTCCACCAGCCATATCTCGGCCAAACCCTCTAATCATGGGGCAACCTGACCTTACCCATTCTAAGGCTCCAGTTAAAGCCATTTCCAATCCAGTACCTCCCACAAAGGTTAATACGTCGAAAAACTATCCCAGGACCTAACTTACCCTAAAGGAAGCCCTGACTGTACCACACCCCCTATGGACGCGCTAATGCGCATTGAGAATCCCACTGATGAGGAGACTGAGGGGGGTTGTGAAGATAACGGTCACTATGTCTTAGGAGCTCCAGGTGAAGTGGAAGTACCCGACCAATTAAAACCTAAGAGAGTGAATTGGGCTAAAGTGCCCAACCGCACCTATTTTAATCAGGTGTTGAGAGGCTTGGAGTTGATTGATACCGCCAGTGATGCGGATCAGCTTGTTGCTTCTATGCTCTGCCTCCCCCTGAGAGTTTATATGCTGCAAACTATCCAGGAGAAATACCCTGAGACTGCCAACCGCCTTATTTCTACTTTTTGATCTCAAGGAAGTTCTCGCCCTCCCCCCAAGCTGGGTGAAACTTTAACAAAAGTAATTGTTGTTAATGGAGTGCGGGTTAAGGCTATTCTTGATACTGGGTTCCCTGTGAACGTGGTATCTTCCTGGCTTATGAAAAAAATCAAGTTGGCCCCCAACCTTGATTACACCCAAGAGTTTGGAACTGCGGGGCCAACCAATACCCGCGCCATTGGGGCTTATTCATCTCTACCCATCCAATTTGAAGAACTTCTCCTCTCAGCACCTGCAGTGGCTCTAATCAACAATACATATGACATGCTCATTGGGACTCAGCTTATACTTGAGTATGAAGGGGCTATCAACATGAAGCTGGGCTGTCTCTCCCTGCTGAACTATGAGGTTCTTCTGATTCTCAACAATGAAGACGTCAATAAAAAGGATTACGTGTGTACTGTTGAGTTTCCCTCTTCCACCTTATCCCTATCCTACACAACGGCAGGATGCAACACCAAGATGTTGCCTCCATCAGTGGATGCCCTTGAGGGTTTCCCTTTCTATGCCACAGACGAGGTAGTAATTAAAGCGGGTGAACAAAGGGTAGTTGACACGAAGATTACCATGCAATTACCCTGAAACTTCTTATTACACCTAATTAGCATTGATGGAGTTAACTCATTGGAGCCTAGAGTATTTCCAGGCGTGTTAGATCCTGCTTATCATCGCCCCATTAACCTCCTGCTTGAAAACCTTACCAAGAAGGATATGATGGTGAAAAAGCACCAAGAGATCGGAAGAGGGTTGTTGCTTCCCCTTGAAGACATAAACCAGGTCCACTGTATTGGGTCTATGGCAGATTTGGGCTTACCTGCCAACCAGTCAATATGTACGTTGCCCACTGTTTATATCTCGAGGACTTAACCCCCGCGGAGCTTTCTAAAGTTCATTTTACTATAGTCCTACAGCAATATCTTCTCTAAGTCTGATAATGACTACGGACATATGAAAGGTTGGATGCACACCATTGACGTTGGGGATGCTCATCCTATCCACTCTTAACCCTACCATAAGTCAAAAGTTGAAGAGGTACAGATGCGGATGGAGCTAAAACAACTGCTGGATGCGGGGCTGCTGGTGCCTTTTCAAAGCCCGTGGTCATCCCCACTGTTACTAATAAAGAAGAAAAATGGTGGTCATCGGGTAGTTATGGACTACCATAAGCTGAACAATCTCACAAAAAAGGACAGCTACCCCATTCCTCGCATTGATGATGCGCTGGCCCAACTCTCTGGGTCCAAGTTCTTTTCCACCATGGACTTGGATAGCGTATATTGGCAGATGGAACTTTCTCTGCAAGACCAAGAAAAGTGTGCGCTTATCTACTTTGAGGGTCTTTTCCAACCTACCCGACTCCCCCAAGAGTTGTGCAATGCACCCGCTACTTTCCAGAGGGCGATGGATCATATATTACAGGACCTCAAGTTAAGCTGTGTCATCATCTACCTTGATGACATTACAGTGCTCTCCAAAACCTTCACTGCATACCTCTTTCACCTGAAGGAGGTGTTTCAACACTTAAAGTCCTCAAATATTAAATTAAAGCCCTCAAAATGCACATTCTTCCAAACGAAGCTGGAATTCCTTGGACACTCCATCTCACAATAGGGAATCCAACCGCTTCAAGATAAGGTCGAATCCATATCAAATATGCCTGCGCCCAAAACCCTTCGTGACATCCAAGTATTCTTAGGCATGATGGTATACTACCATCAATTTATCCCAAAGTTTGCTCAGCTCAGTGAGCCCCTCGTCTGCCTATTAACTAAGAACACTCCTTTTCATTGGGGTGAGGAACAACAGGCCGCCTTTGAGACTCTAAAGGTGTTGTTGCAAAGGCGTCCAATACTCCGCCACCCTGACTACAGCAAACCCTTCATGTTATTCACCGATGCTTCTGACTACACTGTCGGCACGATACTGGCTCAATTGGATGAGCAGGGTATTGATCACCCTGTATCTTACTTTAGCAAAATGCTCTCCAAAGCTGAGCGTAACTATAGCATCACGGAAAAAGAGTGTCTGGCTGTCCTTCTCGCTGTCAAACAATACCGCCCCTTTTTATATGGAACTTCATTCAAAGTAATCACTGACCACGCCACATTAAAGTGGTTGCAGAATATGAAGGACCCCACTGGGTGGTTGACTCGCTGGGCTCTTAAGTTCCAGCCCTACAACATGACCATTGAGCATCGGGCAGGAAAATGCCACATGAATGGAGATGGGTTAACCCGGCTGCCCATACTCTACTTAGACAATAGTGAAGCGGAGAGGCTACATGATCTTCTCATGACTCCAGATGAATGGGCCGATGAAGATTAACCAGTCCAAAAAATGCTCGCTCAGCACTCCTGCAACACAAAGGTTGAAAATGGGAAGTTATATAAGAAGGTAGGAGTAAAGTGACTACCTTATCTCAGGCCTTCAGAGCGAGTCCCTGTCATTTTGGAGTCACACACTATCATGGGCCATGGCGGAGCCCGTAAAACCTATGAGTGGGTGAAGGATCAGTATTACTGGGAAGGTATATTAAAAACCATAGCCGAAGTTTTGGATGCTTTCCTGACCTGTAAGAAACAATATAGCTTCAAAGCCTGATATCAGTACCAACCTACAACGCCTCAACAACCCTTCCACACCATAAGTTTTGATGTGTTAGGTCCTCTCCCTCAGTCTACTGGGGGCAATCAGTATGTATTGGTTGGAATTGATCATTTTACCAAATGGGTTGAAGCTATTTCTCTCCCCGCTCAGACAGCTAAAGTCACGGCGAATTTCTTACACCAGTATATCTTCACGAGGCATGGTTGCCCACAGGTCCTCCTTTGTGATGATGGAAAGAATTTCACCTCCCGCGTGGTGAAGCTCCTTGCTACCTCCATGGGAGCGCAACAACTCTTCTCAGCCCCTTATAACCTATCCACAAATGGGGACATAGAAAGGGTTAATGGGACTCTGGTCTCCATCCTCCGTTAAATGGCTAATTCCAAGCCTCTCCACTGGGACCTTTACATACTCAGTGCCCTCATGGCTTACTGAATTAGCTATCATCGCATCCTCAAGATGTTCCCTTTCAGGGTGTTATATGGGCGAGAACCTGGGGTACCTGCTCTACTAGCCAAATATGTATTCACCGACATAGCTGACCCAGAGAAAGCCATGAATTAGTTAGCCTAACACATCATCCAACTACAAGCAAATGCGATGACTAATTTGGCCAAAACAGTCTTAAAAGAAGGTGAAGCAGCTAATGCGTGCCGCACCCCTCTCCCTTCCTTCCAAGTAGCTGACTTGGTATTGTATTATCACAATCGCATCGCCCATGAAGTGAAAATCTTGGTTCAATCTGGGAAGGGCCAGTTTCAGTAACTTACAAGCGAGGGATGAATACTCTATCAATCCTCGCTTCTGGAGTCACTATTAATCGGTTATATGGCCACTTCCTATGGCCCTATACTCCCCCCAACATTCTTGAGGGGGGCGATGTCAGACCTTTGCCCTCTAGGCTGCACAGTAAGAATGTTGAGAGGCAAATGGGAGAAA
This sequence comes from Massospora cicadina, assembly GCA_022478985.1. NCBI lineage: Eukaryota > Fungi > Entomophthoromycota > Entomophthoromycetes > Entomophthorales > Entomophthoraceae > Massospora > Massospora cicadina. Next base: position 45,822 of record JAKSZP010011830.1, on the reverse strand, counting down.
ACGGAGAAATATCAGACATCTATCAGCTTCTGATAATACTAACATAAATAAAATTATAATGATGATTTTTCCAGCCAAAAGACCCTGACTGACTCTCGGTGGAACCCAGCAAATCTGGGCTCTAAGTTTATTACTAAAACGCGGTGAAACCCTATGAGTTTTGGGGGTCAGGTTACCCTGAGCTCTTGGCCAAATCCCATGCAACCATCGGAGGCTTCTACCCTGACCCCTATTAACTTGGTCTAGGTCACACCGCGGCGACCAGCCCCTTTTATAGGGTCAGAGGGGTTCAACTGAGTGCAAATCTTTTCCCACCCAGTGATTGGGTAAAATTGATGAAACCTTACCTCACGGTTCCAAAATCCCTATCATCAGCCCCTCTCAGCAGCTTCCTAACCTAAGGCGAGTTTGAAATCATCTGATAGGCCTGCTTGCCATATTTCCTAATTTGGAATGTACCAAGAAATATGATCCTCAAGTATCAATACTTTAATTATCAAGTATTGACATATTATGGGTGTTTGTTTCTTACCCTCCGAGGTCTTAATAAAAAACTATTAAAGTTACCTCTTTTTAAGGGCTTATACATTTATTCAATTTATTTATGTTGGTGGTAAAAACACCCATATTGTTGGATTTAGGTAACCTAAGCACCAAGTGAGCCTTCCAGCACCAAAAATTCAATAGCTTGAAAGAATTAATCCAAGATGAAAAATAGTTCTCTGTATACAAGGGAATCTCAGAAAATGTGACTATAGGATGTGGAATTGGAATGTCTAATTTTGTTAAGCAAGGTACCTCAGATTGAGGGTAGAGGCAATATAAAAAGGCATTTGACAAATAAGCCTTATAATCCTTATAGGGCACAGGCGCTGGAAGCTGTATTAAAATTGCTTGACAACGAGCTTCATTAAGTATTCTTGGCAAAGGGACAGCATCATTCCAGGGATATTCACATATGGTTGTCAGATCATGACTCCACTTATAGACGTTAGGGGGAGGTATCAACAATAAGTTATTGATGTAAAAGCCATGTAAACAGCGTACTAAATCTTTAAGGCAATAACTACAAGCTTTTTGGAACCAAAAAAAGAGCAATGGAAGTTGGGAGATATGGGGCCTGGTGGCCCAGGTACAAATAAATAAACCAGCAAAACAAGGGGCATACTATGGCATCTTAGATTTTCTTTCCTGTAAGAATCACTTTTGTTTACAGGTTATTAAATTGATTCAACCAATCACAACTTGTCATAATTGTGCTTTCCAATAAGGGGATGATAAAGCGACTTAACCCAATGAACTCACAACCTTTGTAGCAGCGACGAAGGGGAACAGCAGGCCAGAAGGCCCAGCTGCTTCAACTTAAACCGCAGTGCAAAAAAGGGACCATATGTCCCAAACAGTGACTATCTCAAGATGGTCCAAGATTTTCACCAAACTGGAAACATCAGCGACGCATTTTCAAAGCCCTTGAATGAATTTGGTGTGCGCATTAACTTTGGCGTTGAGTTACCTCTACAATATGAAGCAGTATGTCAGGCTATCTTGGGACGCTTCCCAGAAGCTGTAAGATTGACTGAAAACTCACAATGGGAACCTTAGACCTTGGCTTTGCTGCTGCTGAGGCCGCGGATGCGGTCATAACTGCCCCATTTGTAGTCACCTACAATAAGCTGAGAGTAGGCAAGGAGCCTGAACAAATTACAGCCAATATCTCAATCACACGCACCCATTTTTAAGATGATGGAAACTTGTTTGTAGTACTAGAAGGACTCTCAACCACTGAAAAGCGAGGCTACCTGGAGGTAGCGCTAACAAGCGGCCTGTGCTCATATAGAGAACTAGTTTATTTTGAAACGGAGAAAAACTGCCTCTTGCCCTACCTGGCTACAGACAAGGCTGTAGCAATGATATGCTTGAGCATGGATGCTGATGGTGACATCAATATAATCCCACGCAAAGCGTAAGTCTTAGACCCAAAGGGGAATAAGTCTCGCCCTTTCTCAGTCCTCCCAGAAAAAAGCCCACCCATATACACAAGCTGCAACAAATTAGGGCATAAAAACAACGCCTGTCCGGTGACATGGGAGGGAAGAAAGTTTATTGAGTATGAAGAAAGTCTAAAAAATATAGATCAGGGGGACGCATTAACAGCCCGCCTATGGGAATCACAGGCTAACTATAAGTTAGTCTAATCAATTTCCCCAGAGCAACGTAAAGAAGCGAAGATGGCTGGAAAGGTGGCGTAGAAGGCCAAGCAGAAGAAGCAGAAGAAAGAGAAGGAAGCAGCAGCACAGGAGGAAGAAGCCAAGCGCAACATTGAGCAACAACAAGAGCACCTCTCTAGTATGACCGCCCCCTAAGACATCCCAGAAGCCGCAAGATAATGAGAAGTGGGCATTTGAATCAGAAATTGACAACGCACGCTTACTACTTGTACACAATGGAGCCCAACCTATTCAAGTACCAGTCAATAAATTCGTTCCCCAAGCCAACAGTTTCTCAACCCTCAACAGGATGGAGGACAACAATGCTCAGTGTATGGAGAACCCAAATCGGAACTCTGGGCCACAGAATGGCAATCAAGCACACCACCAGCCCAAACCATTTAAGAGGGTCCTATGACTTGTTCCAGATACAAGAAAGCCAACTCAGCTGCACAAAATTAATCTAGCCTATGCAGTCATAGCAGGCGTTCTGGGATCTCTAATGATTGGGACTCTCAACATATCAGGACTCTCATCCAATAAGTCCCTAGATAAGAAACGAGGGCTCCTGCTAAACCCACCAGTGGACGTGCTTGCTGTAGGAGAGAAAATGCACCACTGGAAAGGAGGAAGAGTGGTCCAGGCTCTTTCTCCCTTCGCAAACATTATGGACCAGCTTTTGTGGATTTGTAGCAAAGCATCAGCTGCCATAACAATCACCAACTACTACACTCATTTGGAAGGAAGGGTTCTAGTTCTGGCCTTCAAATGGGGGAATCAATCATATCAGGCCCCTTCAGTATATGCCCCTGTTGAAGCGGACAAACGGGAAGAGTTTATGAGCAACCTAATTGACTTAAACCTTCCAGAAGAAACAATTTACCTAGGGGACTTTAATTGCTGGATGGATGGAACTTGTGACAGATGGGCAAATGTTACAAACCTGCCAATAGGATCAAACCAATTACAGCAAGTAAAGACAACAAAATTCCTTCTAAATGCCAAACAACTTTCAGAATCATACTTTCCAAATATGACGCGGCCAAATATTTTAGTTAATCAACTAATCAGCGCCACTAGACTTGATTGGATACTCATACCCATGTTGTGGGATCACAAGCTAAATATTTCGCAACAATTGACCTACATCTATCAGCTTATATAATGGTAAAAACTGTATCCAATCAAAGGAAAAACCGTTCAAGAACCAACGTTTTAAAAATATGCTGTCAAAGAATGTGAATCTGAAGGGTGGTTAGCTGAGCGGGTAAAACTGCTTCCACCCCTAGTGCAGGTTTTGAGTTCAAAACCTGCACTGGCTAGAAAACATTCTCGGTGTGTATATTTATCCCAGGGTTGACCCACCTCAAATAATTTTTAAAGAATGTGAATCTGGTCCAAGTAGATCAGACAAAAAGACATGTAGATGAACTGTAAAATGCACTGACTCTGAACCTTATGGCAGCATTAGCAAAGGTTGATGAAGAAAATTCTATCCGCCCCAGCCCATGCAGCCTCCTGTCGCACTAAGAAGGAAATGGCAGAACTCTCCAAAGCTCAGAGAACAGTAAACCATCTGGAAAGATACCCACCCCTTAGCGGCTACTCACCACAGTGGGCAAGAGATTGGGTGAAACAGACACTAATTGTCAAGAAACATAAACAATTTCAAATGCACATGGAGGCCCTCCAAGCAGGTGACAGCTGGGCTGTTCAGGGGGATTGACCGTCCAAGTTTTTCTATCAGACGTACAAAATGAGGTCAAAAAATGCCAGTCTCACTGAACTACAAACATGCGAAGGCCAAACCACTAGAAATCCAGAAGAGGTAGCATCCATCACCCACTTCAACTACTCAGAACTGTATAAGGCAGCTCCAACAGAGGAAGATGCTAAGAACTACTTCAAAAATGCTGTCCCCAACCACGCCGAGCATTTAGCCAGAGTTGCTGACCCAAAACGGAGGATGAGCTAGCACAGGTTTAACGTAAGCTCCCTACCAACATGTCACCAGGACCAGACTGCATTTCTTATGAGTACTATAAAGCACATTATGAATAATAAAAAAGCCCATCCAATCTCTCTTTAACTCAGGTCTGCAAGTGTGGAGGGTTTCCAAAAGGCGCAGAAGCCTATACCATAGTGCTCCACAAAAAAGGGGACTGTACTGACCTGAACAACTGGCGCCCATTATCTCTAATCAACGCTGATATGAAGATAACGGCAAAGATAACGGCTAAGCGTCTCTCAAAAAAGCCAAGGAGTGCATTTCCCCACAACAGCATGGTTTCACCCCAGGTAAGAGCATTTGGGACAACATCCATCAAGTAAAAAACACACTGGGAGGAGCATCTAAGGGCACGTTTGCTTTCTAGACCAAGCTAAGCCATATGACAGAGTAGACTGGGAATATATGACGACAAAACTTCACAAACAGGGTTTCCTCAAACCCTTTATAGCATGGATAGTGAACCATTAGCTGTCATCCACCTTCTCAGTTATAGGTTCTACATTCATTTCACCTACTTTCACATCAGAAAGAGGCCTCCGTCAAGGTGACCCACTTAGCCCTGTCCTGTACAGCCTCACAATTGACCCCCTCCTACGGGTGATGGAGAAACAGTTGTCTGGTATTTAGTGCAAGGGGTAAGCCCATTTAAGGTTCTGTCCTTTGAAGATGACTATGTGGTAGGGGTCTCCTTTAAGTCAGATTACAAAAAGGCAGAGGAGATAATCAGCCTATATAAAAAAGTCTCCCAAGCCAAACTCAACAAAACCAAATCACAAGCCTTGGTGCTATCAAATGCTAAGCGCCTAGGCCCTAGAAACAAGAGGACAAGAAGAGTCACAAACATAAGCAAAGCGAAGAAGTGTAAAAAGTCCAGCTTTATCCCACGACCCTTTCAGATGCCTTGCCCAATGGAACCCATCAAAAACCTAGGGTTCCCCATCACAAGTGCGTGTATAGCAACTCAAGAGGTGTAAGAGAAGCTGCTTCTGGATATCCAAAGGACAGTGGCAAGGTGGAAGTTCAGGAAGACATCTCTGGATGGAAAATGTTACCTTGCCAATACTATGCTCTTCTCAAAAATTTAGTGCCCTGCAAATGCTATTGCCTTTAGCAATTTTTTGTTAAAAAAACCCACATCAATTCTACAACCTTGGTTCTGGGGCCCATGCTCCTTCCCAGACAGGATCACTACACTAAGGGGGCCAACTTATGAAGGCGGATGGGGTTGATAGACCCTGAACGCAATGCCGCAAACATATTCATGAAATGGATTAGTGCTGCAACCTCACAAGAAGGGAGTTTACCTCCATGGGCATCTTCAGCAAAGAGCCAAATAGCCAGAAACCTAACCCTCAAGAACCCAGGATCCCAAACCACCCTATTAAATGACCTAAGCTCACGCCCAGGGCTAGTAGGGCCATGGGACGTTTGGCAGAGGGCAAAGTAATGCTCTGTTATTTTAAAATTTTAGAAAACATACCAAGAATTAAACTCAAACCCCAAAAAATGCACCCTGGGAAAAAAAGGAAAACTTTAAAAATTATTCAGCACTCGCCGCCACCAGTTAATGCAAATTCCTAGGATCAAGCATCCAGCTAATCCAAGCGCTGGATTTCTAAGAATAATTTATCCACCTGAGCTCTGTAATACCAATTGAAGAATATCGAGTGAGCCTCAACTCCACCCCAAAATTACAACACTGCATTGGAGAGTTGCTAAACGCCTTTTTTGGACAGGGGAGCGCTCAAACGCCATGCACAGGGAGTGCACAGTGTGCAATGAAGAATATTCGCTGCACTATAGGTATTTTCATGTAAAACGGTGGTAAGATTCTGGAAAGAAGCAGTGCACTTAGCAAAGCTAGATCCACAAATCCAAACCACATAACCAAGGATTGGCTCTTATAGGCTGGGTCAAGGCTTGAGACCTTGGTCACAATAAGATAATTTTTGTTTTAGCGTTATGGCGATCTATAGTAACTGGGTTGCCACCACTGCAAGCCTACAAGGGTCTTTCCCAGCTAGGGCCATCAATAACTATAACTTTAGTCTATACAAAAACTTTGGCTACTGGCTGTTTGGGGATGCCATTCCACCAAAACAGTGTGCGCAAGTAGCGTCTTGGGCCATTTCACACATGCTCAAAATTTTCATGGTGCAACGAACATGTTTATGGAAAGTCCATTTACCTAAGACAACTGAAGACTCCCCAAACACCAACCCACAGCAAGGCGCAACGCCAAGGTTGTGCAAATAGCATCAAAAAAACTTCATTTACAACCTGCTTTAAGAAATATTACCATTTACTCGCCTATCCCATCCCTCAAGTGTCATCTCCAGTCGCATACTCCTAAGTAAAAATTTAAAGAACAAAAATTATAAAAGTAAAAAGTAGAAATAATATGGTATCTTTATTGAGGACATGATCAATATTGCCAATATTGGGAGAAGTACCTAAGGTCTTGGATACTTTACCCCAAATATCTTCATAGGGCAGCTTGGAGTGTTTTGGATTTTATAAGCTATTTAAGATGATAAAATTATAGTTTATAAATTTGACCTATCATAAAAAAGAAACTATGGCAAAAGATTTGAATTGAAAAGGATGTTTTTTTAAACTGAGGAATATAAATTTGGTAGGCTTAGGTATTGCTGTTGAGTTAGACGTGGATGGATGTTAAGATTTTAGAAATGTTCAAATCATCCAGATTATTAGATGATAAAGAAATATCTGTTTTATCTGTTATGGTTTTTTTATTATATGAAGACCTATAGTGGATGTAGAAGCTATCAATATTTTAATAACAATTGTTTGGTTTAATATGTGATAAATTATTAACTAATTTAATGTATTCAATTCTGTCAATTACCAATGTTCCATTAAAGATATACTCAACAAAGTTTAAGAGTATATATTAGTAGTTTTATTCTAGGAATTAAATATTTAAGCGGATAAAATGAGGCTTGTCACTAGTCAATAAGTGTTTAATGGGGACCACCTAGATCTAAAGAATAAGGGCTTATTGATAGTTGCTGAAGCGTTTTAACGCTTTTTCCAGTACCAACTCACAGTTTGGCCTAAAGCAACGTGACCTGATACTTGTCATGATTAATTGACTTGATTGTAAGCACCAACCCCAAGGATAAGGCTGGGCGTCAGCAGGCCCAGAAGTTGAAACTTCAGGCCCTCCCTGACCTCAATCACCTTAGACCAACTCTGGGTGCAAGCCAAGTATGCCCAGGTTGGTACTAGTGTGGTGCAAAACGCCCAGCCCCTTGTATCAGCTCAGGAGTCAAAACGGATGAGCTATTTAATTAACAAAGATGGATCAATTTGGTTGATTGGGGAATGAGGGGTTCAAAACCCATTCCTTTTTATGGAATTACGCGTTTGGGTAGAGTACAACTTCATTCAATCACTCAGTGTGAGGTCAGTTTTGGTGTATTCTATCAATTTGGATGAAAGCGTTTGCCTATTGGTAAATCAGTGCTTGGGACCACTTTGGCAGACCTATATAACCCTGACAATGTTTAAATAGGGTTTTTGTGACCAACATTCCTTGTTGGTCTACTTTTCACAATAAACTTTCCCATTTTTACGTTTTCATTTATAATTCCTTAAACCTGGGTGCGGACCTCTTTGAGGATATCCAACTACGTTGGCCACTATATTCTATCACAAATAACAAAAGTTTTGGGTGCACCTTTGGGCCTCTCAGGTCCCCTCCAGATTGAGGCACTCAAGCCTCCCAGCACCAATTTACACTGTATTATGGACTCCCCTTTGGGGTCCACACAAGTTTTGTTATTTCTAGCTTAACTGATATTGTATACCACGCTTTACACCCTTGCCTTGGGTCCCTTCTGTACTGGCACCATTAGTGGTGCCTTGTTTCTCATTCTCTTAACTACTAGTTCCCTAGCAGTGTGGGTTTGCATCCCACATCACATTGCTGGGAACGAGAGTTACAGACATTCTTGACATTAGTTAACCAATCTTTTTATTATACATGCATCAGAATTATCCATGTGGGACTTTCTTTTTAGTAAACTGGGTGTGCTGGCCCATTGTTACTGCCACGATGGTGCTCACCACAGTTTTCTCATTTGGTTTTGTTTTGGTGCATCTCAGCGTTATTCTTGCAACTACCAACTGGGAAGTGCCCACCTTTCCTGCTCATACCTGGTGGTCTCAGACTTTTCATGATCCTGTTGTTGCAATTCCCCACCTTTCTCCTGAGATTTACTCAGAAATTCAACAGTCCTTGGCTACCCTTGAGCCAAAAACTTCTTTAGAAAATAACAAAATATCTGGTTCCCATCCGCTTTCATGGAGAGTAGATTTGTTATATCAGCTGTCTCCAGATGTGGCCTACTAGTTTTTTGAGGTGTTTCATTTACATCCGTTCTTGTGGCGATCAGTGGAGGGCTTGGAGCATGTCTTGGAGCAACGTCATCCTGATGGAGCATCCATCCATCCCTTCTACAAAGTCTTTTCACTGCTTCAAGCTGGTTGGCTGGTAAAATTTTATTTGAATGAATTTTGTGAAAAAGCCCAGGCCTTACCATTGCCTGACATCATTAAAATGTCATTTCTCTGATCTACCTTGAATTTATCCGTGTGAAACTCCCTGATTTGGAAGTCGCCCCCTTCCAACTTCAATCATCTTATTGAAGCCCTTTGGAATGGTTTCCCTGCCCCAACCCAGAAGGGTCAAGGTTATTTGGCCGTCATGGTTTCGCCTGGGTCAGCCCCTATAAATATGGGAACCAAAAAGTCGCATGCATCTCTCAAAATGAAGGAATCTTATCCTTCTAAACCTTTGAATCCATAGAATTTGAAGATGAACAGGGTTCTGCCCCGAGTCTAAATTCAAGGTTTCAGATGATTCTGCCACAATGATGTCACCTTCAGTTGCCCCTATAAATACTGAGTCCGTGACTAGTGATATTTCCTTGAATTGTGAAGAGCTCCACACTGTTTCCCTCCCCATTTTGGTGGAAGTTGAAGGTCCAGGTGAGTCTAAACTCAAACTTAACCAAAAATGGAACAATAATAATGAGTTTCCTTTGCACTGCATTTCTGCAGTGCAAGCTGACGCATCTATTATGGGCTTGGGAGTGATGGCCCTGGATAATGATGCACACCAAACCCTTGGAGAGGGTATGGGGTCTCGCTGGAGCCTGAAAACACATTTTATAATGTGAGCAATATATCAAAAAACAAGCCGTTTATTAGCTCTTATGGCCTGTATTATGACCCTATTCCTGTATATCAGATTACCCCTGAGAACCTTCGTTTGACCCCTAACATGATCCGTAGCACTCAGGAAGTGGAAAAAGAACTTCATTTCAATTTTGATAAAGTATATGCACCTGAAGAAGATGGGGTGGGATATGTGGCCTCAGTAGTAAGAGTGGCTAACTATCCCTCCCCCTTCTAAGATTCAAAAACATACCCTGAGGCTTGCTCAAGCCAGAGGAAGAATTTCCAGGTGAGGTGGTGGCATTTTCTGCTTTGAATAAAACTCATTCTGGGTACTTTTTGTTGACCGCTACCCTTATGTCCCCTTTGGGGAGTTCAGCTCAACTATTTTGGTGGATACCGGTGCCTCTGAGAATTTTATGGACCAAGATAGCTGACTACCTTGAGTTGAGTTACTTACCAGGTGGTATGGTTTGAGGCGGGGCTTCTCAAGGTATCCCCACGCTGAAAATCATGAGGTCAGTGGACTACCAGGTGGGCACCTATCTCCTGTCCAACCATCTCAAGCTATCAAAAACCTCTTGTACCCCATTATTTTGGGCGTAGAGTGGTGGAGAAAGTTTAACTTCAGGACTAATTTTAAAGAGAACACTCTATCCTTGTCCTTGATAAATGGTCACAAGTTGATTGTTCCTTTGGCTGATGCCCACCTTCAGGGAAAATTGCCTCACTGGCCCAATGTTCACACCCTTAATCTTGCCCCATTGCTGAAGCCCTCAGTGGAGGTTCCCCTATTTTCTTGTTTGGAGGGTTTGGAATCTTCCTTTTATGCAGCTTCAGCTAATGCACTACCCAATCATTATGAGTTCAAATGCGAGTTCAAGCTCACTGTGGATCTGGTGCGTATATCTTCCCCCATATACCCATTTTTTGTCCGGGAGGAAGAGACTTTAGATGTGTGGGTGAAGGAGCAGTTAGACAAAGGCGCCATTTTTCAGCGTACCTCCCCTGTTTGCTCCCCGCTTCTCTTTGTGGAGAAGACAATGGAACTCTACGCCCTTGTATAGATTATGTGAATCTAAACAATATTACTGTATCAGGCCTTTATCCCATCCCTTTTATTCACAGATTTCGCGTTATGTAAAGAAGGCTAAAGTCTTCTCCAAACTGGATTACCTCAATGCGTTCAGTCTAATCTGTATAAAGAAGGGACAGGAGTGGTTAACAACATTCCAAACCAGAAAAGGGATTTTCCAGTTTCAGGTCATGCCCTTTGAGCTTAAGAATGCCCCTGCTATTTTTCAACGCCGAGTTGATGCAGCATTGGGGACTTGTTAGGGGTATGAACGGTTGCCTACATGGATGATATCCTGGTGTTTTCCCCTGATCATGAGTCCAATGCAGTACACCTTCGGCAAGTGGTGGAGAGGTTAAAGGTAGCCAGCCTTACACTAAAGATCAAAAAGTGTGAATTCTTCAATTCCCAGGTCACTTTTCTGGGCAACGTTGTGTTTGACCAAGGACATATGATCACTCCAGACAAGGAGAAGGCTATTCGTGAGTAGCCCACCCCTACTTTGGTTAAGAAATTGCTGAGCTTTTTGGGGACATGTACATTCCTCAAGAAGTTCATGCTCAATCTTTCTAAGGTGGCAGTGCCCTTATATAGGGCTAGTGGTGCAATGGTTTTTTCAGTGGTACCCCATTTTGGAGGATGCTTTCCATGAAGTGAAGTGCACCCTGTTGTCCACGTCCATCTTTCGCCATGTTGACTCTACAAAAGAGTTCATTGTGTCAACTGATGCCTCCAACCTCGCCATAGCGGCTGCCATGTTAAAAGTAGGCGAAGATAGGATAGAGCATCTGGTGGGATTTTTTTCTAGGAAATGCCTCTGCCTGAGTTAAATTACACCGTTTATGACAAAGAGTTACTGGCAGTGATGGAGGCGCTGATTTATTGGCGTCACCACTTACATAGCTCCTCTCAACCTTTCTGTGTACATAAAAATCACCGTGCCTTGCTGTACTATCACGCCTCTCATGCCCTAACCTCAAAGCAGACCCATTGGCATGAGACCCTTTCTAAATTTGCTCTTCCTATGAGTTCACCAAGGGCAAGGAGAATGGTTTAGCGGACGCTTTGAGCCACAACCCTGCTTTGGCTCCTGATCCAAAGGAGGTAGCAGTTCATAACACCCAGTTGATGATAACAATGGGTAAGATTTTATCTCAACTTCTTGATTCCACGGCCAACATGCCAGCACTTGCACCTCTGGAAAATACAGAGGAATACAGTATGTTCAGAAAGGTAGTCCTTTCTAAGCCGCAATCAGCCAAATATACTATGGTACTTGCTAAGAGCGCCCTGAATCAGGAGGACTTATCCAGAAGTTATCACATGAAGGATGAGATGGTATGGTTTCAGGGGCTCATATGGGTTCCTGCTGGAACACTGCGCCTGGAAATCATCTGGGAGCATCATGATGGAATCACCGTTGGTCATCCTGGGAAGGCAAAGACCTTGGAGTTAATATGACGCACCTACAATTGGAAGGGCTATCCTGTTCAAGTAAAATGGTATTGTAAAGAGTTCCTGATCTGCAATTAAATGAAATCCTCTCGTCAACCTTTAGCAGGTTTGTTGGTACCATCCAAAAAGGTTGAAGGACCCTGGACTTCCCTATTATTGGATTTCATTGTGGAATTACCAGTTTCCGATGGTTTGATGCTATCATGGTGGTGGTGGACCAGTTTATGAAGTTCTCCCACTTCATTCCTTGAAGAACGACAATAACTGCAGCTGAGATTTCCAGGCTCTTCGTCATCCATGTGTTTGTGCTTCATTGGGTTCCTCAAGAAATCATTAGTGACCAGGGACCCCAGTTTACCTCCATCTTTTGGGGTGGAGTTGTGTAAAACTCTTCAGATTCGCCCCTGCCATCAACTGCCTATCACCCCCAATCAGGTGGGCAGACTGAATAGGTGAACCAGTGCCGGAGCAATTTCTGTGGTGTTACACCGCTGCAGATCATTCAGATTGGGTCTCTCACCTTCCTATGGCCCAATTCAGCTACAACAAAACTTTAGATTCTTCGATCAGTTGTTCCCCTTTCTTTGCTAACCATGGTTTTAATCCCACCTTTAGCATGGAGCCCAGCTGTGAATCCAAGGTTGAGTTGGTGGTGGACTTTATAAGAATAAATAAGAAAATTCCACCAGGGGGTTTCCACGAGTTTAGAAGCGGTAATACAAGTATATAAGGAGAACACTGATGGTAAGCGACGAGTGGATCCAGCATATAAGGATGGGGATCTCATGATGCTTTATGCTCATAACATCCCTATCAAGCAGCCATGCAAAAAGCTGGGACCAAAGAGGATTGTTCCTTGCCGCATTTTAGAAAGGTGGGCCATGCCTCATACCAGTTGGATCATCCCTCTTCATTTTGGATCTTCTCTTCTTTCATAAAAGCAAATTGACATTGTTTGAGGGCTTCCACCTGGGACTCCTGAGGCTTATCTCGTGGATGGGGCACCAGAGTGGGAAGTGGATGGGATAGTAGCCTCCCGCCGAGTTAAAAGAAGGATGGAGTACCTGGTATCCTGGAAGAGTTTTGACACTGCAGAGAACAGTTGGGTACCAGCACGTGACTATGTGCATGCCAAAGACCTGATCAAAGCTTTCCATATTCATTTTCCTGAGGCTGCAGGATCAAAGTCCAAGCCTGCCATCGCTGCTATGAAGTTGGTTCCCGCACATAAAAACTTCTCCTTAGTGAATGCCCATGGAAGGTGGGTGGAACCTAAGAAAGAGGAGGGTAATGTTATGGTTAAATGACTTGATTGCGGGCACCAACCCCAAGGATAAGGTTGGGCGTCAGGAGTCCCAGAAGGTGAAACTTCAGTCCCTCCCTGACCTCAAGCACACCTTAGACCAACTCTGGGTGCAAGCCAAGTATGCCCAGGTTGGTACTAGTGTGGTTGTGGGAATCCAGATGATTTGTGCTCTCTTGGTGCTTGAAGCCTGTTGGATTCCACAATGATTTTATATACAAATTTAATAAATAAAATAAAGTGCTAATAATGTGGGTTTTTATGTTATTTAGTAAGCACTCATTAAAGAAAAAACAATAATCCTCGACCTCCAACTATCTAGTATTTAAAGTAATTTCAAAGGTTGAGGGGAAATTTGAGAATATGTTTGGAACAGCCTGCATGAGTCCAAAATAAGGAAATATGCAGGAACAACGTGTCATAGTTTGGGAACTTGCATCAGGGCAGCAGATTGAAGGAAGCGGGATTCTGATTGAGCCAAACATACCCATGAGGTAACATTTTTATAAACTTGAGCCAATCACCGCCCAAGAAATTTCTTTCACCTTGGGGGGACCCCCGCCAAGCCTATAAAGGGGGGGGTCCTCGCGTAGGTGCATTGAAGGCCTTTGTTGGGGTTGGGGGAGTGCTATTTAATGATACCCCAAAGTCCGTGGTAAGGTCAGAGTAATCTGACCAGCCAATTTTATTAGTGCCCATACAGGTTTCAAACTGGTGTTTCCCTTATTAACAGGGTTCCACTGAGAATTAGCCAGGGACTTTTGGCCAATTTCCTTGATGTTTCAATTATTAATTTTAATAAACAAGCTCTTAATGACATTGGAATATTGCAAATGGCCAACATTTCCCTTTTTGGCAGAACTCAACCTACAGCATTCTTATCTTTAGTCTGCAAAGGTAAATGTCCATCAGTGGTGCAAAACGCCCAGCCCCTTGTATCAGCTCAGGCGTTAAAATAGACGAGCTAACTAATTAACAATGATGGATTGATTTGGTTGATTGGGGAACAGGGGTTCAAAACCCTTTCCATTTATGAATTACACGTTTGTTTTAGTACAACTTCATTCAATCACTCAGTGTGAGGTCAGTTTTGAAGTTTGCTACCATTTTGGATGAAAGCGTGCGCCTATTGGTGAACCAGTGCTTGGGACCACTTTGGCGGACCTAGAATTACCCTGACAATGTTTAAATATGGTTTTTGTGAACAATATTCCTTTTTAGTCGGCTTTTCACATAAAACTTTCCCCTTTTTTACGTTTTATCTATAGTTCCTTGGGAGAACCTGGGTGTGAACTCTTTGAGGAGATCTCCAACTACGTTGGCCACTACATTCTATCACAAATAACAAAAGTTTTGGGTGCACCTTTGGGCCACTCAGGTCCCAGCCAGATTGAGGCACCCAAGCCTCCCAGCACCAATTTACACATAGTTATGGACTCCTCTTTGGGGTCTACACAAGTTTTGTTATTTCTAGCTTACCTGATATTGTATACCGCGCTTTACACCCTTGCCTTGGGTCCCTTCTGTACTGGCATCATTTTTGGTGCCTTGTTTCCCATTCTCTTAATGGATAGTTCTCTGGCAGTGTAGGTTGGCATCTCACACCACCTTGCTGGGAACGAGAGAGTTACAGACATTATCTTGACAGTACTGATGGGTAATTAGTCCTATTATCTAAGCAGGTTGTTAGCCCATCAAGTTTAATCCACTGGGATTTGGATAAAGGCGTTGTGATATGCTCCTTAAAAATTTAACCCAGGAGGGGTTAGGCCAAGTTGACATCGAGTCTAACTAAGTGGATGAATTACTAATCATTTTAATGGCTCCTAAGGGCTAGATTCATTGGTGATGGATGCCATCCCATTGGGGTTCCAATATAAGAGTTGAGTGCTGAATTTTCTTAAAAAATCCTTTTTTTAGTATATATTGCAGACTTGTTTAGTGAAAACCAAATTAAACTGTTATACATTTTTTATTAAACTCTTTTACTTAGAATAGGAAGGATAGTCTCCTTTATCTATATATGCTGTTAAGATTCCAGGTCTATTGTGTCATAAGTTGAAAGGAGAGGTTCCCTAGTTGTCCAGAAGTTTGCAAGCTCTATGGAAAGAGTTGATGTGTTAGCTTTTCCTTTTCTGGATTGTGTCCATGTACCTTCAAGTGGGATGAAGAAAGGTTGTCATTACCATTTATAGGAGAAAACCTGAGCGGATTTGATACATTTGGTTATAAAGAAAGCTAGGGTAATTGTCTTCAAACAATTATCATTATTCCTAAATTTATAATTATGTTAATCAACAGTATTCAACACACACCTAAAACATGTGCAGTAAGCCTCAAAAAGTTTACATTTGGTGCTTACTATAGGGGGTAATTGAGCTATCAGGCCAAACATTTTGCTAAAAATCATCTGATGAATGTCATACAAGAATGAACTTCGGAAGCTGTGGAAAGAACTAGAAATGGTGAGCAAGCATACATTAAATTTGATATCTCAATCTGATCTGATACATTGGCAGAATGAGTAACAAAAGCCAATGAGGAAATAGAGCAGGTCAAGAAGGTCAAAAATAATAATTATGGGAAAGTGACCTCCTTGAAGTGTATTTCAGGATTAATGTCTGACTCAAAAAATTTTATGAGCAAGATGGCATTTATAATTCCTGATCTGATAAAATAGACAAAACCATTATTGGGGATAATCCCCAACTAACTCTAAGCACTTAAAATATTGGGGAAAATCCTTAACTAATGCATGCAAATGTTACTCACCCAAAACCCCCTAATATTGGGGTTCATACCTGATCTATGAGGCAATCAAATCCCATCTACTTAATGAACAACCTGTCGTAGATACTCAATTGGTGAATGATTTTAGATTTTATCTTGGAACACTTGGAGATTTACTGTAAAAAATTCTAAACCTCTTATATAATCATGTTCTAAGCAAGTGAACTTTACTCTCTTTCTTGCATTTAAGTTAAATTGGCCTACCTCTATTTTATTAAGGAACAAAAAATAGTTAGTAATTACACTCAAGGAACTTTATCCTGTGTGAAGACTTTCCAGCCAAGTAAAGTAAAAACTTATGATCCAGCACTCAGTAACTTTGGGTCTTCTGGCCTTATAAAAAAGGACAATTGGTCTATATCCCTTATTCCTGACAGTGTAAGGAGGCTTAATTCATTAAGGAATTGATGTTCCAAAAGTCTGCTTGGGAATCATACAGAGAACAAATTTGCCAAGCTCAGGATCATGTAATGAAAGTCCTTTAGCAGTCACATGATTTGGAAAATCACAAATGCAACTGTGTGCAGATAGAGGCATATGTATTTTACAACAATAAAGATGATTAAAGTTCCGTTGGGAAAGTGCATTGCGCAAGAAACATGCCTAAATATTTGCAGCACTGTCAAAGATCACTCATGAGAATACCCGTTTTTAGAAGGGTTAACAGTTGAGTACCCCTCTAGTACTAAAAAAAACAGTTGAGTACCTCACATTCTAGTAATGACCAAATAATTTCAAGATACATCTAAATTACCTATTTTCCAACAGGATAATGCACCAGCTTTTTTCCACCTATACAAAATAACTTTTTTCATATATGGTGACTGACAGAAAGTGGTAACATTTAAAAACTGTTTAGACACAGAATGACAAATCTGGTTTTACCCATTTCAATGGTGACAATCGAATGTAAAACGATGCCAAAGAAGCAATCATAACAAGTTCAGTCCAGAGTGGTTAGCTAGCTACAAACATGAGTTCTTTGTAATCCAATTTAAAATTGACAAAACATTAGCTACATTTTGCCAATAGTTATTACTTGGAAGTATTATCCTAGTGGTTGTAAAAATTTTATAAGATCTTGATTTGCATATGCAATGCAATGGCACTTTGGCCCTACAGAGATCTGTATCACGCCATGGTTTTGGCGTTAGTAGATCAGAATTCCATTTCATACATGGTAGATTATATGAAAATGTTAGGCTCAACATTTAATACATATAATCAATTTACTAAAGAGATACCAGCTAATTAAGACTAGATTATGTCATAATTTGAAGACAATAATATGTTAGTTTAATAATTAGTATGATTGAGTTTGAATGGGGAAGCTCTACTGTAAAAAATTGGATAGATGAATCTCAAAATTTCTGTTGTAAATGTGGTGCTAATGGACATTTTGCCGTCCAATGTGAGGAAAGAAGCCAAGAGATAATGTCATCTTGTTTTTCTGAGGAAGAGGAAACCAACAAGGAGGAGGGAAAAGGTTCAGCAGTATATATGAAGAACAATCTAGCACTGCATTCAAAGATGTTCCGCCAGATATCTGGCCAGACAGAGCAGATATTTCAGATTTTTTGTAGAGAACCCTGGAGAGGATTGATGCATTAGGTCTTATCATCTGATCTAAATATAGTCATGAGAGTAATAAAATATGCAGATGGGAATATAGAAAATGTAAAGTAAGTCTCTCATCCTTATGCTTGCCACTTAATGGAAAAGGCATGAAATGCCAAAAACCAAAATGATCTGCTAATGTCAAAGTTGGATAATGCCAATGTTTTAATACCAATCTTCACAATTAATGGGTCATTTCCAGATCTTTAAACAGGATTTAATTCAAATGTTAAGTATGACGATAATTTCAATGCTCAATATAATAAAAAACATTCTATCTTTTGGTAGGAACTGGCAATTAGTTATTAGGTCACATACATGAGACAAGATAGATCAAGTGCCAAACCCAAAAGTGAATTAAGCAAGGACCTGTCAAAATTAGTGACAATTTAGAATCAAATGCTAATGGTTGAGACTATTCAAAATTAAGACTAATTCAGAGACATATGCTACATTCTGAGAAACATAGCTGATGGATGTATAATGAATTAAATTTAAAGCAATAACTCAAAATTTTGGATCTAAGAGAAGATATAAGAACTATATATAACATAAAAAGTGGTAGAGAAAAGAGTATAAAAAATAAAAATCTATTAAAAAATTTATTACTTATAGGGAATATATTAGAAAGTAAGAGAAATCAAAAAATATAAAAATACTAATTTTTTTTGACACAATAGTGTGGGAATTGTGGTTTTCAATTCCTAGTCTTACAGGAGTAAGGAGGTCAAAGTACAACGGAAGTAAAGAAGATTTAGAGAGCATGGATAGTTGGCAGTACCAACTTGTGTTAAAATTGTGTCCACTGGGGAGAGCACAAGAAAAGAGAACTTAAAGATCCACTCTGATCAAAATATGTGAAACCTGACTTAGGAGAATACAGGCATATAGGAATTACTAGTGAGATCAACTGAGAAGAACCTGGTATGGCGTGTAGCCGTGAGAGCCCTTACCTGGGGGAAAATATGAGTTGAAAAATTTGTTAGTGAGGTTGACTGAGTAATTCTGGTATGGCAAATAGCCGTCTAATACATTCTTGTTAAGAACTTCAACATAGGGAAATCAGGCGTTCAGTAGTTATCATTAGCAAAATTGACCAAGTGACCCTTGAACCCATGCTCATCTGAGGCAGCAGTAAATATAAAAAAGAGAAGAGGAACAGCTTAGCTGAAAATGGGTATTGGATGATGCATTAAGCAAGGAGATGAAGACTTAGCTCTGCTGAAATCAAATTTTAAGCATGTTGACTAAATTATAACCATTGACTAAAGTGTCATCCGCCTCAAAATTTCTATTTTTGCTAGATAATCTTGTTAATTCAGGGGATGTTTTGAGATTTTAGAATGCCAACATCAACAGAAATATTAGATTATAATAAAAGCCTTTTTATCTGTGTGTTTGATTTTATTACTTAAAAACCTTTAGTAGATAAGGTATTTATTGTTCTTTTATAATTATTGTTTGGTTTAATTCTTAATAGTAACTAACTTATTTTCCAGATTCAATTCTTCCAGAATTAATGATCCATTGGAGATGATAGCAGACAATGTTTGCAAGTGTTTTTATTACTAAAATATAATAAATAATCAAATATTGTTGTGGGGATGATTGGGGTTTGTCGCTGGTTGATGTAGGTTTATTTGCAGTTTCTTAAGCAATGGCAACTCTTTTATTGGCAGCAACTTTCAGGTAGCCTAAAGCAACATAATTTTGTTATTACTGGGTAAATGGTTCCATTAACTAATCAGGTTGCTAGCTTAATGAGGTTATTCCACTGGAGTTGGATAAAGGCGTTGGGACATTCTCCTTAGAAATCCAACCCAGGAGGGGTTGTGGCCTAGTTGGTTGTGGAATCCAACAAGGTGAATGAATTACTTATTATTTCCAAATGGCTATCTAGCTATTTTTTATTGATGATGGATGCCATTACCATTGGGGCGCCAACAGAAAAGTTGGTGCTGAATTTACCTATAGAAATACCGTTATTTTAATAAAAGCAGAGTTGTTGAGTGTAGGAATTTTTAACTGTTATAATTTTGTATTGTGCTTTTGTGATTAGAGTTGGAAGGATAGTTTTCCTTTATCTATATTTCCTGTTAAGATTCCAGATGCCTTGTGTCAAGAGTGAAAGGAAGAGGTTCCCTTGTTGTCCAGAAGTTTGCCAGCTATAGAGGAAGAGTTGAAGAGATAGTTACCCATTGACTCAATTTTTAAATTACCTTCAAGTGGGGTGAAGGAAGGTTCAGTACCTACTCATAGGAGAAACCCCGATAAATATAATACATTTGATTAGAAGAACTCAGCTAGATAAATAGTCTTCATACAATTATCACAGTACACACATTTATTATTATATTAATCAACAATGTACAACGCACACCTCAAACCTGTGCAGTAAACTTAAAAAGACCACAGCAGAGCCAAGTTTAGCCAAAATAAAAAAATCTAATCAATAAGTAGGAGGAGAGAAAGTTGATAGAGAGTCGTTGTTACAGTAGTCATCACTGTTCCTTCCTTGAGGACAGGTACTAAGATGATAATTCTGAGGAAGGATTAAATGAATCAGGTTGACTCATGGAGTGAGTTCTGTTATGGCATATACAAATCTCCTTTGTCCAGTATGTGACTTTGCTAATAAGTGGATAGCATCCATTTGAGACATACAGGACATATAACGTTCATATCAAGAGTACAAAAAGACAGAGACATAGCTATATAATCTGGTCAAACTGGGGGATAAGTGTAAATTTTTTATATGAACATAAATCCAGCTTTATATAGATTAAGCTTTAATTTATATATATATTTAACTGAGGCAAGCTGACCAGGGGACAGGTATTACCAAAAGAAAGAAATGACATGAAACCTGAACAGGGTCAACTCCATCAAAGAAAGTTTTTCCACCTTCAGATTGGGACTCAAATTTTTCTGGTTACATCATGGGTAAGGTTTTCGTGTTATTAGACCTACTAACCGCCAATAGCTTCCTTTGGCTGGCACCCTGATCAATGTGCAAAGGGCGGGAATCAAACCCACAACCTTCAGGTTGGTAGCCATACACCCTTACCAACTTGCCTTCCGCCCCCTTAATTTATATATATAAGTTAGTTTATTTATAATTAAGTTTATAGTTTAATCTTTGAGTTTGATGTTGATTTTCAATTAGTTGATTAAAGATTAACTGATTAAATGATTAATTACAATTTATAAAAAATGCAAATCTGATGTCATTTATGATTATAATTAGCCAGGAACTGTTACAACATGGCATTTAGTAAGTGGCTATAAAATAGGCATTTTTTTCTTTCCTAAGCATCAGTTGTAACATCTGATTTGATAGCTGATTAGTTTGGCTTTTTAGCACGCTATTTTATGTGAAAATTATTTATTGTATTTCCAAAGTTTAAATTAATACTTATTTTATTGGCTAGGCATGCCAAGTTAATTGTAATAGCCACATTTAATAATTTACTCATGTCTTCTAATACTTTTGCCTATATCATCCTTAATCTTAATACTAAATTTTACCTTAGAATTATTAGTACTTTATTATTTTCAAATGTTTATTGAGTTTACTTTAAGTTGAAGTTATTTGTTTCTACAAGTGTCATTTACCCAAGTGAGGTTAAAGTTACTTGTAATTCAAAATTAAAAGAGTGAGGTTGAAGCCACTCAAGTTTTATAACTAAACTAGGATGATTGTCTTCATATAATTAGCAGTCTACATATTATTTATCTTCTCATCAGTTAATTAAACTTGTGCACCTGTAAACCCAATGTTTTTATAGGCCTACTTGATAGCCTTCAGGGATTTGTTGAGATTTTTCAGAAAGAACATGTGCATTAGAAGTTAACTATGTTTTTCAAGTGAGTAAAGCAAAATGGTCTTTGCGTTGAATAAATCCAAGTCTCCAAATGTCTAAAGGAATAGGTCATGGGTTATACTAGTTTTTATAGATTAAAACTGACACAGACTTCCCCATTGTCATAGTGAGATTCGTGCTTCATGCTTTGAACTCCCGCAAACTTACAAAATCTGCACTAATTATTTCTTTGACTTTGGCCCAGGTGTGGTGGGATCAAAGTGTGGCTCCAAGCGCCTCCTGCTCTTCTTTGTTCAGGCGTCCCTAAAAATTAAAGTCGGTATGACAGCTTTTTCTTGCTTAACTTGGGTGGCCACCTTACAAGGTGGGGTTATTTAGACAGATATGAGACACTATGCGACCTTCTGAAGGAGCATAATATCACTTACTAAGTAAATTATCTTCAGATGCAACCCAATGTATCATTGAGGATGTTTGGAAATGCTCATTACCCTGCTGGCGGTAATCTTATTGAGAATTTTTGACATAAATTCAGTGCGTTACCCTCTCACACGACACTTAATGGGTACTCCAACCAACTTTTCATTGGCGTTATCAGCAACCAAAATATTTTTCCTTGAGGGTGTCCTAATTCTTAGATACCAGATTAGTTGCTGATAATCTATCCATTTAACCCCAGTATAAGTAGTAACAAAGGATAAACTTGAGATTCTATGGTAAAAGCTTCTATATCAAAATAAAAATAAAGCAGTTCTGTAATTCTTAAATATATTATATATATAAAACTAAATAGACATTAAATGTAATGTTGGAACAGGGTATGGCATAATTATAGGGGCTTTATGAACCCTTTGTCAATTTTTTATTATCTGCTTGGTGGTGGTATCCATTTTTTAATGCTTTTATCTGCAGGCTCTGTCTTACAGCGGAGATCCCAAAATCAGTATGTTTTGTGTCCCTTGTAAAATACCCGCTTCTTGGTTTGGGGCTGGAATACCACTTCTGGCTATTGCTTTTTCTCCCAATCTATTAATATAGTGATCAAGTGGGTTTTTGTACAATGGCTGTTCTCTGATGTTCCTCACTCAGGGTTTTGACTGAACTTTAATATTACTTGATCGCCTTTTCAGGTATCTGCAGTTGAAAGGTTCAATCACTTCCATTGGGATAACTGGAACTAGCTAGCATTTGGTCATACCTTTGTCATGGACCTTTTTTGAATAAAAACATCATCATTAGTCAATTGTAAATTATATTGTCCTGACAAAAGTATAAAAGGGATCCAAAACATAGTCTTTGATGGTGTTGTCATTATCTTAATTTATTGAATCTCTTTGGTTTGCATGTATCAAAGTTATCTTATAATGTAATCCTGACTGACTAGAAAATTCTTAGGCCGCTGTCATCTATAAAAGGGGTTCTCTTTCTTATCCGCGTTTTGATCTTGAATTTGTAGAACTTGTAGTAAAAGTATGTTGGCAGGGTTCCTTCCAAAAGCAAGGTTTTTTCTAGTATAATTATGATAGTTTCTTTAACACTTCTTCTTCCAAGAAAAAACTGGGAAAGGACCTAAGGGCCAGGCGTTTACTCTGACAAAAACTATATTGGTGAAACTATTTCTGATTAAATCTTTGGCCTTCTCTTGGCTAGGATAGTTTCAGGACCAGTCCATGTGTCTTAAACTTCTCAGGCTGAATACTTTGTACATGGTAGAATATTTTTTCTTTTATGTTAAGCTCTGTTACTCTAGTCAATATTTGGCTCTCATGATGACGCTTGAGGCTTACGACTTTGATGTTCTTAGCTTCTAATTGGCTTTTGATCAATACATTGTGTAACTCTTGCTGGTAACAAGTTTTAGTTCTTATGATCGTTAAGGATGACTGGTTCCAGCAAGGTGAGCAGCGTTGCTTCTCACCCATATATGGCCTTAAAAGAGACATACCAATGACCAGTGAAAGCTAAGTTAATACTGAAGCATGGATGGCAATAGATAGTCCTACTTCAACTCGTAGTTCAGGTTCATATTCTTCAGAACCTTCTATGGTTCCATTCATGCATTCTATACTTTTGTTGGAGGATGTAGTATATGGAATGATGAGTCTTTGTCTCACTCCAACCAAATCATAAGAATTCTCTTAACGATAAAAATAAACTTCTTTTTGGTGTCTATTAGTAAAACTTGATAGTATCTAAGACTCTATTCACAAATATATACAAAAATCCAGTGGTTGATTCTGTGGTGTAGGTCTTGACTTCTAATTCTTGACCCATTTGGTGAACTTATCAATTGCCATGATGATAAACTTGTATCACTTGAACAATAGTAATGGTAATATTACATCAATGGATAAGTTGTATAATGGGACTGTTGGTGTAATTTGCTTGAGCTCAAAGTGCTTCTATAGGGGTCTGAAGCTCATGCAGAGTATAAGAGTTACAATGCCTGATGTACTCATATGACATCAACTCCTAATAGGACCGGTCTATTAGGTATGTCAATGTCTTCTGGAATTTTACATGCTCAGCATGTTTGTTAGCTTCCATCATAAGCTTCATTTTTGATTGCTAGGTCAGATATATGTATAACGCTTGTCCTTGAACTTCTTCTTAAGGTTCCCTTCAATATGCTGAGTATCTTTTTAATATCCTCTTGAGCCAATTTACTTCATCAGGCTTGTCTTGCCACTCCGCCTCTGTGGTTTTTTGTTCTAGTCATACAGGTAATCACTCTCATTTTCTTGGAGATGGAAAACAAGCAATTAAGATAGTCTGTCAGCGTTAAATTGCTTGCTGACCGCCCTTTTTATAATATTGTAATAATACCCTTAAAGTTGTACTGCCCATAGGGCAAGGTGTCTATCTGGGCCTTTCATGTTCTGCTTTCAGTGGAACAATGCATGATACATCAGAGCTTTGAAGTGTACCCATATGAGTAGGGTCAAAAGAGATTTACTGCTTGTAATAACGATAGGTACTCTCTTTCCATCACAGTGTAGTTCTTTTTAGCTCTTGTGAAGCTCTTGGAGTAGTATTCAATAGGGTGGTCAACACCTTATTCATCCAATTGGGCAAGTATTGCTCTAAGCCCAATGTTACTGGCATCAGTATATAGGTAAAACGTCCTATTGAAGTATGGCTAGGCTGGGATTGATGCCTCTACCAATCTTACTTTCATCTATTTATAGGCTGTTATAGCTCCAGGATTCATAAAAACTTGGTCTCTTTAATTAGCAGATAGATGTGTGGAGCAGTCAAGTAGGCTATGGGAGATAAACTGCCAATAGTATCCCACCATCCTTAGAAGTACTAGGATGTTGCACATGCTTCAAGACAGTTCCATGGCCACATTGGATTTGATTTTTCCTTAATGAGGTTTGATTCCTTTCAGGATTATCTTATGTCCTAGAATTTGAGTTGTCTCTCCAGGAAGGTACACTTGCTCCATTACAACTTCAGGCTAAACTTTTGTATCTGGATAAAAGCTTTTTATAAACGCTGGAGGTGCTCATGGATCATGTGGTTTAAAACTGTTATATTGTCTAGATCAATGTGCAAACCTAATAACTTATGATCACCGAAGATTTGATTTATTGCTCTTTAGAAGGTTGCAGTGGTGTTGCACACTCCCTAAGGCCTCCTTGTAGGTTTAAACAATCCTTAGGTGCTGATCAGAGTGCACTTCTCTTGATCCTCAGGAGAGAGTTCCATCTCCTAGTAGTCACTGGCAAAATCCATAATGGTGAAGTACTCCTACCTCTCAATCACTTCAGGACGCTGTCTATTTTAGGGGTAGGATATGATTATCTCTTGGCAACTTTATTTAACAGTGGTAATCCATAAACATGCAGTGTGTTTCCCTTCTTGCACACTAGGATCAGCGGCAAAGCCTATGGGATCTTTAAAGCTCTAATTAATCTGACTTTAAATAGCTAATATAAAACCTTGTCATAACTATATATTTAGACTTTATACGGCAAGAAAGTATATATTTAGAGGGATTACATATCTGGTGACCATCCCGTGAACATCTATTTTTCATCGCTCGTAATAATTTGCTTCAGTTATGTATATGTCTTTGAACTCATCAAAAACTTCTTTCAATTCCTTTAGCTCCAAGTTGGTCTCATCCTCATAATTTTTTAAAATTACTAAAGTCTTCAATAGCATTCACTGATGAAATTGCTTTATAGTATCTCAAAATGGCTTGGGTGATAATTTTTTCCCTCCTTTACATGGATAGGCTATTTAGTGATGATACCCAATATGATAGTCAATATGGTGCATTAGGTACTAAGAAACCGTGTATGAACTCTTGGTTCCTGCTCTTTAATCCTATTGCAACTTTAAACTTCATTTATTGTGTTTAGAGGTATCATCACAATGATTGATAATAATATTTGTCCTTTCTCACCAGGTCTGAATCCATGTCCTCACTAGCTCTCAGTTCTAGGCCTTCCTATGCACTGACCATGGAAGGTAGTCGTTTAACTCCCTTTTTTCAAGTATGCTGGACCATGTGATTGTATAGTTGGTCTACATCAAGCATGTCCTCTACTTGCATGACTTGGCATCTTCATCTTCGAAACTCAGAGGTAGATGGTAGCTATTTATGCATATGGTACTGGTGGTGCTGTCAATATTGGCATATTTAAAAATAAAAATTTAGTGACAATTAAAATATGGTTTTGGTCATTGACTAAAACCACTGCTTAAGCTGTCATAACTGTGCGCCAAAAAGTAATGACAGTGCTGAATATGATCCTAAGCGCACTTGACATCTGCCCAGCTGTCAGGTACTTGACATTGAAGCAAAGTCTAACTTAAGCTTGCATTCTTCATAAACTTGGATGACATTAATTATAGGCGCTTTGGTATCCAAACAGCCAAGATGCGACCCTCTGTATAACTACTTTAAACTATATGACATTTTTTACAAATGGTTTCCAGTCACAGAAACATCAGTGGCTAAACCTTCAATATGTTTCAAGCTTCTCTCTTTAAATGTCTTCAGTGATGTCTTCAATATCTGGTTCTATACTTTTAAAGGTAGACATCACACGCTGCTTTCCTTCTTATACAGTGTTAATAATCATGGTATGTTAAGTGCCTGTTCCAAGTAGTTATTTGTCTAATTCTGTCAATTTATTTACTCATAGTCAAGCAATTACAGAAGCCAACTAACTCTTTTAGCAGGTGAACCTAAAATTACTACATCCTCATCTTCATGATCATATTCCCCTTCAATATGTAGATCCATCCTGTTCACTACATTGGTAGCATCCTTAGTGGGATAATCATATTTCTAAGTGTTATTTATCAAACAAGAACGCTAAAGTATCCAGGTTTATTGCACTTGTTGAAGGTAAGTGCTCTCCAAGGCATGAATTATAATGTCCTTAGAGTTTTATCTTTAAACTCATCATTCTTGTCTTGAGCGACATAAACACTTTGTTAGCTCTAAGGAGGTTGTATTGATGCCTAGTATTTCATTTTATAAGTTCATTGAACATAGCAAGGCCTCTTGATGTCCATTAATGACATCACGACCTTGATAGCTAAGGCCAATTACTTCTTTAAAGTGAGATTCATCTAGAGGAAATCAGTAGCACAGTTCTCGCAGTCAGTAAAACAAGGGCCCTGTTGTCCATAGTTGGTATATTTTAAAGTAATGTGCGGCATAATTAATCACTGACTCAATCTTCTTCATCTTTATGAGCAGAAAGTTTTGTATCATGTTCTGGAAGATTTGATAGCTTCTGAACTCTGACAGGAGTATGTTTTTCACTTCAGTACATGGTAATCCAGGGCATAAGCTTTCACTGAGAATCTATTGAGCCTCACTACTTATGCAGCCTTGTACGTGACAATCCTTCTGACAATCACTTGTTATATCTATACTGCTTTAAGACATCTTTAGGAAACTATGATGGTTCCTTCATCAGAAGTAGACATTGATTTAAGTAAGGCTTATAATTGGGTCCTCTTCAATAGGTTTGGCATTCACCATGCACATCAACATGGCAGTCAATATTGTAGCTAAGATCAGTGTCTCTAGCTGAGTAGTTGCTCAAGATGAGGTAGGGTTTATTTATTGTCAACATGAAGTTAAGCTACTAACTTATCCATTATTTTGTCAAAGGTGCACAGCATGGAATCATTATGGTCTAAACAATATCTATAAATGTTCAAGGTGCAGATGTTTATTTCATCAAACGTTTCTTAAAAAATAATAATTCTCTTCATTCTTTTTAATGGTGGGCTTAAATCCCTAATGCAAAATTACCTACAATTAATGTGGCAGCAGCAGCGGCTTTTTAGCGTGCTCATTGATACGCTAAAGTTAGTTTGTTTTTCTAATACTTCATGTTCCAATGTTTGTAGTGTTGAATGGATGGTTTCCTCCTCTCATGCTAGAAGTTTGGAGGAATCTTCTCCATGACAGGCCTCCATATCCTCAACATCAATCTGTTCTTGAGGAACTCAACTTTTTTCTCTGTGTGATGGTGTAACTCCTATAGTGAGCATTACAGTCAGCTCATCAGTTTTTTACACTTAACTTGGGTGGCCAACTAGTGGATGGGGGACATTCAAACACAAATTAGATAACAGGTGACCTTCTGAGGGCGCATGATAATCCTAATTGCTAAATCTTCTTATGATGCTACCCAATGTAACATAGAGGCTGTAGGAACTTATCATCACCCTGATGGCGGTGTTCTGTTGACACTTTCTAACTATAACTTCAGTACATTGGCCTCTGGCACATGACTCAACGAAAACCTCAACCAACCTCTTCCTTGGCGTTACCAGCAACCAAGGTATCCTTCCTCATGAGTGTCCTATTTCTTAGATTCCATTCTGGTTAGAGGTGATTTTTCACTCAACCTAGATACAGTGATAACAAAGTATAAACTTAATCATGTGGTAAAAGCTTCTTTATAACATAAATTATATAATTTCATAAGTCTTACTTAAATCTAATATAAAATAAATGGAAATTCTTATAAGCCAGATTTTGGTATGGCAATATTTTCAAGTGCTATGAACCCCTTGTCAGTCTTTTCTTAATCTCCGCCTTAATAATGGCTTTCATTTGACCCAATGATTGTATTTGCAAGCATTGTTGTGCAGTGAACATCCCTGAACTAGGATGTTTTTGGCCCCTTGTTCAAAACCACAATCTAGGTTTGGAGTTGGAATACAACTTCTGGTTATTGCTTTCCTTCTCAATTTTGGTAATATGCTGATTTGTCAGGATTGGTAAAATATCTATGCTCCAATGCACCTCACTTCAAGGTTTAGGCTGATCTTCAATATAGATTGACTATTTCTTATGAATATTTAGATGAAATGTTGATTCTTTTATTGGGGTAACTGGGTCTTGGATGGCTTTTTGGTCATAACTACGTCATTGGCCATTTTGGATGGAATTAATCCATTATTGGTCAATTGTAAATTGTTTTTGACCCCAAAAGGTATATGAGCCAAAAATTCATAGACTTCAGCTTGTTGTCTTATATTGATTAAAAATTTATTTAGTTGGCAGGTGTCATGTAAAATACCATGCTAAATTGGAGATATATTCCTCGACCTCTGGAAGGAACCAAGCTAGTATAGAACAACCTAAAGATTTACAAATGGAAGATTAAAACAAGGATAAGGGAGATGAAACACCTTTATAGATAATGGCGGCCTAGGAAATTTATCAACCAGTTTGAATAAGGCATCTAAAATAAATTGATAGCTACTGAACAAACTATTTCAATTTAAAGATGATGCCTCTACTAGAAATAAATAAAAGGAATCCCTTTGACCTTTGGGGTGTGAAAAAATTTACAATTGACAGCGTTGGGATAATCCATTACAATTGGCCAATAATAAAGTAATGATAAAACAACATCTAAAACCCATTTTTTCAAATAGAAGCTGCTGGATTTTCATTTCTCTTATCTGTAGCTGAGGTTCAGAATGGGCTTAAAGATGTAAAACAAGAAGATTGGTTGAATAATGAAAAAATGGGGTGAAATAGGCTTCTTTATTGAGTTAGAAGTTTAGTATTTATAGGGTGTGTGAGGACATGGTGCTGAGGAGACCTCTATGGCCCCATATGATCTGTATCTTTGTTTATCCTTACAGATTGACTGCCTGGTTGATGCTAACATTATTCAGCATCGTCCTCAAGACCACAATGTTGTAAGTTGCGTCTTTTTAAGATTCAGGAAGCAGATGTGAGTATTTTCTAGAAGGTATCTCCATCAATTCTTGTGTGTTTGATACTTCCTGATCAAATTTTCTATTTGAGCCTTCAAGCACAGGATTTGAAATCTAAGGGCTTAAAAGTCAGATTATAAAGACTTACTTTAGGAGTAAGTTTTTTTATCGCTCATAATTCAAATCTTGAAACCGCCAATCTCAAGATCATGTTGGAGGGCGTATAGGGCCGTAGGAATTAGCCATGTACTTAGTTTACCAAAGTCCTTTATTAGCGTCAGCAATGGAGTATTTGTAGTCTAACTTATGGATTTTTTTGTAGGTTCTAGACCAA
Organism: Massospora cicadina; assembly: GCA_022478985.1. Lineage (NCBI taxonomy): Eukaryota > Fungi > Entomophthoromycota > Entomophthoromycetes > Entomophthorales > Entomophthoraceae > Massospora > Massospora cicadina. The sequence goes on along the minus strand of JAKSZP010011830.1, from coordinate 15,787 downwards.
TGAACTTTTAGCTTATCCTGCCATCCTGCAAGTTAATGGTGTTAATATAGGACTATGCAACCTAGTTGAAGATTGGTAAAGAGTGTCAGTTGACATTAAATTAGATTTCACACTTTATGTGGTGGTGACAAAACTTTTAGTGGCAGGGTTTGAAGCCAGAAATTTTTTTTATCTAATCCCTCATTGTCAAATTATAGTTCTCAGGCATAGTGGTTTTGAGTAGAAGCTGAACGTTACTTTTAGCGGAAGACAGCTCATATAGAGATGAAAAATGACTTTTCAATTTTTTGGTTACTTAATTAGATACAAAGATCTGGATAGATAGTTTAGCGCATAGTATCAGTTGCGGCCATCTTTTGTAAAATAGAAACAAGGGTTCTGTTAGGCTGTTCCATCACCCTATTGGTTTAGGGATTATATGGGAGGTGACTTTTTGGTAGTCTTAAAAATTGAAGCTAGTTCTGGACTACCTGTGAGATCAAATTTAGCCCATTGTCCAAAAAGTAGAGTCTGTGGGCATCCATGCTGAGTTAAAATGGATTGAATAAGAAACGGGCTATGACTTTTGGAGTGACAGTGGTTACAAAGATCACTTCAACCCAATTTAGTTAAATGGTTAACAGCTGATAGTTTATATTTATGGCCATGTACCTGGTGGGCAAAGGTATACCATATAGATGATGATGACATGAAAAGGGACTTAACGGAGCCAAGACTGAATGTTGGTACTGAGGACTATCCTGATACTAGGTTTAAAAAGTTATAAAAGCCTCTAGAACTTCCTGGATGTCCTCAACAATCTGTTCCAAATAGCATCGCTTCTTTAGTCATTCAAAAGGTTTACACACTGCACTGTGCCCCATAGTTATGTGTCCTTTAATAATAACATCAGTTTAAGAAGAAGGGCTGATATAAGAAAGCCTTTTTTGTTGATTTTCTTATACCGCATTCCCGATTTTATTTTGTGTGTCCTTGTTTATTTTTTATAGCTCAGTTTAGATCTCATGATTTTACAGCACCCATCACCCAGGCCATCCAATCAGATAATACATTCAGTCTTCATTGGAGTTAAGGCCACTAGTACTGGCATCCTCAAATGACCATTGGCATTCTGAAGAATCGCTCTTGTTAATAAACAATGGTAAAATCGTAGTTCTGCAACCTCAATGCTCATTTTGCTAACCAGCCATCTGTGTTCTTCATCTGCTGCAAACATCTGATCAAGAAATGGTCATTTCACTATGAAATGGTTGCCATATAGATAGTGCAGGAAATGCTTGATTGCCAATAAAACAGCCAAAAAGTTGTACTTGGTAAAGCCTTAATTATGTTTGGCCTTGCTTAAAGTCTTGCTAAAGTAAGCCGCTGGATGGTTGTCCTGATCTTCATCATTCTGAGCTAGGATCCAACTGCGACATTTCAAGCATCAGTGAATAGTAAAAATGGCTGGTCAAAATGCAGATGAAAAAACTTAATTTTAGTACAAAGAGCAGTCTTCAACGCGTTCAAAGCCTTTTTTGTTCAGGATGCCACTCAAAGAGTAAATTTTTTGTAGAAGGTAGAACAGGGGTTAGCAAAGCTGGCAAATTGATGGATGAACTGACAATAATAGCCTTTATTCCAAAAAACTTGATATCACTAAGGCTATTAAGTCACAATATCTTCTTAATGGCAGCAACTTTATCTGGTTATGCTGAATTTTATGTTTTAAGACCTTAAGTATGAGAAATTCCATTCCAGATTAGAAGAAAGAGAACTTCAGGCTTGATCTAAATTGAGGCCTTTTTAAGAGGATTACTACTATCCAGAGATGTTTTATGTGACCGTTGAAGGTTTGTAAGAAGTTAGTGTTAACACTAAGATACACAAGGACCCAGGGTAGCTTTAAGTATCCTAAAATCTAGTTCATGGAGCTTTGGAAGATTGCGGTACCATGTTGCAATGGCCCTGAGACACCCTAGTTGGCTAAAATAATCTCTCATTGGCTATGAGCGTGCATTTAATTTGATTCAGGTGCTAGCTCTATTTGCCAGTATCTTCTAGTGAGATCCATACTGGAATAAATTGTGACCCCAATAAGTAAGAGGAGAGGTATTAAATCTGGAGCAAGGGCTAACTATCCTTTGTGGTAATGGAGTTAAGTCTTTGATATCCATTGCTACTACACTGACTGCCATCCTTCTTCTAAACTAACAAGAGAGGAGAGACCTAAGGGCTACAGGAAGGAACTAATAGCCTAGATTCAAGTGGTTGCTTGAGCTCTACAGCCACCTGAACACCTTCAAACTTATTCTCCCAGTAGGTGGGATCAAAATGGGTTGTGTCATGTTTAAATGACCTTATAGAGGGTACCAACAGCAGGTACAATGCTGAGTGGCAGGAGGTCCAGAAGGTGAAACTTCAGGCCCTTCCTGATCTCAAGCACACCTTGGATCAACTCTGGGTACAGGCTAGGTACGCCCAGGATTGTACAAGTGATGTGCTAAAGCCTAGTCCATTGTTTAGCTCTAAGGTTACTACAAACAAGTTTCAATTTAAATCATAACAGGACAATTCAAAATTGAGGAATGGGGTTTGAAACCCATTCCATTTTATGAAATTGCGAGCTCAGGTCAGGTTCAACTTCAGTTGATTACTTGAGTAAAGTCAATTTCAAGGTATGTGACCCTTTCAGATGGAAGCGTGCGCCTATTGGTGCACCAAGGCTTGGTACCACTTCTGCTAATGCAAAATTTTCCCAAGAAGGCTTAAGCATCTTTGCCCAAAACCAACATTTCTTGTTGGTCATCTTCCCAATAAACTCTACTGTTATTTTACGTTTTTTCATATGTTGACTTGAGCGCACCTGTGCGCGGAACTCTTTGAGGAGGTCTTGCGTCATGTTAGCCAGTTTATTGTGTTTAAATTTATCAAATACTCAGGTTAACCGCTGGTTCTACCAGGTTCTCTCCAAACCCGGTCACCAGTGCACTCTAACCCAGTACCAAACTTGGGTATAACTGATCTCTAGTGCACAGCCAAGTTGTGATGAATGTTCAACTTATTATTACTCTTACTATGCTCAACACCCTCGCCCTAAGTCTCTTTAGCTCAAGCACCGTCTGCTGGGCTATTTTTATTATAATTATGACACTAGTTCCCTTGCGTTGGTCCTGTGCACCAAGCACCAATAAGCTGGGGTTTGGAGAGTTATAGACACTCTCTTTACAGGTTGAGTTTCACAATCTCAACATGATTTAAAGTACCAATCATTTATAAAAATGCAGGTAGAGTTTGAGAAGAGGTCTTATCAATTTTCCAGTAATTTCTCAACTTGGCTCTGTTTATCGCTGGTGAGGTCTTGCCCAATAAAGGTGTTGACTAGAGCTAATGAAAAGTTAATTCTTACCCAATATCATTAGACTTCTAAGCTACAAAGGTCATTTATAGCTTTTACAGAAAGGAGGTAAATATAAGCAGCTGAAGTACTAGGTTTCACTATCCTAGCTTTGTCAGCGAGGCAAAATAGCAGCACTAATATGAATCCAGAAAAAGTCATATCTAAAGATTTCTGGACAGATTGTACCCTCCTTGACGGATGGATTATTAATGACTCACATTTAAACCAAAAGTCCCAAGGAATATTAGTATCTACCTGGGTATTGATGATGATCTGGGACTTTGGAGGTATAGTAGTTAGCTTAAGAAAATAATAGACATGCTCTATTGGCCACCTACGCAGGAGGGGTATCTATACTTGAGAATTCCTTACATGATATTTGATTCTATTAATCTAACTTTTGCTTTTAACAGGAAAGCCCAAACTTAGACCTCTTTCTAAGCATCACATGAGGTCTCTAAAAATGGTACCCTGTGTACTAATAGGGAGAATATCCTTCGTCATATTGCATTATGATAGGTAGTCCTAAAGAAATTGGATTCTGAGAAGATTGTAACTCGAGTTGTCTAATACAATGGTGGAGAGATTCATTAAAAACTTGCCAAAAGTTAGCAGCGAGGAATGTACAGATGGTCTGAGTGTATTATGGTTCAATTGTGCCATATTTCATGTATTGAGGAAAGTTAGGAGCTACTTTGATAAGCTTCATCGATTTAGACAAAAATGAGATTACATGGGGGAACCACTGTCAACAATGGTGTGAACAGGAAGCATATGAACTTGAACAGTGACGCATGTAACTAAACTCCCAAACTGAGGGTCATATTGAGAAACAAGGAAGATTCAACAGAGGAAGAGTAAGCTACATCAGGCTCAATGTTATTGACAGGTCCCAAATTGTCTTCTTCTGGAATGATATTATTAGACTCACTAGAGGTTGTTAAAATTCTTAAGGCAGTTCAAGGATGTCAGAATGAAGCGCCTCGTCCTTCATGCTAACTGCACTTTTCATCCCTCCAAAGCAAGTCTCTTCCAACAATCCTTGGTGCTATGACAGAATCCAATGCAGTTAAAGCATTAAGGTCTGAGGTACTACTTTTTATTGACAACATGGACTTTAGGACGGTTGGGAGAGGTGGATGTGGAGGACTTAGGATGCAAGTTAGACGCAGAAATTTTCATTAAGAGCTTATTTAATTAACCCAGAAACAGGTAATAATTGCTCTTCTGACCAATCATGTACAATTGAACTTCAGAATAAAATCCCAATGCAGAGATTATCAAAGTTATGACGTTGTTCAATGTAATAAATTTAATGGTCACCAAATGTTGTTCTTGGCCATAGAATCAACTGGAAAACTCTATATTAATTTCCCCTTTGTTCAGTGAAGGCCATAAAAGCCTTCTTCTGATTGAGCCAAGGTATGGTCTTTAATTCCTGCGTTAGGCCATATGGACTTGTTCCCAAGTGTGATATTCCTTTGAATGAGAGGTTTTCCTTGGCTTAACAGTTCTTCTGACTGTATCTGGGGTCTGAAAAAGGGCTTAAAGCTGAGAAACTAGTGGAGAGGTCAATGAAGATGAAAAGATGAGGTTAATATAACCTATTATATTAGTTAAAAGGCTTACCATTTTTGATAAAAGCGGGGATATGATGCTAAGAGGACCTCTATGGCCCCATATGATCAGACTCTATCCATCATTCGAGATTTACTCCCAGGTTGACACCCTCATTGCTAAATCATCCCTATGATTCGATGGTGGGAGTCGCACCTTTTGAGGTTTAAGAAGTGGAGATGTAATTCCAGAAAGCATCTCAATTGATTCTTGTGTGCGTGAGGCTTCCTTATAAAATTTTTCATCATTGCCTTCAAGGACAGTTTTCTGTCCTGAGGGCTCAAGAATCAACTTATTGGGGCTCAATTCAATATTATGGATCTCAAATCGCTCATCATCTCATATTCTGACAATGCTCCCCTCAAGATCCTGTTGGAGGGGGTATAGGGCTGTAGAAATCAACCATGTACTTATCTTAACAATGTCCTTTGATTGACGTCAGCAATGGAGCACTCAGAGTTTGCCTTGTTAATGGCCTTGTAGGGTCTGGACCAAAGAACTTCAAATTTATTCTGTCAACCTCCAAGTCAATAGTGCTAAAAGAGAACTAGATCACCTAATTAAAAATTAAATAGGAGGTTCAGCTGACACAACATTGGGATGTCTCCCTTTCTGTGGTGGTGAAAATTCTCTGAGTGAATAGGGCTTGAAGCCAGACTTTTTCATCGGATAAGTCTCTCAAAATCAGATCAGAGTTCTTAAGAATGGATGTATTCAATTGAGGATAAGTGCTGCTTGGTAGTGAAGGGGTTCTCCAATATAGAGATTCAAAAAGAGAACTTGATTAATTAATGGTAACTTATTTTAAGTGAGCAAGGCGCTGGGTAGATAAGGTTCCAACGTGTAGTGTCAGGGTCAGCCATCTTCTGCAAAACAGAAATGAGTGTATACTAGCATTTCCACTGCCCCATGGTTGAGGGATTACAGGGCGGCAGTGAAACTTGAATTTTTTCCAAAAAGTGAAGTAGTCCTTGGACTACCTGTGAGGTTAAATTTTGCCCATTGTCCAAAAGTAGAGTCTGTGGGCATCCATGTTGAGTTAAAATGGATTGGATAAGAAATAGGGCTATGACTTTTGTAGTGACAGTGGTTACAAAGATCACTTCAACCCAATTTAGTTAAATGGTTAACAGCTGATAGTTTATATTTATGCCCATGTACCCGGTGGGCAAAGGTCTACCATATAGATGCTGATGACATGAAACTGGACTTGATGTAGCCAAAACTGAATTTTGATACCACGGACTAGAATAATATTCTGATCAATATTTTATACAAGCCTCTAGAACTTCCTAGATGGTCTCAATAACTTCATCCCACAACATTGTTTCTTTAGCCTTTTGTAGGTTCTTTTTACCACCCCATGTCTCACGGTCATGTGACCTTCAAAATAACAATGGTTCAGGTAGAAGGGCGGAAAAAAAAGGAGCTTTTTTTGTTAAATGTCTTATTCAGTATTCCCTCTTTGATTTGAGTGTCTCAGGTTACCTTTTGTAGTTTAGTTTGGATCTCAGGTGTTTCCAACTCCCATTGCTCTGGCTGGAAGTTAGACTTACATTGGTCTTCTAAAGGGTCAATGTGGCAGTACCAATATACTCAAGAGACCAATGGCATTCTGATGAATTGCTACTGCATGATGGAAAATAGTGAAATTGTAGTTCTGCAGCCTTAGAGTCCATATTACTAACTGGCTGTCTGGGTCCTTTCATCTTCTGCAGCCATTGGAGCGAGGAATGGTCAGTGATGACAGTGAAATGGGTGCCATATAGGCAGGGCTGAAAATGCCTAATAGCTAATAATACAGCCAGGCACTCACGCTCAGTAACTATATAATTCTGTCTGGTTTTGCTTAGGGTCTTGCTAAGTAAGCCACTGGGTTCAGCTTGATCTTTATCATACTTAGCTAGGGTGGACCTGACTGAGACATCACTAGCGTCAGTGTTTAGAAAAAAAGGTTGGTCAAAATTCAGATGAACTATAATTGATTAGCACAAAGAGTAGTCTACAATACATTAAACACCTGTTTCTGTTAGGCTGTCATTTGTAAAGTTACATTCTTTTATAGAAGGTAAATCAGGGGTTTGGCTAAGTTGGCAAACCGAGGGATGAACTGACAACATTAACCCATTGTGCTAAGGAATACCTGAATATCCATAATTCTCTCTGATGGGCGCAACATCTTCTTAATGGCAGATACTTTATCCTTATAAGCTTAATATCATGTTTCAAGGCCTTATGTATGAGGAATTCCATTTCAGATTAGGAGGGAGCACTTCAAAGGCTTACCCTTATCAAAGCATTTTTAGGACAATTCAAGAATTCTCAAAGATTTTCAAGTTGGCCAAAGAAGGTTTGCAAGAAGACAGTAAGATCATCAAGTTACACAAGGACACAGGATAGCTTTAAGTCCACTAGGCCCATCCATGGCGCGTTGAAAGGTGGTGGGCACATTGTAAAGGCCCTGGGCATTCTTGTTGTCTCAAATGACCCCTCATTGGCTATGAGCGCTCATTTAGATTAACCTTCAGGTGATAGCTCTGCTTGCCAGGGTCCACTAGTGAGATCCATAGTAGAGAAATGTTGTGCCCTGGAAAGAAAGAGGAGAGAGTCGTTGATCCAAAGAAAGGGGTAACTGTTCTTCCTGGTAATGAAGTTAAGTCTTTGATAGTCCATCACTACACAATGACTGGCACCTTGTTCTGAGCTAACATGTGAGGAGGGCTCAGGGCTACGCAAAGGTACCAATAGCCCTGCTTTAAGTAGTTTCTTGAGCTCAACAGCCACCTGAGCCTCTTCAACCTTACTCTTCTGGTAGGGACGGGACCAAATGGATTGAGCGTTCTCAGTCTCAATGTAATGTAAACGTCATTCATTTTCCTAAAATTCAATAGATTGAGATGAGGTCTGGCATCCTTTCAGTAATGTCTTAACTTAGCTCTTCTGTTTGATGGTAAGCTCTTACCCAATAATAGTGTTGAATAGAGGTACTGATGGGGGTGATTCTAGATCAAGCTACCTTAGATTTCCTAGCTACAAACATTATCAATGGCTTCTACAGGAAGGAGGCATACATAAGCGACTGGAGTATTAGGCCCCAATATTCTAGATTTGTCAGTAAGGGTAGTCAGAAGCACTTATATGGATCCAGCATAGGCGGGATCTAAAATTAAAGGACTGGATAGGATTTCCTTGGCTGATTGGCTATCCATGACCTGTATTTCAAGCATTTGCCTCTAGGGAATATTGATATGTATACGGGTATCAGTGATGCCCTGGGACTTTGGTGGTATAGTATGCATCTAAGGCAAATAAATATACATGCCCTCTTGGCCATCTACTGTAGGAGAAGGTATCTATACTTAAGAACCCCTTATATTATATTCTAGATTGTCAATCCACCTTCACTTTCCAACAGGCAATCCTGAGATTTGACCTCTATTTTGGCAGCACGGAAAGTTTCAAAAACCAACTGGACCCTGTGTCCTAATAAGGATAAGAATCTTTCATAGTGCATGATGGCGGAATAGTCCCTGAGAAACTGAGTCTCAAGGAGAAGAGAATAACTTGGGTTTTCTAAGGCAACATCTGGGGTATTCACAGAAAACTTGCTAAAGTGAATGGGAAGTGAAAAATAGGCCAGAATGGCAAAGTGCATTGTAGCTCAGCCGTGCCAAATTTCATGTAGTGAAGCAAATTGGGAGCTACCTTGATACGCTTCATTAATTTTGAAGAAATGACATTTACAGTTGAACCACTGTCACCAATGGCATGACAGGGATTTTATGAACTTGAACAACAATTCGTGTAAGTAAACTCCTCAACTGAGAGGATTGATTGAGGAACATAGGAGTTTCATCAGAAAAAGAGTGAGCAGTATCAGGTTCTATACTTAATAGTGATGTCATGGAAGCGGCTGATAAGGATTAGACTGGGATAACAGTCAGGGTGTATGAGCATCCAGTGGAGAGCCCAGAATGCCAAGGGCACAGCGGTCTGTGTGACTAGAAGAAGGGGAGATCTATTGGGGACGTGAGGAAAGTAAATGTTCATAAATGTACCAAAGGCCCCCAAGCAAACCAGATGGTTGCAATGGGGGCAACCGCGAGTCTTGCGGGGGCAACCCCCAAGGGTGGGAGAGGCGGGGAGGATGATGACTCCTCCAGGGTTCGCGGTTGGTGGCCTTTGGGTCTGAGTTGGTGAGTCTGCGCGCCAAGGAGGGGCAGCACAGGGTCCACCGCGCGGGCAGGGGTGCTGTATGAGGGGAAAACAGGCCTGCAACAAGCATTAGGGCTGAGCCCCCCTTGGGCAGGTGCTCTGGAGCCCTCAGGTGGGTGGGATTAGCGGCAGATGAGCCAGGTGTGGGGGCTGAACTTGCAGCCATCGGGGCGGGGGCGCCCAGAGGCTGCTCCAATAGGGGAGCAGTCTCGGAAATCCCAGCATTGAAGCTAATGGGTGGGTTCACATCAGATGGGTATGTTATAATGGATGGAGAATTGACTCCATCATCAAGAGTGAGGCAGTTTGCAGCGGATACAATCCACCACCATGTGGCAGGGTCAAGTGACCGGATGACCCATTTGGCAATCATCAGGATGATTATTTGGGTGGTGGCACACTTCTCTGGATTGATTGGCGGAATTTTGTAAAAAAGTAAACAGGCGGAGTCCGCGGCAAGGCGTTCAGAATACTTGGGCTTTATTTTTTAGCGCAAAGCATGGGAAGAATAGAGAATGAACCAACAACTGCCCCTCAACAGGGCAGTTGCCTTAAGTATTGGGAGAATCACATAGTGGGGATGTTGAGGGATTGGCTGATTGGGGATTGGCGATGTGATTTGGTTGGCTGATGGGTGAGGGGGTGGATGGATGGTTTACAAAATCTTGGCAAAAATTAAAAAAACTTTTTGCATATTTTCCCAAATTTTTGAGGCCAGACCAGGTTGATAGTACCGATCTAAGCCTTGACCATTTAAGTCAGGTTGTACACATGGTTCATATTTCCCGGATTCATCCCAGGGGGCTGTGGCCTTGGTGTTTGGTCATCCGCAACCTGGTCCAAACTCTTGAACATATTGTTTACACAATCCAAACTTCCCAGATCCATTCCAGGGGGTAGGGGCAACTGGTCTGAGTCACTTGAAACCTGGTTCGAGACCCAAATTGAGTTCCAATCTGATTTTTGGACCTGGCCAGTCTGGACCAGCTCCGTTAGCCTAGAATTTGCAGACAGGGCTCCAATACTAGCACCACTCATTTCCTCAAAATTTTTGTATGTTTTCCCTGGTGAGTGAGGGGTCCCAGGGGCCCGCCCATGGCCCCTGGCCTGCATAATCTCCTGGCAGGTCCCCTCTATCAATCTTACTAGGGTGAGGAGGGGGAGGGAGAGATCTGGTTATCTTTAGGAGAAAGGGAAGTCACCCAGCACTCATCAACCATGTGCTCCAGGTCGCTCAACTGTGACATGGGGTCCACTTGGGCCTTTGGGCCCCTTTTTGTCCGAAAGGGATGCTGCTCCATATCCAGTTGTAGGGGCTGGTCCCCAGGACTTACAAGTGAAGCTAAATCATCTTCATTTGATACAACAACACTATACTCAATAGATGTTGCTAAATATTCTTGAGGCGTATAGGGATGTCAGCATGAAGTGCTTTGTCCTTTGTGCTGACTGCCATTTTACCGCCTCCTTAGCAAGTCTCTTCCAAATTGTCTTGGCGCTATAATGTAATCCATTGCAAGAGGATTATTGAAGTCTGGGTTTCTTCTAATTCTTGACAACATGGACCTAAGGATGGCTGTAAGAGGTAGATGCGGAGGACTTGGGATGCAAGGTAGATGCAATAAATTTATTTAGTGCTTTTTTAACCTCCCAGATACAGGTGAAGCTGTTCTTCTGGCCAATCGTGTGCAGTAGGACCTCAGGATAAGATCTAATGTGTAGATGTCCGCAGTTATTTCATCAATTATTGTAACAAAATTATTAGTTACCATTGCTGTTCTTGAGAATAAAACTGTCTGGAAAACTCAACAGGACCCTTTCCTTTGTTCAGATAGTCCCATGAAAGCCTGCTTATAGATGGCCAAGGTCTGGTTGCTTCCAAACACTTGAATTAGGGCCAAATAAACTTGTTTTCAGGTGTGGCATTTTAAAATAGTGAATTATAATTTCCTGAGAAGTACTATCCAGGTAGGAGTGAATGTGCTTCACCTTCTGATAGTTGGTGACTCTTTAATCACGAGAATAATTGTACAAGAAGGAGGTAATACTTTCCTGTTCCAGGGTAAATTTATCCTTGCAATAGGCTTAAAGTTTTCATGAGAGGGGTGGAAAAAGTGTTGACGGCAGGAACCAGTGCAGACTCAGAAATCTTCATTTCTGAATAGTTGCAAAGGTCCTGTTGATCCAAATTTACATCTTGATCCTTCTGAAAATTCCTGTATCTCATCCCAATTTCAGTTTTGAGAGGTATTGGAGCTTTAGGAGCAACTTGATCCTTTAGAGCTTAAATTTAAGCACATTGGAGGAGTTGCTGACTCTCAAAGTTACTCAAGCGATTTTGAACCTGCAAGAGGTTTATAAAGTTAGGTGATGCAGGTGTTAGTGAGCTTGGAAAATGCACTAAACTTATCCATCTTGACTGACAAGACATCGTTTGAGACTCTAGGATTGAGAGGGACTCCGTCTACTTGGAACTTGCATTCTTGAGCCACATTTTGTACTTGATTCCATAAGGCAGTGAGCACCATTAGAACGTCTTGTTTCCAGGAGTAGTTAGATTCACCAGCAGCAGGTACCAAGGAACTTGAAGGTCCTTGTGGACCATGGGGACCTAAGGTCCCTATGCTCTTGGAGGCGATATTATGTGAGGATAACTCCTGGTAGTGTTGCTGAAGTGGCCGTACAAGTCCTCGATCTTATCAAGGCATTGGCTCCAGTTAGACTCAAAAAGCTGCACATATTGAAAAAGCAAGTCTTTATGGTAACCTGAAGGTCCACTATCTAACATAGCGAGTTGATTATGAGCCTCATTAATCAATTGACAATTATTGACAATGGCTTCTTAATTGTTGTAAATGAAAGAGGAGGCATCATTATGAAATTGGCAACATTTGAGTGCAGGATTTAAGTGACCCCAAGTTGTCACGCTACATGGTGATTTAACCCAGAGTATTGTAAGATATGGTGTATGGCTATATAGACAAAGCTTTGGAGATAGCCTTCAGTACCCAATGCTAATTTCTCCTGAGGGTAGTAGGGCCAAGTTGTACAAATCTTGCATCAGGGAAGGCACTGAAGAGGCTAGGGAGTGACTGGAGTGGCCTCCCACAGAGTAGATGCCATTTAATAATCGCTAAATAATCTCATTGAGGTTCTTATATTAAAGTTGATAATCATCTTGATTAACGGATGGTAATTTGTTTTAAAGTTGGCCCAAAAACTAAGCTTTTTCAGGCATTAGAGGATCTACTTTGTGCTTAGAGGTGTTATTCCGTTGAGATATGCTTTTTGACAAATTTTCATGCTGATTAACAGCTTTTGTTCTTCATTGTTTATATTGGACTTTTTACTTATACAGATCAGAGCCCACTTTAGTGATCATCACTTATCTCAGCTTAACAGTTCCTTTTTTGTGGGCAGGGTTTTATAATGGCTCAAAGCTGAGAAACCAGTGGTGAAATTGATAAAGATGAATAAAGGGGATGAATATAGACTACTTGTTTAGTTAAAAAGTATTAATATCTATAGGGTAAGTGAGGACACGATGCTACAAGGACCTCCAAGGCCATATATGATCAGGTTTTTACATCCTTCCAGATCAACTGCCTGGTTAAAGCCCTCATTGTCTTGCATCATCCTCATGACCGCAATGTTGGGAGTTACGCATTTTGAGGTTTGTGAAGTGAAGGTGCAGTTCCGTAAGGCATCTCCATCAATTCTGGTGCATATGATGCTTCCTGATTAAATTCTCATTAGTGCCTTCAAAGACAAATTTCAGTTGTGAGGGCTCAAAAGTCAACTTATTGGGGCTCAATTCAGGAATAGGGATCTCAACTTGCTCATCATCTTGAATCTCAACAATCATATTTATCCAAGCTGTACTATTCAGGAAGAAATGGATGTGCTTCACCTTCTTACAGTTGGTGGCCTCCTCCATAAAGCTCTCATATCGTACAGGAAGGAGGCAATACCTTCCTTGAGTGGGGTAAATTCTCCTTGAACTAGGCTCAAAGTTTGTCACAATAGGAGTGGAAAGAGTGCTGATGGCAAAAACTTGTGCAGGCTCATAAATCTCAATATTCTACATAGTTGTGAGGGGCTTGTTAATCCTATTGCCATCTTAGTCCTTCAAGATCTTCCTGTATCTTATCACAATTTTGTTTAGAGAGGTAACTGAGGATTTAAGGCGACTTGATCCTTCTGGGCTTGGACTTTGGTATGCTGAAGAGCATCTAACTCTCAAAGTTAATCAAGCGAGCTTAAAGTTGTGACAGGTTTGTGGGAGCTGGGTGATTCAGTTATTTGTGACCTTTAAATTAACTAAAATTATTCATCTCGTCTAACAAGGCATCAATTGTTAATCTGAGATCCAGAGGGACTCTGTCTAATTGGAGCTTAAATCCTTAGGTCACATTTCATATTTGATACCATAATGAATTGAGTGCCATTAGCTTGAATTGGTTCCAGGAGTTGTTAGAGTCTCCTAGAAGTTGGTATCAAGAAATTTAAGGTTGTTTGGGGAACCAAGGGACCTTCTGGCCCTTCTAGCCCTCAAGGACCTTATGGACCTTCTGGTCCCCAGACCTTTCAGGCCCTTCAGCCCCATAGGCAAAGTTGTGGACGGCTAATTCTTGGTAATGCTGGTGGAGTGTCCAAACAAGGTCCTTGATCTAATTCAGACATTGGCTTTAGTTGATTTCAAGGAGTTGTAAATTTTGACAAAGCTGAAACTCAATGTAAACTGAGATTTCACTATCTAATATAGCAAGCTGATTATGAGCCTCATTAATCAGACAAAGGTCTTTACAATGGCTTTTTAATTTTCATTGTAAGTCTTGGGGACCAGCCCCTACAACTGGATAGGGAGCAGCATCCCTTTCAGACCAATAGGGGGGCCAAAGGCCTAAGTGGACCCCCTGTTGCAGTTGAGCGACCTGGCGCACATGGTTGATGAGCGCTGAGTAACTGCCCTTCCACTTAGAGATATCCAAATCTCTCCCCTCCCCCCTCCCCAACCCTGATAAAATTATTAGAGAAAACCTGCCAGGAGATCATGCGGGCCAGGGGCCTTGGGCGGGCCTTGGGACCCCCACTTACCAGGGAAAATTTACCAAAATTTTGAAGAAACTGCCAGAACAAGTATCGGAGCCCAGCTGCAGATTCCAGGCTAATGGAGCTGGTCTGGACTGGTCAGGTCCAAGAATCAGATCGGAACTCAATTTGGGTTTCAAACCAGGCCACCAGTGACTTGGACCAGTTGCACCCACCCCTCAGAACAGATCTGAGAAGCTCAGATCACATAGACAATCAAATTGAGAGTTCAGACCAGGTTGCAGACAAACGAGTACCAAGGCCACAGCCCCACAGGATGAATCTGGGAAATTTAAACCACTTGACCTGCCCAACTCAAATGGTCAAGGCCTGGATTGGTACCATTGACCTGGTCTAGCCCCAAAATTTGGGAAAATCAGCAAAAGTTTTTTTGATTTTTGCCAAGATTTTGTAAACCATCCATCCACTCCCCCACCATCCAGCCAACCAAACCCCATCGCCTATCCCCAACTATCCAATACTTATGACAACTGCTCTGTCAATGGGCATTTGTTGGTTCATTCTCTATTCTCCTCACGCTTTGTGCCAAAATAAAGTCAATTACCCCAAGTGCCTTGTTGCAGACTCTGCCTATTTGTTTTTCCTATTCAAAATTCCACCGATTGATCTGGCAAAGCACAGCGCCGCCCAAATAATTATCCTGATGATTGCTGAATGGGTCATCTGGCTGCTCAACCCTGCCATGTAGTGGTAGATTGTATCCATGGTGAACCGCCTCTCTCTCAATGATGGAGCCAACTTTCCATCCATTTTCGCATATCTGTTTAAAGAGGACCCATCTATTCGCTTTGCTGTTAGGGTTTCCAATAGCGCTCCCCTATTGGAGCAGCCTCAGGGCGCCCCCACCCCAATGCCTACGAGCTTGTCCCCCACACCTGGCTCATCTGCCGTTGATTCCACCCACCTAAGGGCCCCAGAGTACCCTGAACAAGGGGGACTCAGCCCTAACGCTCATCTTGGGCCCATTTCCCCCTCCAACAGCACCTGTCATGGTTGGATGACATTATAGTAGGAACTGATGCTAGAGATAAGGCTCGGTGACAGGAGGCCCTGAAGGTGATCCGGCTCTTCCTGACCTAAAAAAACCCCCAGTCCTTTTGGGTGAAAAATCCCCTGTTGTGCTAATGGGGGGCAAAACGCCCAGCCTCTTTCCCCGGCTCCCGGCCCAAAAAAGAACAATTTATTTTATAATCCCAAAATGGGTTTAAATTTTCTTGGTTGGAGAGCAAGGGTTCAAATCCCACTCTGCTTTTAAAATTTTTAAACTCGGGGAAAATAAGGCTTAAAACAATTACTCAGTGAAGGCACTTTCAGTGTATTTTACTAAAATGGACAGAAAACTCTGTTTTGGAGCATCAAAAAAGCAGTGCACTTCACAGGCCAATTTTTGGCCCCCCTTTAAATTGTTTTTCAAACACTCCTTGTTGGGCAAATTTTTTTAAATAAAATACCCATTTCTTTTCG